>JANBXA010000429.1:4520000-5092500 GCA_030556225.1 Cricetiscus sungorus
CATATAATTGCAGGCAAAATTAACATTAATTAACACTCTATCTCTAATGGCTTTGCTAAAAGACCTTGTTTAATACTCCATCTATTTAGCAAGTATTTAGCAAGGCCTCCTCCTCCCAGAAATGTGGGCATCTGTTGGTTTGGCTGCAGCCTGTGGCAAACTGCTCAGGTATTACCTACCTTGGCTCCGATCTGGTTGCCACACTGGCCAATCTGAATGTGCACGATTTCCCGCATCCTGGCCTTGAACCCAAGGATTAGTTAGGTCTCAGAGTCTGGGAGAACCTGAATTGTCGGCGAGAGCTGGGCGCTCAGTTTCTTTCATGGACCTGGTGGGATCAGCCCACCCAACCTATCTCCCCATTGGTCTAAGGGTGTATCTGGCTGAAGGCCCCACCCCAGGCCTTCCCTGTTTTCCACAGTCATGGTAAGAGGGGTGCTTGTCTGTCCTGAGCTCTGCCCAGTCATTTCCTAGATATGAGTCTGACTGAGGCTTCCTCTGTGTGGAACCCAGAACTGGCCCCTCTCACAGGCCTGGCCTCAACAGGGCCATGGTGGTGTCACTGACATCCATGAGTTATGGGTGACATCCGTGGGTTATGGCTGAACAGGGCTGGGGACAGGGCTCAGCAGTTGAGAGTGAGTACTGCTCTTGCAGAGAACTGCAGTCTGGTTCCCAGAACCCAGGTCAGACAGCTCTCAAACACTTGTAAGTCCAGCTCCAGGGAATCCAACCTTTGGGCCTGTGAGGGCATTTACACTCACACGTGCACATATCCCTTCTCTCAACCCCCCCACACACACACACATACGTACACAGTTGAAAGTAAAATGAATCTTTTAAATAGCATATACCACATCCAGAGAGAAGATGAGGAGCTGGGCAGAGTGCTTGGCTAGAGTACGGAAAGTGCCAGACGGATCCCCAGCCCCACATAAACCAGGGGCCTGGCACAGAACTATAATCCTAGCACGTGGGAGTGTAGGCAGGAGGAGCATCCTTGGCTACACAGTGAGTGCAAGGCCAGCCTGGGCTACCCCTTTTCCAGAGATTGACCCTCAGGAACCTGAGACAGGCCTGAGAAGCCATCTCATAGTGTGGACCCAAGGGATTTAAGACTAGACGTCCATGGCCTGCCTACACTGGACCAGGGATGTTGATGGGGTTAAACCTGACATTCTATTTCTCAAGGGCCTGTGCAAGGGACTTTCTTTAGGCTCATTGGGGCCCCCAATGTCAGGGAGACGACGCATGAGGGACAGACAGGATTTAAATCAGCCGTGAGAGGCCTGGGCTCTGAGCCAAAGAGAAGCCCTGTGAAAGACCCTGTCTCCAGAGGGCAGGTCAAGTACACAGTTCTACATTTTGACCAGCGTGCCCATTCCCAGACCCCACTCCCAGAGGAATTACACAGTGCTGGGAGAACTTAGGGTTGCCCACAGAATCCAAATACGGACTGTGCCTATTGACGAGGGTCACGTCCACACTGTCTTGACTTTGGCTGTGGCGCCATGGTCCATGAGTGGCAGGAGACGTGCCACCGGGGAGCACGTACAAAGCTCACCACAGAAGCGACAATGTACAGGGGGCCCTGAGCAAACCCATCAAGACAGGCCCCTCTGCGAAGCCAGTGCAAGCTTCACAGTCTTAGTGGCCATGCGATTCTCAGATGTCCCTGTCCCAGCCATCTGCCCCCCCCCAAGAGAAGGAGGATGTGCACACTTGGGAGGTAAAAATGCATATGTGTTTCTCAGCGTCTTTCACACATTAACAATCATGGGGGATTGGGTTCAGGAGTTGAGCAAGCTGCCTAGGAAGTCAGGTCGACTGGTAAGCTCTGGGTTAAACTGAGACCCTGCCTTAGACAATACAGTAGAACACAGTGAAGAAAGGTACCTGAAATTAGAACCAGGCCTTCACAGGCATGTGCACACATCTGCACCCACACACAGAAAAACAGGCAAGTGTACGCATGCACCCCCCCACACACACACGGGGGAAATAAAAGAAAAATGCACACAAGTTTGGTGTGTTGACACACAGCTGTCACCCCATCGTCTGGGGAAGTTAGAGCAGGAGCATTACCACAAGTTAGAGGCTGAGCAGCCTGGGCCGCATAGTGAGATCCTGTGTCAAAAGTACTAAGATCCAGGGAGATGGATGAGCAGGTGAAGGCAGTGGCCGTCAAGATGGACGGTTGGACTCAATCCCCAGGGCCTCAGATGCTACAAGGAGAGAAGTAGCCCCCACAAAGGGTCCTCTGACGTCCTCACGCACTGTGGCATGTGTCCCCCACCACAAAATCTATCTAAAGATATAATTAATTAAGCGAGTGCGCACAGAGGGTCAATTCAGAAGCCAGAACACCCTTAGCCTCTCTCTCAATGCCCCGCTTGTCCTTGGGACCCCGGTGGCTCAGAGGCAGCTAGCCGCCTTGCCCTTGAAGGCCCTCACATCTTAGGATGAGAAGTGTGCAGTGGCCATGGTCAGCTGTCTGCTGATTACTCAATGCATAAGTCAGGTGCACTCCTAATTGTCTGGCCAGCTGGGGGGCTGCTGGTCTTACGACAGCTTTGACACCCTACGTTGCCGGAGGCTCGGCAGCTCAGCAGCGTTTGTCAGTGATGTCCAACAGCTGGGTGAGTTGGGCAGCCTGGCTGAGAAGGCCATAATGTGTTCATTCAGTAGTGTGCCTTGTAATGGTGTGTGGGGACACAGTGCCCATGGACGCTTCCCTCCACCCCCTGAGAGGTGTTCTAAGCTGAAAGTAGAAAGTGTTCCAAGAAACTTGGCTACCGGGCACGGCTGGGCGGGGAACAGCCGGCCACAGTGAGCAATTGTGGGAAGCCATGTCCGTGGTGGGCCCGGCCTCTGTGCAGAACCCTTGAAAGGGGCCCGTGTGCCTGCATGCTACCTGGCTGTGCGGACCTCAGGGCTGGCTCCAACAGCCCTCTTTGGTCTCCCTGTGTTCATGTCTCACTGTATGGCCAGGCCCCAGTGTGTTGGGCACCCCAGGAGTGGCCCTCTCTTGAGCACATTCCTCTTGGTCTTCTCAGTTTGCTTAGGGAGGGGAAGCCTGGCTTCCAGATGGTCCCTTAAAAGGGCTTTTCTGTTAATGGGGCAGCTGGCAAAAAGAGAGGGCTTGTTTGCCTCGCTCCCGTATCATCAGCACGGTTTGCTCAGTCTCGGTCCAGTGCTCAACTTTGGATGCTGGGCTGTAGGGAGGCCAGGGTAGGGGTAGATGCTGGCAACAGAGGCCTGGCAGGTACCCAGGGCAGCCGCTGAGAGGGGCCCATCTCCTCCCTGGCTGAGAATTTCTCCATCTGCTAAACCCAGATTAACAGTATCAAAGCCACAAGTCTCCTTGGAGAAATTAGTGCAGCGAGATCGACCCCAGCTCCTCAGAGGTGTTCGTGGAGGTCGGGATGCAGCTGTCTTATGTGGATACGTCCTGTGGACGCAGCCTCCTGGCCTTTCCTGATGCTCAGGGTCCAGAGTGCTGAGCTACACTGCCAGGAGAGGAGCGCATACACAGAACTGAAGAGCGTAGTGTCTTACATCATTGTGCACCAGGATACCTGCTGCCCAGGAAGGCAGCTTTCCATTGCCACTTTGTTATATGCCAGTCAAGGGGTGATGGTGTGGCAACACCCCAGACCAATGCAACTGCCCTGTTCAAGATGCAGGTGAGCCATGTCCCCAGAGAGGACTGCGTCACCCTCAGGTCAGATCAATTGTCAGTGTGAAAGTGACCCCTTAGCCCTGAACTGTGGCAAGTGACGAAGGGTAGCCCTCTGTGATGAGTGACAAAGTCATTCTGTGGCCCCGGGGAAAGGGATATGGCGAGGGCAGGTTAGCGGTGACTGAGTTCTAGTGCATAGTTTCACCCGATGTTGCTGTTGGGTCACAGAGGGCAGAAGCAGGGGGCCTTTTTAGCATTCAAGGTGGGACACCAAGCAGAGGCACTGAGATTCCTAAACAGGGACAGTCAGCCCTTCCCGGGTAACACCTTCCCCTTCAGGCTGTCATAATCAGCAGGCCACAAGAAGATGGTTGTAGCAAGCCTTTTCCTGGATGACTCTGGGGTCTATTATGGGAATGGAACCAAGAAGATAAGAAAATGGCAATGTCACACAGAAGCCCCCAATCAGCCTCTTTCAGACTTCCCCGCCAGGAGCTGTGCCCTGGGGTCACATGGAACTCCCCGACTCCCACGGGGCAAATGAGATCGAATGTGGAGAAAAAGCAATGCTCAGAGCGTTCGTGGGTTTCATCCACCCCGACGCACTGGCGGTCCTCAAGAGAAGACTGTTGAATTGCAGTGTTTGCTTGCGATTCAGGAGCAGAACATTTTCCTGATGTCTTAGCAAGAAAATGACATCGGGGAGGCCATCGTGAGTGACTGAGTGGCCTCTGGTGAGCCGAGCTCCACTCTTGCACCCGCTTCCCTGAAAAGAAAGTTCCGGGAGGAGTAGGTCACTTCAAGCAGAGAGGGGCTGGAAGACGCAGATGGCTTCCCAGCTCTGCACTGCACTGCAGTCTTCCGCCGTGCTCCCCTGAGGCTGACGTGGGTGTGGTGCTCACACCATGCTGTGCTCCTCATCCAGCCTGAAGCCCCAGACCAGGAAGAAACCCGGCCACCAGCCTCTTGAGCCAAGATTTCTCTCACTAACAGACAGACATGTGAGGACACACACACACACACACACACACACCACCACCACCACCACCACCACCACTCCCCTGACCTGCTTTGATTCTGAAGGCAATGGATATTGAACCTTCTCAATTGTACTTTCCATCTCCCAAGGTGTACAGCCACTGATAAGCAGTGATCTGTGGTGGAAGCAGAGATAAGCTCACAGCCGTTAGCACCTGGAACCAAAACAAACAAAAATATAGAGTTCCTCAAGCCTGGGGTTTGTCTGTGTGAGCTGGTATATGAGTCTCAGAAAAGATCTATTTACTCAGCAAATATTATCAGAGGGACCTTAGGAAAGGCGGACAGGGGCACCGGCATCCTCTCTCTGCTTCAGGCCAGAAATGGGGGCTTTGGGAGAAACTGACTCATCCCTACTTCAGAATAGCTTGGCAGGTCTTCAGACACCCCCAGTCAAGGGTCCAGTCAGAAGACAGGCTGGAGAGAGGGCTTCCGCTCAGACATCCTGGGAGCCTCGAGTCCTCTGGGCATGCAACCCTCCCCTCTGGGGAACAGCTGCATCCTGTCCTTTCCCCAGGCCTCTCCCGGGCTCCCAGGCAAGCCTTCATCTACTGCCAGCAGCCCTCCCGAGCCTGGCATTCCACTTAGCCCCCAGAAGACTGTGCCCTTCCTCCTCAGGTCCCCTCAACCGTTCTCCTGAAACCAGTCACGACTGGGATGCCTTAGTTTGGTTTCTCTTGCTGTGATAAACACCATGACCAGAGAAGCTTTGGGAAGAAAGGGGTTTGTCTTCATCTTATACATTATACTCCACCACCGAGGGACCCAAGGCAGAGGCCCGAAGCGGACGCCACAGAGGAACAATTTTCTGGCTTGCTTGTGGGCTCGTGTTCAGTTCTCTTCTCCATCTTTCTATGGACCGTGCTACCCATGCTGGGCTGGGCCTCGCTATATTAATTAGTAACCAAGAAAAGGGTCCGTAGGTACGCCCACAGGCCAATCTGTTGGTGACGATTCCTCAACTGAGGGTCACTCTGCCCAGGTCGGTCAAGTAGACAAGAAAGAACTTAGCCGTCACATGAGCTAAGCCGCCCTGTCATTGCTGTTATGAGACAGGTACAGGCCTGGCAGAAGTGGCCTTTAGGCACTCGTGTAGCAGCAGGAGACGGCAGGGGCCTTCCCTGTAGCCTGGTGGCCTGGTGGCCTGACGTCTCTTCAGAAACCTCCTCCAAGTGTCCTCTGCTTTGTGACACCTGACAGCTGTTTCCATGTACCAAGGCCTGGACAAACACACTGTCCCCTCTGCACCAGTGTCCCTCCAGGACAACTGGTGACCATGGCCTCATCACTCAATCCCTGGTACAGGATAAGAAAATGATTGCAGAAGACCCCAGTGTCTCAGCTTGCCCCCTGCCCTGTGTGTGTGTGTGTGTGTGTGTGTGTGTGTGTGTGTGAGTGTGTGACTGTGTGAGTGTGTGTGAGTGTGTGTGTGTGAGTGTGTGAGTGTGTGTGTGTGAGTGTGTGAGTGTGTGTGTGAGTGTGTGAGTGTGTGTGTGAGTGTGTGTGGAGGTCAGGTTTCATTTTTTTAAACAAGGCAGGAAAACATACTCGTTACAAGGTCCCTCATTGTCCTTGGACTTGCCAATTAGTCCAGATCAGCAAGTCCTAGGGATCTTTCTGTGTCAGTCTGCCTACCACCGGGACTACATAGCCAGATTTTGAGGGGAGGGTTCTGAGATGGAACTCAAGCCCTTGCCCACTTGTCTGGCACCGTCTCTAAGCCCATCCTACTTTCTCAGCCTTGCTTTGTCAGAATGCAAGACCCCCCTCACTGTGACAGCCCCACCCTGCTAAGTGTCACCCAATGGGTGCTGGTGTCCCAGCTTTCGAGGGCAAAACATGAAGCTTCCCTTTGAAAGACCTCAAGGGTGGATTCGCGTGTCAGCTATACAGGCAGCGTGTTCCGGAAATAATGGCCTTGAAACCAACCTCATGAAGACAACTCCAGGAAGCTACTTTCACGGCAAGCGCGTGCCGACATCAGGTCAGGATGTGAAGGGAGATAGTCTTGGGGACAGTGGCGGGGCCCATGACAAAGCTCAGCCACCAGACCAGAAGACTTTCTCTGCCTGAGTGACTGTGAGTGCTAGGACAGGTTCTGGCCATTGTCTGAGGGGAGAGAGAGGAGGCCTGTGGCTGACGAGGGGAGAGCACGATGCCCTGCAAAACCAGCCTGCTTCTGGAACACTGTGAGCAGCCATCAAAACAAATGCTGTCTCCAGGATGTGGCCCCACTCAGGAATGTGCAGTCATAGGAAATGTCCACTCCGCCGTGCACGAACTCTAGTCCACCTCGCCAGGGTGGGAGCCAGACAATACCGCACAAAGGAAGGAGGAGAGAGGAGATCTGGAGGCCACTCCACCACACACGAACTCTGCTCCATCCTCCCATTGGGTTAGGAAGGTGGGCTGACCCTGGCTTCGCTCGAAAATACCCATGTTGTTCTTTATTAGGACGAGGGGAAAATCAACCTTATTTTTAGAAATGAATACTCTTTTGTGTCTGTGGCCTTGATCATGTGTTTGCCAGGAGACTTTATGGAATATTAAAAAAACAACACACACACACACACACACACACACACACACACACGCACGCACGCACACACACACACGCACGCACACCCTCAGATTCAGATCTGTACCCTCGAGCCTCATGCTAACTCCTGTCCTGACTGGAAGGGAGTCTTCCCACGTGCATCTGCCCTCCCCCACACAGGACGGAGAGCTGAAGGAGGAGGATTCAGTCACCTGCTGCTCGAATGCCTCTGAGAACAACCCAGGGCACATGACCAGTCACTCAGGCAGAGAGTTGAGCAGTAGTTTCCAGAGTCGTGCCTGGCTCACGAGTACCCGCTTAACTGTGCCCCAAGCCTGGGTGGCAGAGACACACGACTACTCATAAAACAGCTGCTAGAAGCAACACGTGGGTAAGAAGAGCCTCCAAGGCAGGAAGGTGCAGGCCCTTGCCTGAGCCGCCTTCCTTTCAGGCCCAGATTAGAAGATGAGTCACTATCCCTAAAATGACCTCCTTGACACCTGAAGTGCTGTCAAAAGGGACACACCTTTCAGGCTGTGGCTGGTGCTGCCAGGCCAGTGTGTCTGCTTTGAGAGAGAGAGACTGCCACAGGGATGAACTCAGCCTCCAGCGTGCATGGGACCAGGGCAGAGGCAGACCACGTGCACTACACCTTCCGCGTCCTGGCAGCCAGCCGTGTTCCTTTGTCTGTGTGCACCCTGGGAGAAACCCCTTAGGGACAGCAGCAGTAAAACTGGAGTTTTGATTGATAGGTGGCTGTCCCTGCAACAGAACACATACACACATGCCAACAACAACAGCAAAACCATGCTCAGGGCTCCCCTAGCATGGACTCAGAAAAGGATAAAGCAGGGCGGCCGGTGCCTCCCACACAAATGGCCTGAACTTGGAGGTGACGGTCCCTTGCAGCTTGGTTGTGCTGACTCTGACCCATCACAAGGGGCTGAAACAACATGCAGACGGTGAGTCACGGCCCCATTTCCTTCTTGGCTTGAAATCTTGGGCTCCCCACCCCCCTTCTTTCCAATTTACTTCTCTTCTTATCTCCTGACTTCTCTGTTAGGGAAGCTCCAATGGGCTTCAACTCACCCATCTCATTAGCCTGTAATATTGCCACTTCCGCCCCCCACCCCTGTAAGCGTTTAATGAGAAAATGCTACTTTGTGACAAAGACTTAGAGAGCAAGACTCTGGGTGCCCATTAGCCTCTATGACTTTTACAGGCAAGGCAGATGACACTAAGGTCATCATACTCGCTGTGCAATTTTCTGGGGCCATAGAAAAGCAAACCCTCCCAAGCTAGGGGCCCCACATGACTGTGGGGTCACTTGTCCTCGTGGCAGACCTTCGTAGCTAAATAGCTCCTAAATACAGTGCATTTGCTGTGACAGTGCCAGAGTGTGCTCACAGCACCCCAGGGCTGCCGACATCATGTGACCAGAGAGCTGTCGAGCTGAGGGTGAATGTGCATCTGATGCCTGTCAATCAAACAACACTGGCATTCAGTCCCGGGCCTTCCTGCCTGATAACTCCAAGCGGATAACAATGCCTTGAAATGTGTGGGTGGACTTTGCACGACCTTGGCTGGCTTCTGGGGGTTGGTGACAACCTCTGGTACTCACAAACAAAGTGTTTTCAGCTCTTTCTCCTGTCCTTCCTTCCGCCCTTTCTTTTTAATTAGTTCATTAGTTCCGAGGTTGAGAGCACAGACTGCCTTTCCAGAGGACCAGCGTTGAGTTCTCAGTACCCACATCTGAGACTCACGATGGCCTGGAAGTCCACAGTGCTGGGCACGCTCTTCTGGCCTCCAAGGGCACCAGCACCCACGTGCACATATAACACACAGACACACATGCACACTCATTAGTGAAAATAAGACTTTAAACGTTTTTTAAATTCATTCATTCATTATTATTTGTGCCGGGGATTGAACTCAGGTCCTTGAGCTTTCTGAGTACACGCTTCCCTGATGAACTATGCTGCCAGCCAGCCTGTTTTCTTCCGAGGCAACAATCCCTGCCCACTTCAGTAGGGCCTTACCTGAATGACGTCATAGAATTACCAAGACTGGCTCTCCCCTTCTGTCATGGAGGCAAAAGAAAACCCATGTGGGATCCCTGTGGGGGATGGCATTTCCTCCACCCCCTACCAGAGTGGATGGCAAGGCTCTAAGGCTGTCTATGCATGGTCACCACTGGGGAGGCCTTCCTTAGGGGGTTCAGACGGGAGTGTCTCTCGATAGGACCTGAGTGGGCCACATTCATACCATCCCCAAGATGAAAGATATCGACAGGGACCAAAACTTGTGTGTTGTTATTCGGAACCCCAGGTTTGCCCGTGAGGCCTTGCTCTGCTCTGACAGGAGGTATCCAGCAGGCCTCTGAGTCCTGCTGGATGGTCTGGCAAGGCAGGCAGCAATGCAGCCATTTTGGTTTCTGACTGCCTTCAGCCAAGCACAGGCAGAGGAACCCCACTGAGAGCCTTGAAGCCACCTCCTGGAGATACCCTGAGATGAAATACTAGGGATTTCCTTACAAACGAGGAGACATGGGACTGCAGACTATGACTCATGAAGCGCTTGAGGAAGGGAAATTCTCCAACCACAAATCCTGGACGTGGACCCCACTTCTTTCTCTGACCCTCATCTTGGTTACAAGGACCCTTTCCCAGAATGCCAGGGGTTCTCGACATATGTGCCAAGTGAACACTTCCTTTCGGAGCAATTCCAGAAAGGCCGTTCCATTCTCTCTGTGAAGGAGAGCCTGGACCTTTTGGGGAATGGGGTTCAGAAAGCCAGGCTAGGGGCTGGGATCTTTTTCTGTGTGTTCCTAGGGGAGGCCTAGCCTAAATCTGCATTATCGCACCAGAATAGGGAGACAAAAGAATCGTGGGCTGGGGTGGGCCACGGAGGCCTGCAGAGCCCAGCCCTGCTCCAGGGTGCCTGGGTCTCTGAGAGTAATCTGACAATGGTGCTCAGTCAGTACACAGTGGCTGGTGACAACTCTCAGGCCCGGGGTCTGCTTGTGTGATCTCCTGCGTGACCCTAAATTTTGCTAATCCCGCTGATTCTTGGGGAGCAGATTCTGCCTTAGGGGCTGCCGGGCGGGGCCGGGGCAGGAGCAGCAGAAAGGCCCCGCCCTCGGGGTGTGTCCAACTTGGGCGCCTCCTAAAGGACCGGGCGGGGCTGCCAGATCCCGTGGGTTCGCAGGTCAGGTCAAGGGGTCGAAGGTGCAGCGCCTGATCCAGGATCCTAGCAGGCCCGGAGCAGGAGCATGGCGTCGTCGGGGTCGGTACAGCAGCCGCGGCTGGTGCTGCTGATGCTGTTGCTGGCAGGCGCGGCGCGGGCCAGCCTCTACTTCCGTCCGGGCCGGACCTGCTACCGGCCCCTTCGCGGGGACCAGCTTGCTCAGCTGGGGCGCAGGTGGGCGCTGGGCTGTGTCTGGGGAGAAAGAGAGTACAGTTCTGGGCCAGGCGCGTGCCCCCTGCCACCTGGGACCTTGCTTCCCTCTGGGCCACCCTTGCCTCCTTTGGCCTGGGAAATCTCATCCCTTCCTTTTGAACTGATTTTCACATCCGGGGAGCTTTGGTGTTTGCTAGCCGGGGCATTCCTCGCCTCTGTGGCCCTGGTTGGTGAGCACTAGGGTATTTAGAGAGATGCTCCATCACCATCAGCCTCCAGTAGTGCTGTGTTCTGCTGGTGGCTCTTCTGGTGATGAAGGGCCAAGCTCGGGAACTCCCACATTTTGGGGGAAAGGAAGAAGGCTCCAGGAGGGCTGCCTGGGTCTGTGGCCCTGGTGGGGGAGGGGAGGCCCCAGGTGTTCCAGGGTTGATTTCCATGATTGTACCTCTTTCCAGGACTTACCCTCGGCCCCACGAGTACCTGTCCCCATCTGATCTCCCCAAGAGCTGGGATTGGAGAAATGTGAATGGTGTCAACTATGTCAGCGTCACAAGGAACCAGCACATCCCACAGTACTGTGGCTCCTGCTGGGCCCACGGTAGCACCAGTGCTATGGCAGGTGGGTGGCCTGGGGCTCCATGATAAGCCCAAGGCGGGGCCAGTACCCTGGCCAGGTGGGTGGCTGCACTTCACGGCCCAGGCTGCCTTTAGGTGAACCATGATACCACAGTCCAAGGTTAGGGGCCCCGGTGAATCTCCAGCAGGATCCAGGTTGGTTCATCTTCCCCTCTGCCAGAGTAATGTGACTATCATTCTGGAGTTGGATCGTTTAGGGCCTCTGGGGGACAGGCCTGGACTGGAACCCTGCGAAGTGGCTCCTGGGTACCCTCTATCCCCCAGAACTTGTGACTTCAGCCTTTGAGATGGAAGCAACATTGCAAAATCACTGAGCTGGCAGCCTGTGTCTGGGTTAGGGAAGTGAAACAGCTTCTCCGTAGCAGCTGGCGTTTGTGGTTAACATGTCCCCAGCTTCAAATGGCCAGTTCCCCTCCCTTAAATCTTAGCCTGGCCACCACAAGGGCAAGAAGAAGGTGCAGGAGGAGAAGAGATAACCCTGCGGAGGCCCACACACTCAGAGGCCTGCTGAGCCCTTCCCTGGTGGAGGGAGCAGCAGCCAGCAAGTGCCATCCAGCCTGCAGCTGTAGACTCAGCTTTGCCATCTCCAGAGTGGCCCTGGAAGCCAGTGGAGAAGGGACGCTCTGTCTGGGAGTGTGACTCAGGCAGTCTTTTCTCTTGACGTGGTATCTTTCTGGCCTGGCTTGCTGGTGGAGCCTGGGTTGAGGGTTAGTTAACGGTGAATTGGTGGTGCCATGACTGCAGGGCCCATGTAGGCCTCTTGCCTGCCAGCAGGTTCTCAGTTCCCAGACCAGGAAGCCTCTGCCAGGTCAGAAGACTCCACTGTGAGATGAGTGACAGCTGGGGTTCATCCCGTCAGCTTGGACTCTTTCTTCAGGGTGAGGGGTTCCTGACTGAGGGTGCAGTCTGTACCCCAGAGCGCGTAGCTGTGGCACCTCTGGCCGCACTGCTGATCCTTGGGAAGCAGGAGGCTAGGAAAGGCACCCTGAGCAGGTTCGGCATGGCAAGGGCCAACAGGCCGCCTGTCAAGTAGGCAGGGTGTGAGGGCAAGGCCCATAGCGGAGGGTCAGAGCACCGTCCAGACCATTTAGGAGTGGGGCCTGCAGGGCTGGTGTTGGGGAAGTGACAAGAACTTAGCAGAGCACAGGGTGGGGTGAGGGTGATGGGAGCAGAAAGGTCAGCGGGTCAGTGGGGTGAGGTTCAGGACGAGGATGCAGAAGGTTCGGGGTAGGGAGGGTGGCTGGAGGCTGCTGAGCCTTGCGACCTCACTCTCAGACGGGTTCTGAGCCCCACTGACATCGCCCCTGCCCTTTACCAGAGTGAAACATCTCTGGGAAAGCCACTGCCTCACCCTTTGTTCCTACGGCTCTGACATCTGCATCAGTAGTAGGCAAGGCCTTGCTCCCTGTCTCTCTGAGCAGACACCAAAAGGGGACTTCCTTGGGCGCCAGCAGGCAGCAGGGGGACCAGTTTGCGTCTCCCCGTCTCTGGGTGTTTAAGTATCCAAGTTTCTCTCTACGGGGCCGCCCAGCTTCAACACAGGCGGTCATCTCATCCCTTCACCATTCACTTCCGATGGGTGACCAAGAGCCCCTTGCCCCCCCCCTGCCCCATTACTTGCTCCGGTTGGGTTATCTGGAGCCCCCACCTCCTCCTCTCTGTCACCTGCTCACTTCCACTCTACCTTGCCACTTTTGCACCTCATGAGTCAGTGTGCCCAGGCCTCCTCCCGTCCGGGTGAAGTGAGACCCTCACCGTACCACACCCGTGTGTCCTCTCTCTGCCTCCCCTAGCGACTTCTGTGTTCCCTCTTGTGACCGTTTCCCAGGCTCACTTCTGTATCCGTCTGCTGCTGTCCTCTGGCCTGCATCCCTGTTCTCCAGCCCCAGACGTTCATGTCGTCCTTACCATCTTTTCCACCTCCAAGCCCATCCTTACCCTGAGGGTGCACAGGCAAAGCACAGACGCTATCTGACGCTCATCCTGTGCTGCTCCTACCAACTAAAGGTCTTGGGACTTTAGCTAGCTGTTCATCTTAGTCCTTCAGAAAGGAGCTAGGCGTCGTCTTTCCTAGCTCCCTGGCTCCTGTCTGGTGTCAGACTAGAGATTCCCGGAATGTGCCCATTAAACCTAAGTCGCATTGTATTTCTTTATTTGACACCATCTCAGGGTTCCACTTAGACCAATGACAGGGTCCTTCTCTGGCCCCCTGAGCCTGCAGTCTGGCTCCCCCTGCACCCCGTGCGCACGCCAGCCGGTGAGGCATAAGTACCTTCTTGGGCGAGTCGCTCTTCTCCTGCCCTCACGTGTCCCCTGGGATGGCATCTTAGTCACTGTTCTGTTGCTGTGAAGAGACTCCATGACTAAGGCATCTGGAAAGCGTCTAACTGGGGCTTCCTTACAGTTCCAAGGGTGACTCGTGGTGCAGAGCATGGCGCTGGGGCAGTAGCTGGGGCATCTGATCCACAAGCAGGAGGCAGACAGACCCGGTCTTGGTGTGGGCTCTTTAAACCTCAAAGCCCAGCCCCAGAGACAACCTCCTCCAATAAGGGCACATCGCCCGATCCTTCCCGAACAGTCCAACAGCTAGAACCCACACATTCACATACGCGAGACTGTGGGGGCCATTCTCGTGCAAACCACCCCAGATGGACATCTCCCAGGCTCCCCTATGTACATGACTCCTTAGGTCCCGGATGCTCTCCAGAGCATCTCTCTGCTTGTCCGTCGTCTTGCCTCCTATGCCGTGGTACAGGTCCACAGAGCAGAGCTTGCACTTGCTTGCTGGCTTGCTTCCGACATTGGCACGGCGCTCGGCACACAGACGGTATGAACAGAAATCTGATAATGAAAAGGAAGCCAAGTCAGAAAGGGTAGAGTGGATTGTGTAGAAGGGTCATCTCAAGAAGCCTGCAAAGTCTGGAGCCAGTTAGTTGATTAGGTTGAAACTAGACATTATGTCAGATGTGGAGACGCCAGGCCTGAGGCTATCCAGCCAGCCACTGCTCTCGGGCCATAGCTGAAGTCACCAGAAGGGAGAGACCAGAGATGAGGAGGAAACGCATCACTAGGGTTGAATGCGGAAGAGGCTCCCCAGGCACTTCCAGGGGCTGACCCTCGGAAAGAGACAGTCAGATGTGAGTGGAGGAGGGGTTAAAATGGATGGGATAGGCTCTCAGACTCGGGCATGTCTTTTAGATAAGGGCCTGGATGGGAAGGGCTTGGTTAGGATAGAATATTGGTAGGCTAACATATCTTCTTGTAAACTATTTTAGCAACCGTTAGCTATAGAGAGCCTAAATTGTTAGATTCTTGTACGTTGACTGTGTGGGGTCTTCTACTTGTGTCCGGTGCTTTGCACACAAATGTAAGACTATCCGGATGTATATAGGATGTATATGCATTTGTAAATTGACACAGCTTAGGATATCTTCATATTGCACTTTATAGTTTTACCTCTAGTCAAGACATGGCAGCTCTACCTCTGTTGAGAATTATATATATGTGTATAGTTACATTTTTTGGAACTCATTGTCCTTGCTAAAATATTTTGAGAAGCTTCAGCCATTGTAACTACATTCCTGAGATTATTACCACCCATGTTTCTTATCTATGGGATCAGTCAGACACAGATACTTGAGCTTCAAACACTTCATAGACATGAAGAACATGGCATTTAAATGTTTTAATGTTAGTACTCCGTTGACATGAGACACTATTGCTCCTGACAGCACCGAGCTATTCCCAAGTGCATGTTGGGTGCTGATGACACACCTTTTTGGAGTTCATTCTCTCCTCAGCCATGGCCTCTTGGGCAAAGAACTGCCCCCACCTGGACCACTGACTTTGGACATGCTGTCCTACTGTGCAGGGTAGATATCTCACTACACAGGTCTGCGGGCTTGAGGGTGCCCCTCACCGAGAGATGTCTGTTGCTAGGGATGTAGAGGGAGGAAGGCTACAGGGAGCCAAGCCAGGGGAAGGAGACCCTGGGGACAGGCCCATGCGCCTTGGGCAGACCGGAGGCTGCTTGTCTTTGTCGCAGCAAGTACATTCTGGGCACAGAACCGGGTCTAAATGGTGACAAGACAAGGTCTGCTTTTGCTGAGGTCGTCAAGCATGTGTGTGCAGGGTATGCGAGAGGTGGTTCTAGAAGGTTCTGTGCTGTTCAGTGGCAGCTTTGTGGAGCAGGACCACAGTGGGAGGGTGTGGGAGGTGACTCCAGGCTGAGATCTGTAGGCTGGAGGGAAAACGAAGATAGGCTTTGGTTTCAGGGAAGGAGCAGTTGAGGCTCCCCAGACAGGGGCCTGGGGAGCACAGCTGGTGTGTGCTGTGTGTACAGCTTGAGACTGAAGAGCAAGACGGATTTTCAGGATACAGATCGGCCACGCCCTGGTGGATGCTGTGATCCCAGCTGCGCTAGTGTGTGGGCCCAGACATGAGCACTGAGCACTGCTGTCTGGCCCCTCGCTAGGGCTCATCTGTCTCCCTGGGCTGGGCGTTTCCCTGGAGGCCAGCTGTATGGTCTGTAACTGGTCTCTAGCCTCCTCACACAGGTGGTCTTGTTGCCGTCCTGCCTGTATGTAGCAGGTGCTTCTTGGGACCTCCAGATCTGGCCTCGCCTTGTGACACTTGCGCGCACACACAGACATCAGGGTGCCCGAGGAAGACCAGAGCATGTCTCTGGCCACAGATGAGCTGAGGCCTCCCCAATAGAGGGACCTGTGGGCGGGATTTGGGGAGCTTGGGTGGTACTGACCAGGGTGCTGACCGTTGCAGACCGCATCAACATCAAGAGGAAAGGCGCATGGCCCTCCACCCTGCTTTCAGTGCAGAACGTCATCGACTGTGGCAATGCTGGCTCCTGTGAGGGAGGCAATGACCTTCCGGTGTGGGCGTACGCCCATAAGCATGGCATCCCCGATGAGACCTGCAACAACTACCAGGCCAAGGACCAAGGTAGGCTCTGCCTGCGCCCACATCACGCACGCCTTTTCCTGCTCTGGGGAGAGTGGCCGAGAATACAAGCATCACACGTGCGCCACACTGTGTGGCCGGGATGCTGAAGAGGGTCGGGCTGGAGCCTGCAGTCCTCGGGAAGGGCCGCACGGCTCCTGGCTTGGGCTCCACGGTTATCTGATGTCACTTTGAACCTGGTGGCTTGGGGCTGGGATGACAGAGAGCTGGAGCCCATGGTCCCTGTTGAGTTTAGCATGGAGATACCGGAAGAACGGCACTCCAGACTGGGGATGTAGCTCAATGAGTGAGTGAGTGCCTGTCGTACACAAGGACCTAGGCTCCATGTCCAACCCCGGCAGCTCGGATTGGGTGTGGTGAGTTCTCACACCTGGCATTTGGATGGCTTCATGGGCCTGTGATAAGGGGCGGTAGAGGGGTCAGCTGATGGAAGCAGGTGTCCCTTTGCCGCCATCTGGATCAGAGAGCAGTTGGTGTGGCTGCTCTCTCAGCTGCAAGTTGACCTGGCCAGCTGGGGCGGAGCACCGGCCTGGCTCTGGCCCCGGTGGTCCCAGACAGATCGTGAATGGACAGAGCAGCCTGACACAGAAACCCATGTTGGCACATCCCTTTTGGGCCAACTCCATGCTTCGTAGCTGTAAGCTTCGCTCCTTAGCTGTCCCCCCATGGCCACAGCAGGATGCTCTGGGGTCTCAGAGGTGCCTAGAGGGCCGTTGGTCAATCTGTACCACCCCTGTAGGCAGTGTCCCCTTGCCGCCTCACCCCAAAGGGCTGAAAGAGTTCTCTGGCCTATTTGGATGAGTCCTTTGTCTTGGACGGGTAAACCGCCCAAGGACAGAGACCCCCACCAAGGGAAAGCAATGGCTTTGTGGTGGAATGTCTCTGAGGCCTTATCCAGCCTCCTCCACCCCCAAACTGGTGTCATCCAGCTGAGGCTAGGCCCCTCTGGTCTCCCCAGACTCACGGCTGTCTGGGTTCATAACCACTCAACAGTCCCGTCTCTGAAGGAGCAAAGGTGGCCCCAGAACCACTGTATCCCTGGTGCATCTCACACTGAGCACTGGTGTCTGCGGGACAAATTAATTCAAGGCGTTTTCTGTCCCAGGGAAGGGTCTGGACAGATGTATGCTCACAGGGAAGGGTCTGGACAGAGGTATGCTCACAGGGAAGGGTCTGGACAGAGGTATGCTCACAGGGGTCAGCCTCCTGGGTGCCTTCATCCGTCATGCTGCACCGTGTTCTCTTAATGAGCATGGAGCACATCCGGTTTGCAAGCCTGGCTGGCAAGTGGACTTCAGAAGTGACATGATTCAGCACACAGGGCTGGGATTACAGACATGCACCATCAAGCTGACTTCACGTGGGTGCTGAGCATCCCAACTCAGGCCCTCATGCTTGCACTGGCAGGCACTTTACTGACAGTTTCCAGCCCTTAAACCTAAGTCTTTTTTTCCTTCATTTTTTTAAAAACAAAGTACATTTATTCAGCAACAGTGATACATTTTAGAATTATAACATACAGTGAAAAATAGCATGTTTCCCAGCTTATTACTCCTTGAGTTTGGGTGCAATAAATGACAATTCCCAGGTATTCTCAGAAATTTCAAAATTAGGATTATCAACATACTTTTAGCAACTTTCACATTCTGTTATTTGAACAACTACAATTCTTGTTTATGGTTGACATTCATTAAATAAAAGAGTTATGCCCTACAGGAGTGTTCAGTACAAAAACATAATTTACAGTTCAGAGCCCCCAGTGAGGCAGTGGCCCCTTGTGAAATCACGAGTGGACATTCCCAATCAAGGGCACATTTTATATTAAAAATGTGTGATTTCTCCCAGTGGTGGTGGTGACGCTCACCTTTAATCCCAGTACTCAGGAGGCAGAGGCAGGTGGAGCTCTGTGAGTTCGAGGCCAGCCTGGTCTACAGAGTGAGTTCCAGGACAGCCAGGGCCTCAACAGAGAAACCCTGTGTCAAAACACTGAAAAAAAAAAAAAAAAAAAAAAAACCAAACAAACAAAAAAACCCCCAAAAAACCAAATGTGTGTTTCCTTGGAAGGACATTCCAGGACTTAGAGGATGTGATGTCATTAGCAAGCGTTTTTGCCCTTTTTAAATTGTCCTTTCTTGTTCTCTCCACATAACATGTGCACGTGTTTACTTGCACGTGTGTACGTGGTGGGCTAGGGTCTGCAGATGGAGGAGAACAGGGCGCTTTCTTCCTGGGTTTGGGTCACTTCACTTTATATTATATGCTGCGGCATTCATTTTGTGATTTCATTTTTCTTCAGAATAGCGTTTGAGCCAGGTTTTCACGATCCACTCATCTGTTGATGGACAACAGCTTTTCCAGTTCTCCGGTGCAGTGAACAGAGCTGCAATAGACGTGGGCATGCTCTTTCGCCTGTGGTAGGGTGTAGAGTTCTCGGGGTGTATGCGCAGGGGTGAAACAGCTGGCCCGTATGGTCATCCTATTTTTAATTTTTGAGGGATCTCCACGCTGATTTCCATAATGGCTGTATTAATTTGCACCCCCCACAAGCAGTGAATAAGGCTTCCTTTTTTCCCAAAAACCCTCTCTAACATTTGCGGTCAGATTTCTTAACGATAGCCATTCTTACGAGGGTGAGGTAGTTTCTTAAAGTAGTTTTAATTTGCATTTCGGATGGCTAGGAATGTTGAATGCTTTTTTTCCCCTCTGTGAGACAGGGTCTTACTATGTAGCCTTGACTGTTCTGGAACTTACTGTGTGGAGCAGGCCTCAAGCCCACAGAGATGCACCTGCCTCTGCCTCCCAAGTGTTGGGATTAAAGTTGATGTATACCTGTTCCATGAGCTGTGTGCTTGGCATACATAGCATTAAAATGTCTTATTTTCCAGTGGTTTCATCTGCTATTTGGTGCTAATTCCTGTGCTGTTGTTTTACTCATGAAGTTCTACACTACCCTAGCATCTTGAGGGGCACTCCCTGTATTTTTGTGTAAAACTCTGTGTTTCAGGGCTTAGGGTCTTTGATCCAATGTGAATTGATTTTGTACAGGATTTTGTTTTTCTTAGGTGGATATCTAGTTTTCCCAGCACCATTTTTTCCAATGCCTGTTTTTGCCTGTCTTGAATTAAGGGGATAGTTTTGTCACTTATTTCCAAGCTCTCTGTTCTGTCTATCTGTTTCTATGTCAGTACCAGTCTTTGTCACTATAGCTCTGTAGTGTCATTTAAGGTCAGGTACTGAGACACCTCACACAATGCTTGTACTCCTTAGGGTTGCTTTTGCTATCCCTGTAAACTGAATTCTGATATTTCTCAAGCCAAGTGACAAGAGGATGCCTTTCTTTAAATTGAGCACAATGGCCTGTATAGCCACCAGCCAGTGGTGGAATCGTCTGATTACATTTTAAGTTTGATTGTGCTCGGTTTTCAGCTACAGGAGATGAGCAGGACAACTTTAGAGTGCCCAGTATGTACTAACCAAAGTGTGTTCTTTCTGCTCTGCCATGGCCCGGGGGAGGCTTTGCGTCACCCCTCTGCAGCAGAGAAGAGCATAATTAAAGGGCGCCTGGGAGCTGGATGGTGTCCACCATCAGCTGACAAATCGAGGGCTAAATCAGAGAAGTGGAGAAGACAGGGCGGGCGTCATCAGGGGTTAATGAGGAGGCGTGTCATGCTGATTTCTTGTATTCTAGACTGTGACAAGTTTAACCAGTGTGGGACCTGCACAGAAGTCAAAGAGTGTCACACCATCCAGAATTACACCCTCTGGAGAGTGGGCGACTATGGCTCCCTGTCGGGGAGGGAGAAGATGATGGCAGAGATATACGCCAATGGTCCCATCAGGTGAGCCAGTGGTCCCCGTGGCGAGGCCACGTCATTCTGTGTGCATGCGTGCAACCGGATCTCCATGTTCACCCTCTCCACTCGGCCAGTCTGACCCGCTGGTGGCTTTCTTAGAAGATATTAGGCAATCCATCCCAGGGAACTTCTGTGTAAGCTAGGTGGAAAGACCCTGGCCTCACTACCATAACCCAAGTACCGCCACCACAGGTGCTGATGCACTTCTGGCATTGATAACCATGACTTTTCACAGCTGCGGGATAATGGTGACGGAGAAGATGGATAACTACACTGGAGGGATCTATGCCGAGCACCAGGAGGAGACCTTTATCAACCACATCATCTCTGTGGCTGGCTGGGATGTCAGCAGTGATGGGATTGAGTACTGGATTGTCCGTAATTCGTGGGGCGAACCCTGGGTAAGAGAATTCCTTTTCTTAAAGTCAGGCCAGAGCCCACACCTCTCCCCAGCTGCGGAGAGGGGGGCTGACTCCGGCTGTCTCCATGTCAGAGCTTTGACTGGACCCCCAAGCTCTGCAGGGCAGGGCTGGGCTGAGCATGGTGGCTAAGAGCAGAGCCTGGGTCTGCAGAACAGAGTGGTGAGCAGAGGGCCGTGTCCTGAGGATTAATGCAGAGTTCTTGCTCCTTACAGGGTGAGAGGGGCTGGATGAGGATCGTGACCAGCACCTACAAAGGAGGTGTGGGTGCCAGCTACAACCTCGCCATCGAGGAGGCCTGCACATATGGGGACCCCATTGTTTAAGTAGATGTCTCTGGAAGCAGTGTTGTAAAACATGCCAGAGGTGGGGTGATTATCAACACCAGACAGTGGACAGCTAGAAACAGTGCTTGTAGACACGAGCACCAGAGTGTGGACCACAGAAGCCATCCCTAGAAGAGATGGTAAGGAGGAAGCACACCTCACTGTCTCACTGTGGCCCTCAGGACTGGAGGCCAGCCTCTGGCCACCTGGAGAAGACAGCTGTGGTCTAGAACAGTTCTGATGTCACCCTGGAATCCATGGGAGAGGGTTACAATTCCAGGTGGCCTAAGTGATGAATAAAGGATCTGGCTTCCCCCAAACTCTGAGTCTGTGCACTTTATTTACATGGGAATAGCGCACGTGGACATCCTTTCTCTTGGCAAGTTTAAACAGTAAGACAACCAACCACCTGGGCCACTGGTAGAAAACTTACACAAACCCTAGAAGTGATTCATCCCCACCACCCCGAGGCCTACTGGGCGCCTCCCCCGAGGTGCATGCACCTGACTCCTGCTCGTGACATGTGACACAGGGGCCACACTGACATCAAACGGGGCTGTCCACCACGGCAGCTTCTTCTGGGCACTGCAAACACAGTCCTGAGAAAAGCTGCCTGCTCCTTCCCAGCAGACCCTGCTTCGCTCCAGGGAGGCGGGGTGCTCTCAGTTCATCATGATGAAGTTGGACTTGCAATGGGCTGCACAGGGCACACACATGGCCGCTGGGTTAGGAGAGGTGAGGAGGGGCTGGGCCATCACGGCAAAGGGGTGTTTCGGGGGCCTTACCAATGAACTCTGTCACAGGGTCATGCTCGCCCTCTGCTTTGATGGTGCCCGCGATGCTGTCATTTTCCAAGATGGGGAGGAAAAGCTGCACGAAGTCTGAGGTGTATGGCGGGGCAATGACATCCAAAACCTGGTGTGGGGCCGCAGCGTTAGCGCCTACCAGTGCAGGACACAGCACTCAACGGCAGACAGTGGGGGGCCAGCTCTGTGACACGGCCCCACCCTCTGGGCTTCCCTGCAGACACCCCAGTCGCCAACTCCAAGGCACACGGGGATGCACTTGATCAGTGTCACCATGGTTACCAAGAGCATGGATCTCAGGGTTGGGAAAGGCACAGATGCCATCATGCCTGAAGGGCTGGGCTAGTGGACAGAGTGAGCCCTGAAGCCAGGGCGCTACTGACCTCAGTGACAAAGTAGCGGATGAGTGAGATGTCAGTGTCCAGCTTCTCCAGACACTTGTGGATGTAGCTGACCACAGGAAGCACGTAGCCACGGCTCAGCAGGTGGACCATCCTGTCCAGCAGGGTCTTTTTCAACTCGAGCTGTGGAAGAGCAGGGCCAGGGGAGCAGGTCAGAGCTGGAACTCTCCCAAGCCCGGACAAGCCCCGGACAGCTCACCTGCTCCATCACGTCTAGCTGGGAGTGTTCCGTCTCAAAAAGCTTAACGAGCAGCTGCAGAACCTGGGGGTGCAGGAGCTGGTGGCAGGTGCTGATCTGCGGCACAAGGGGTCGGCACTAAGGCTCCTGCTGCTTCTCTGGGCTTACTAGCAGCACACAGGGAATGTGTGGGCGTGTCACTGCCACCCAAGGTGGCCTACTGCTGATGGAACAGCACTTGCCAGCTTCTAGGCCTCCCTTCTGACAACACTCGACAGACACACCTACAGTCACTGAAACAGGGTCCTGAAAAGGACCTCACATGGGACACAAACCCCAGCTCTGGAGAGAGCATCTACTACCTCATATCAGGAAAACGGTCCAACACACAGATCACTGTGTGCTGACAAGTGGCCCTTCTGCCCCTACCTCGTCCAGCAAGGCCAGGTGAACCGGTGTGTGGTCGGTCTGTAGCTGAAAGTATCTTGGTTCTGACACGGTCCAATCTACCCACTTCAGGACACCCATTGCCACTACTGGGAACCTACAGGCAGACAAGGTACGAGGCTTCCTTTGACCAAGAACGGGAGAAAGGAGGATGAAATACTCCGAGGAACTATAGAGGGTTGGGAAGCAAGGACAAAGAGTCTGAGGGCCCAGAGACACCCCTTCACTCGGCCCTGCAGGAGTGGCTCACAGCGGAAAGGGTTTGAGGACACCAGCCCCTCTCAGAAGGGGTTCCAGCTCCTTAAACCCTCCCATAACCACACAGGAAATGATCGCCTGGGCTCACACTTCCCTTTATTTCAGAGACTCGGCTCTGAAATAAAGTAGTAATAACTTCACTACCGACCAACTCTTCCTTCAAATCGCTTCTCTAACTCTGGATGTCCTTTCTCTGCTGTGTGAGGGTCTGCTGAACAGGTCTCTGGCCACAAAGCATCTAAACTCGCTCATGCTGCTGTGGCTGCTGAGGCGGCCAAGTGCGGTGAAGAGCGAGAATCCCAAGCTCTTGCTTGCTGCACGAGAGCCGGACAGGAGGGTTTCGGGTGGCACACTCACCTAATGCACTGATAGAGTGTGCTCAGCTCTGCCACCAGCTCTGAGGCTCCTTTGTTCTCATTGCAACACAGATTGTGGACAGTTTCCACAGCCTTCGACGTGGACTTCAGCTCGTCCTTGCCAATGCTAACCCGCTTGTTCTGAAACCAGACAGGCTGGTGAGTGAGGATGGGGATGCGGCCTTGCTGTGGGGACCTCAGGGTGGCCCCTTCCCTGTCTTCAGAGTCATCAGGCAACTCAACTGTCACTCTGCACAGTCACACAGCCCACAGCAACCGGGACTCAGAGTCTGCTGGCTCGGGAAACTGCTTCATTCTCCAGCCAGTGCTAGTGTAAAAGACGCCACATAACTCCTGAAGGCCCTGAGCCCTTTCACTGTCTTCTACACAATGGTAAAGGCATTCCCAGTGCTGGGTGGGCCTCAGAGTTCTTGTAGCCCAAATCCCCACACAGCACCAGAGCCAGGAAGCCAACTGTCTGACAGCCCACAGGTTCTTAGCACTGACAGTACCTTCTTCCAGGTCTCAACGACACTAGCGGCGTACGCCAGGATGTGGATGTACTTGTGCTTGTGGTCCTGGTTGATCTTGGCTCCCGGCTTGAACAGTGACTGCATGAACAGGTCCAGGAAGGCAGGCACCCGGATCTAAGAAGAGGCACACTTCTTAGGGAGCGGGCTAGAAGGAGGGACCTGGCTCACCTACCTGTAGGGCTCTGGCAGGGTGGAGGCTGAAGGGAAGGGTGGAAACAGAGTTGATTGACAGCCCAGAATGTGCCTAGAGTGACAGGCACCGGCTTTGATCCCAGTAGTGCCTGCAAGGTTGGGAGGAGGCTTATGGCAAGTGTAGTGTGCCTGCACCCTGCAGCCCTCAGGGAAGCTAGGGCAGGACAGCCAGCCCAGTCTGAGATCAGCTTGGGTGAGAGTAAGACCTTGTCTCTAACAACAACACAAACTATCTCCATGGGGACCAGAGACACAGCCTTAGGAGAAGGAGAGGAACTGGAGGCCACCCGGAACCCAAACCGCAGCTTACGAGCTCCACAGGAGGGGGGTCCATGCTGGTGAACATCTTGAACAAGACCGTGATGTCTGCAGGGTTCAGGGCTCCCCTGGACAGCATGGCGCCCAGAGCTTGGCAGGCCCGAGGGTAGGAAGCAGCTGTGCCCAAGGCCAGCGTGATCTGACTGGCGTCATGGCCCCTGGTTGGAAAGTCACACGGCATCACTAACAGCTTTCTCCTTCCTTTCACCTTTAAACGCTCACTGCTGAGCTGGAGGGGCCCCTGTGGTTTCCCGCACTTCTGCCATTTACTCTTTGGACTGAGCCCCGGAACGACAGCTACAGTGAGCTGCGAAAGCCTGATGCAGCTGCAACCTCCACGAGGATTCTCACACCGTGCGGCGCCGTGCGCACCTCCTTGGGGAGACTTAGCCGCAGAAAATGCAGCGCCGTGGACTCCGTGAGGAAGCAGGCACTGGAGACCAGGCCAGGCGACCCTGCTGGCAGTGTCTGCTAGCACCAGTGCACACACCATGTTCCCAGCAAAGAGCCAACAGCACAGCACTCTCCCAGGCCGAGGCGGCAGAAGCTGCGCTGACTCAGCTCCACAGGGTGAGCACTGACCGCAATCGGAAGGGGCTGGAGGCTGAGCTGTGCACAGGGACCACAGTCTCCTGAGGAAAAAGAAGACAGGGCAAGCGGAAGCGTGTCTTACTTCTCCTGGGCGAAGCGCTGGACTTCTTGAGCCACCCTGCGCACGGCAGAGCCACCCTGCTCCTCCTGGGCCAGCACGGACATCATGGCCTGGGCAAACAGGTATGTGTGCTCCCCGTGGCACACCATCTTCTAGAAGATTACAGGGAGACAAGGTTCAGGTCACAGCAGTAAATGCAGACAAAAGGGGTCCTGGCCCGGGTTCTCTCTGATCTGAGGTGCTTTGCAGAGAGGGCATCTGGCTTGGCCTGACCCCGGGCAGCCCCCTTCCACCCAAGATTAAGAGGGGCTTACTGCAAACTCAGGAAGATTTTTCTCAAGGTTTTCCTCTCCTCCGTCCAAGATTGTGGCTAGAGAGGTCCGGAGAACTCTGGAGAACACTTCCAGCTGCTGGCAGGCTGTGGACACACTGGTGATCTCCCCTTGGTACCCCGCATCAGAAATGAGCTGCCATGTAACCCAAAGACCAAGGTCAGCATCTGGGGGCCTCACTCTGTCTACCACTCGTCATGAGCGAGCTCGGGTCTTGATCCCTAACTTTTCCTGTGTTTCCTGCTGTGCCACCATCTGGGCCTTGGTATCTGAAGAAGCGGATAGGTCTGGGCTGCCCGAGGCAACCCTGAAACAGCCAGTGCCGACCCGAGCACAGACACAAACTCTCTGCTCCTCTTGCTCAGTGTGAGAGCAATGAACGGGAGGACCCGGGGAGACCAGAGCGGGCTTCTTTCCTCAGCTCCAGGACCCATCCTACCTTCACAGTGAAGTTGAGCATCAAACAGTCAGGATGGGCTTCAGCCAACTTATAAAACAGATCTCTCCACGTGGTGTGTGCGATCATCTGCTCAAGCCACGCTGGGGTCTGCCAGAGACAAGGGGTGGGCGAGGTCAAAGGCCTCAGCTTAGTCCAGCAAATCTGCTGCATGTGCAATGGCGCCAACTGGAAGAGACCGGGGCGCCCCCAGCTCTGGGGAAGCAGCGCTTGCTGTGGCATCACAGTTGCCTGGATGGTGGCTTTCACAGGCTTTGAAAGATCTGCCTAACTTCTCAGAAGGGTGTGGAAGTGTGCTCTCTGGAAGGCACACGCAGGGTCCCATGGAGCATGTGTCCCTGGGCACATCATGTTCAGTTAACTGACGCTTACCAAGCCCCGTGCCCTTGTCAGGAGAAAGGAAGGCAACTGGGTGGCACAGCTGGCTCTGCCCATGGAAATGTTTCTCTTGGCTCCCTTGTGTGGGTGTTGGGCCGTGCCATGACCAGGCCCCCATGGCTGCTCCCTGCCACCGCCGGAGCACAGTAGGGCTCCCACAACAATGTCACTTGGGACCATTTCCGGGTCCTGAGGGAAGGCCCGAGAGCTGCAGTAGTCTCAGATGTTTCCTGCACCTTCCTTTCTACCCTGCCCTTCTGCCCTCGGGGGCTGACCCACAGCCTGGATTTAGACACATTCTGGACAAGCCCTGCGCCACGATGTCCCGGACATACTGCCACGATGGAGCTCGTTTCTTGGAGGACCCCAGCAGTCTTCTGACCCCACCCCTGCACCCAGGGGTTGGTGGGAGGCACTGTGCCTCCTCTTGGCCTGAGCACTGGCAGCCTCCCACGCAAGTGCACCCCTGAGAATGCAGAGAGGAAGCGAGCGGAGGCCTGGGGTGTGCGGTCAACACTCCTCACCTCTCCTTCTTCAGTGAAAATGGAATCTGCTTTCCGAGGGTCAAAATGCTTGATCAGTAGGCTCTTCAGGTGGTTTTCCACGGTCTCCTGCACCTGCAGTGGCTCAACGCCTGGGAGAACATTGGAGCTTTACCTGCAGCCCCAGAGCTGCCCACCCCATCACACAGGCCGGCCAGCCACAGAGCTACCCCACCCCATCACACAGGCCGGCCAGCCACAGAGCTGCCCACCCCATCACACAAGGCCGGCCAGCCACAGAGCTGCCCACCCCATCACACAAGGCCGGCCAGCCACAGAGCTGCCCACCCCATCACACAAGGCCGGCCAGCCACAGAGCTGCCCACCCCATCACACAAGGCCGGCCAGAGTCACAGAGCTGCCCCGACCACCGCACTGCCAAGGTGCTGGGCCCCTTAGAGACAGGAAGCCGCTGCCAGCGGGGAGGAAGCCGGTTCCCGGACAGTGCTTGAGTGATGTCAGTGGACCCAATTCAGTGGATTTACAGTAAGGCTCTGTTTTGATCACATTAGCTAAAAGCCATCATCGAGCCAGGCCTAAATTATCTGTTGTTTAGCGCTGGCTGTAACAGGCCTCTTGAAAGGCACCCCTGAGCACACGCTTTGTGACCCTGTGATTCTACGCTTGCGGAAGCAGCTTGATGAGAAAGAACTCCGTTCCAGGGCTACATGCAACCCAGGGACTGACTCAGCTCAGAGCTGAGCACACAGGGAGAAGCCAATCCTTCCGCCTTTGGGTCTTGGGGACCAAGAATGCTCAGAATTAATTTATCGGCACTGTAAGGACCCGGAGGTCCCAGAGGGGACTGAGGGAAGAAGCTGGGCAGACGGCTCAGGGCGTAAAGTACTACCTACAACCCATTTGAAGATACCAGGTAGGCACGATGGCCCACCAGTAATCACACTCTGGAGGTACAAATGGGTATGGGGTGACCCCCATAACAAGTTGGCTGCTGAGACCAGTCACATCAGCAAGCCCTGGGCTTGACTGAGCCCCCACTTTAACAAGTAAGGAAATAAAACAATCTCAGATAACTCTCAGAACCAACCTGGGACCTACAGAAGTATGCACAAGCACGCATGACACCCACGTGGACACACACACACACTGGAGGGATGAGTGGCCAGGACAGGGCCACCCTGACAAGCACCTGTCTGAATGAGCCACTCAGCCAGCAGGTTCACAGTCTGGGCCACAGCTGTATAGTTCTCAGACAAGAGCTGGATGACATTTTCTGGAGAGCCTCCTGCCTGGAAATACCTGGGAAGAGGAAAACGGCGGCCTTTACATTGAGGGGACACAGAGGAGCCGGGTGGACAGGAGGAAGGCACGGGCAGGTTTAAGGTTCTCCCAAGGTGCCAAGGGTCCCTGAGGTGTCCCTGAGTCAGCACACTGTGTCTGCACACCTCTTCAGAGTGTTGAAGATGGAGGGCTCCATGATGTAGTCCCGGGTAGAAAATTTATGCAGACATTCCTGCTGCACCTCAGCGTCATCCTCTCCTCCGGAATCGTCTTCCTGCTGCTGGGAAAGACAGAGCCCGGAGAGGTGTCCCTTAGTATCAATACCCTGCACCCTGGCCCTGAAGACGTGTAATGCAGATCAAAGTGTCACCCGTGTGGTTTCATCTGACTTTTACAACCTTGTGATGTGGGCCAGACAGGGGGCAGCTTCAAAGCGTCAGGAACTGCACCACACAGGCTGTACGGCTAGCCTACGGTGGTGAACCAGGCAGTCTATGCGTGGCGTCTCCTTTAAACAAAGACACTCATGATGCCACACCAGTCAACACTTATGAGGACTCCACAAGCTGACCCACGGGAGGGCCAGAATAACAACCGACAGCTCAACAGCCAGTCACCACTGCTACTCACACGTGCTCTCCAACAGAGACCAGCAAAGTGATCCTGAGGGTAAGAGCCACCAAGCTACTCTTGGAGAGTCAAGATCACTAACCCTCAAATCAGCAGGCCTGGCCAGAGCTGGCCAGAACCTTAGGCCGCATCCACAAAGGCTGACAACTACGTGGAATGGTGGGCTGTGTGCCCCCCAGGTCTGTCTGTCTGTCTGCAAAGCTGTCCTAACAGCAAGCAGGTGCTGTGTAGCAGTGACTGGACTGAGACCGCGAACCTGGAAAACACAAGAGGAAGCGTCTCCCTGGAAAGAGTTCACTAACTAGGAGACCAACCTCCGGGCAATTGATGTAATGAGGGGAGCCAAGCCAGGAACTCATCCCTCTACCTGTTCTTATAAATAAAGCTTTATTGAAACACGCTTATATCCACTCTGCTGTGTATCATTACCCGTGACCGCTTTCCCTAATCTGGTTGGTAAGTAGCTGTGGCACAGCCCCACACAACTTAAGGCGCATTTACTATGTGGATCTTTACAGGAACTCTGTGGACTCTGACAGCAACAGGGGACCTGATGACTTCATCCTGAAGCCTGGGGCGCGTTCTCAGGCTGCATATGTGGAGGGTGCTGTGCAGGTTAGGCTTCACCCAGAGAGTTACTCAGTGTGTCACCACTGTCAGGCTTCTACCCTGTGTCCACCCCAACATTATTTGACGCCAGGCCACCCACCTGCTCACACGTCTCCTGCTATACCTGAACCTCTGTCCTGAACACTCCAGATTCAAGCACGCAGCACTATGCTTTTCACTCAACATGCGAGCAGGACTCCAAGCTCCTGATGTCCAACTGACCCTGCCTTTCCCTGGAAAGAGATCTGCTCGCCAAACTGTATTGTGACAAAGGACTGCTCCCACCGTCCACCTGCCACCAGAAGCCTTGAAAGCACCCTCGGTTTCTCCTCCCCTCTCTCCCCTCCCAAATTCTGCCAACAAGACCCCTGATCCCATCTCCCAGACAAGGGTCTGGTTTGCCCGTCTTTCTTGTTGGCTTACTATACCAATACCTCCACACGCCCCCATCTGCCATCCCTCAAAATGACGCTACCCACAAACCTCATCTAGCTGTTTAAAGTTTCCCATCTCCTTCAGGGGACCTAAATAAACAAGTCCAAGCTCTCGTTTGCCTCTGCGCTGATCACCTATCCAGTCTCACCTGTCATGACCTGCAGCCCAACTATCATCAGATCTGCCAACCAACTGCTCTCAGCTTCCCATCATCCGGACTCAAGGAGAGCCCAGCTCATGGCACTGTCCTCCAACTCTTCAAGCTCAGTCAGAGAAGGTGAAGCAAGAGCGTCAGGGTTTCCACACTGCACTACAGCCTTCTCATCTACACAGAAGTCTCAGGCTGGACACTCTGATAGACAGCATCACTCTCATCAGGAAAAACTCATGAGGGTCGATAGGCCAAACCAGTGTCATTAGGACTGAAATTCAGGGCCGGGCGGTAGTAATGGAGGCAGAGGTGGGCGGGTCTCCAGATTCGAGGCCAGCCTGGTCTTCTACAGAGCTCCACAAAGAAACCCTGTCTCCAAAAACAAAACCAACAACAAAGACTGACATTTAGTGGCATCTAGGCCAGACCCTGCGGACTCCTGACCCTCAGCATGCACAGAAAAAATGGAAAGCAACCACCACCAAGCTAACCCAGTGTGCTTTCTTGTGTCTGTGTGGTGAATGTTGTCTGTGTGTAAACGTTACGGGTCAAGGTTGGGTGCCTCCTGCGGTCACTCTCCGGCTCATTCTCTGCCTCTCACTGACTCAGTTTACTGATTAGGCTCGAGTGGCCGGCAAGGGAGCTGCAGGGATTCCCCCAGGATCCCCACAAGGGACTGTTGTATGGGTATACCTCACTGCATCCTATATTCATTCTAAGCTCATCTTGCTTCCTGTTTAAAAAAGAAAAAAAAAGAAAACGGCAAACCCCCAGGCTCCCCTGCACACTGTCCAGTCTGCACACTGTCCGGTAGTCCCTACGTCAATCCCACACCCGGATGGGTCTCCGATGGGAAACTGAACGGTGCCACTCCCCCACCTTTCACTCCAAACCCTGGACAGCCGGGGCTGCACGATCCTTCCTGTCCTGTACTCTCGGGATGGGTGAAATCAGCCCGAATGTGTAAAAACTAAAGTTTGGTTTGTCCGGCACCCGCGAGCGCTTTGCCCGGGGACGCTGGAGTGCGGGGTAAGAGTTTGTTCTCTGTGCATCACTCTGGTCGTGTGTCTGTCCTGCCGCCCCGGGTCACCGGGGGCCAGCCGGGAGTCACCGGGAGTCGACGCGCACGGGGAAACTGAGGCCCGGCGGGCTGGGGCCCGGGGTCGGAGGTCAGGGAGTCAAGGGTCGGCAGGCCGGCTGTCACCCCACGTCCACGGCCCCCACGGGGCAGAGAACCGGCTTCCGGGCGGGACGCCTCCTGCCTGCCCGCTCACCTGGCCGCCTTCCGCCTCTTCGCCCCACTCCGGCGCATTCCCGAAGTAGTCTTCAGCCATAATTGTACCCGGCGCTGGGCCCGCCATAGTTGCCGCGAGTCCTCACTGCGCGTGCGCGGGAGCCGACCCTCGGCAGTGCGCGTGCGTCGTCCCGGACCGCGCGCCCAGATTCGCGAAGGGCTCGAGAGGCGGGGCCGGGCGAGGGGCGTGGCCGCGGAGGGGGCGGGGCCGGCGCTGTGGCTTGCTAGGCTGCCGGACCGCCCCGAGCAGTCTCAGAGCTTTTAGAAAACTTCCAATACACGTCAGCGTCTAAGTGCAAGCTGGTCTCGATTGCCCAGCAAGACCTCGAACCTTCTTCAGCCAGCTTAGCTTTGCCTGTCCAGTGCAGCTATCAACCGAGCACCCATCTCCCGGGGATAGTGTCCAGGGCTCCCATCTCCCGGGGATAGTGTCCAGGGCACTGATCTCACCGGGATAGTGTCCAGGGCTCCCATCTCACGGGGATAGTGTCCAGGGCTCCCATCTCCCGGGGATAGTGTCCAGGGCACTGATCTCACGGGGATAGTGTCCAGGGCTCCCATCTCACGGGGATAGTGTCCACGGCTCACAGAAGGGTTCTGGTTTCTTTTACCACAGGCAAAAAGCACTCTGGGCAGTGCAGAGCATGATTTAAAACATATTGGCGGTCATACAGCCTACAAGAGCCATGACCAGGGCCTGGAAAAGAGACCAAGGAAGCAAGGCTGATGGAAACTGGAGAGAATTCCTGGCAGGTAGCAGACGGCCTCAAATAACGCCCTTCACCATGTTGGTGATGAAATTTTAGAGCAGTGCTTGTCGACCTTCCCAATGCTTCCACCCTATACTCCATATCCTCATGTTGTGGTGACCCCACCGCCACCATAAAATACTTTCGTTGCTACTTCATAACTGTCATTTTGCTACTGTTTTGAACCACAATGTAAATATCTGACATGGGGGATATCTGACAGGAAAGTCCTGTGAAAGTGTCATTTGACCCCCTAAAAGGGGGTCACGACCCACAGGTTTCGAATCACTGGTCTGTCTAAGAAAAGAGCCCTACAGTACAGACATCAGCCGTGTTTGCAGAGATGGTTGAGGTACTATTTTATTCATCCCTTCCTACCACCATTCAGCAAGTATCAACTCCTAAGTGCCTGGCTCACACCTAGCTAACATCTAGAGCTCAGCGACATACATACACATTGGACATGATCCTTGCCACAGTGCAACCCACATTCCATTGAGGGAGCTAGCCTGGAAACAAAGGAAAGAAAGAATGAGAGTCCACAAGTGCCAGTACTCAGTAGTAAAGGAAGAGATGATCCCAATGTCTCAGGGTGGGCCTCCCCACCCTACATAGTCTGATGAAGAAAGTGTGCCAGCGAACATTAGCTGCTACAAAGTTGCCTCCGGAGTCCTGGTTATTGAAGGAGAGTGACGGGACAGATAGACCTGGAGTGTGTAGCCATTTGCTACAGGGGAGGAGGAGGAACTGAGGGGAGTGGGGAGACCAGAGCTCCAGTTACGAGGTCCTAGGAACAACTTACGGGTGACACGGGCTGTGAAACTGAGGCAACATGCAGAGAATTTGACAGCATTGGAGCTGAAGAGGGGACAAGGAGGCCAGGTATGGCGGTGCGTACTTCAACCCCAGTGCTCAGGAGGCAAAGGCAGGCAGATCTCTGTGAATTCAAGACCAGGCTGGTCTGCATATAATCTCTTGGACAGCCAGGGCTATGTTCGGCCTGTCTCAAAAGGGGGTGGGGGCAAGCAAGGGGCATGGTCTGGTAAGACGCTCCTTCCCGTCTGTGTACCCACAGGTGGACCAGCACGAGAGGAGGTTCTTCCAGGGTGACGGTGAGATCGGGCTGGGACCTGGTGGATAGGAGGTGGCCCTGGGAGGCTGCTTTGTGGGTGGTGATGGTGGCAGTTTGCAGATCCTGAGTCGATGGCTCTACATCCAGCTCACCCAACAAAGGTAATTTCCAGTTCATGAGTACCTCACTGTCGGCTTGTTTCAGGCTCGTTTCTACTTGTTTTCTGAAAATGTAGGGAATAATAAATGCCTGTTAAACTCCTAGTATGCGATTTAAAACAAAAACAAACAAACAAGCCCAGATACTGCCTGGGTAGAAAGCAGACAAATTAATGTATGCGTAATTAATTGTACCTACAGAACCAAGGACTGTCTAACTCGCCTCTTCCTCAACCCAAAGTTTACTTCTTATGAGACGGGTAACAGACAACCCCCTAATGGGAGGATTGCGTTCAGCATACATCACTGTTGCTAGAAGAATTGATCTCCAGGTCTTGCCTCCTCAGACACCATCGACCTGTTGTTTTCTGGAAAGACTCATCTAGACTGACATCATTAGCTTTCATTACTGACAGTTAATCCTCCAAAGTTATCCCTTCCCTTGTTTAAGATGTCATGGGAGTGAGGAGTTGGACTCGCTTGCTCCATGAAAGAAATCCTTACTGAGTCCCTCATGGGGGTCCCTGGGGTCCTGGGGGTCCTGGGGGCCCTGAGGTCCTGGGTAAGAGCTACCCCAGCTGGGGATGCAGCCTCTCAAGCACCAGAAGAGAAAAGAGAAGCAGAAACCCCAGACAGAGGTCATGCAGAGGATTTCCAGGGAACTGTTGAGACTTCAGCCGCTAAGTGAAGGATAAAGTGAGAATAGAGGCGAGGGAAAGCCTGTCCCATTAGGTGGGTCAGCAGGCGAAGGCGCTTGTGGCCAGCCCGAGGACTCGATGTTAATCCTTGGGCGGCACAGCACATGGTGGAAGGAAAGAAACAACCCCACAGCTTGACCTCCCACCCCTCCCCCACTGGGTACATTCAAAATTGTAAGTTTGCAGTAGAAAGAATGACCAGATGTCAAAGAGGAAGGCGAGGGGAGAGAAGAGCCCGCAGCATCACCTCCCTGGGTTAGCTCGCCAGTTGCTCGTGCTGTCCATCTCCTTGTGTTGGGGGATGTACCGTGTATGCACTGTGTGAAGATGTGATTGGTGTGATAAAAAGCTCAACAACCAATAGCTAGCCAGGAGAGACAGGTGGACCTTCCAGGCAGAGAGAGGACCACAGGAGCCAGTCAGGATGTGGAATGAGTAGGACACAGGTAAAGGCCACGTGGCAGAATGTATATTAATACAAATACGGGTTAATTTAAGTTGTAAGGGCAAGCGGGAGAAGCCCAAGCTAAAGTTGAGCTCTCATTACTAATAAGTGTCTGTGTCATGGGTGTGGCAGCACACACCTATAATCCCAGTACTTAGAAGATGGAAACAGGAATAAAAGGCTCAAGGTCACCCTTGGCTGCACTGCAAACTCAAGGCCAGCCTGGACTATGTGAGACCCTGCCTCAGAAACAAACAAATCTTCGGTATACATGTGATTTTAGCATTTGTTAAGATGAAATCAAATTTGCATGCTAACAAGATCTCTGTGCTTGTTGATTTTTGCATAGGAAATTAAATCTTGGCTGAAGGTTTGATCCTACAGGGTGTAGAGTATCTCTAAGTGTTTCCAGAGTTGATTGGTATTTTGATTTCATAATTGTCAATGCCAAGAACACCACTTCACGTAAATACATAGTACAAAGAGGCGGAAGCATGCATAGGGCCATTTCAGAAGTTGTAGTGAATTCCGTCTTATTCAACTAGTGTGTGTGTGTGTGTGTGTGTGTGTGTGTGTGGAGAGAGAGAGAGAGAGAGAGAGAGAGAGAGAGAGAGAGAGAGAGAGAGAGAGAGAGAGACACTCAGGTCAGCAACCTGAGCACTAATTTTTAAAATGAAACACTCCAAATATGCTAGTCTGATACAGGCTAGGGAATGTTCATAGAAAAATGCTGTCTTTATTTTCTTTGATTAAACCATTACATTTCTATAAGCAGAAAAGTTTGTATGGGCAGTAAAACATTGCAGTTTTAGCACCACGGTCTCAAACTGGGATACAGTGTTACAGGCAGCGTTGTCTGTGTAGCCCTGGCAGGATGACTGACAGGTGCGTACCCTGTGCTCAGAGTGACGCTGCAGGCTGCAGTACGGGTGAGGCCTATGAGAAATGTCTCAGATTCATTGGAAATTTGACTTCTCTTCCATTTTTTGGTCGTCGAGAACTTGAAACCCTCATTTTCATGGCACCCACGTTCACTTATGTGATGCCCTTGACAGCACATGACCTACTGCAGTTTAAGGAGCTGGTCTCCCTCTCCCAACAGATACATCGACACAACAACCCCACATCAAAGGCTTGGGGCGCATTTCAGAAGGGGAGACGACACGGATGGAAAAGCTAGAGGGTCAGGGAGTTTGCTGAGAGGTTGTCTCTCCTAGTGATGTCAGGAGTTACACCCATAGAGTCTCATCAACATACTTGCCTGAACATAGGCTGAAGAGGGACAACCAGACAAGCCAGAGCCGACAGAAAAGGCCCCAACCCTATACAAAGAACTTCAGGCAACTACAAGGTGTTAGAGGAGAAGAAACAGTCTCCCCAGGGAAGGGCACACCAGCTGGTTATCTAATACCAGACGGTCAGCCCTGAAAGCATACATACAGTAACACTGTAAGACTGAGCAGGGTGCGTTTCTGCACTTAGAAGTATGTGCGTATGTAAATATACATAAATGTAACTAACCACAAGAAATGAAAGAAAAGGTCATGGGTTTGAAAGGGATGGAGGAGGGGTAGATAGGAGGCTTTAGAGGGAGGAAGCGGAAAGGGGAAATGGTGTAATTAAATTATAATCTAAGAAATGAAAGAAATAATTATAAAGGAGAAGCTAGGCTTTACTGTATTCCACGCTCCTAACAGCCACGGGGTGACTTACGGCTTAGACCCGTGACATTCCTTTCCCACTTGTTCAAGTCGGCGAGTTCAATCTCAGTCTCCTTTGCCTGTGCTGACTAGAAATTCCGCTGCTGGACTAGAGCGAAGAGAGGCATTGGAGGCCCGGGTCATGTAGAGACATGTGACCTCCATCTTGGCCATTGACTCTTGGACTGGTCATGTCAGAGGAGGACAGATACATTTGTGTAAAAAAAAAAAAAAACCCATTGAGAAGCATCCAGAAAGTTTAGCACCTACTCCTAAGCATGCCTGAGATGGGTCTCCACGTCTTAGCTTGGCTGACGTCTTTCTGCAATTTTGTGAGACCCAGAGAAATTCAGCTGGGCTACTTGCAAATTCCTGGCTCACAAAAATAATGTAATAACAATATTTGTTGTTTTAAACAGAGAGGTTTAGGGGTAATTTTTTATGCATCAATGATTTACTCTGGGTATCTGGGTATCATGTGTATCTGAAGTTTTGTTTAAAACGTTAATCGGAAGCCAGGTGGTGGTGGCACACACCTTTAATTCCATCTTTTAGAAGTCTGAGACAGGAGGATTACTGTGAGCTCAAACAGACTAGGCTATAGATAATGGAAGGCTACCTCAAAAACAAAAACCAGCCATAGACCTGGAAAGATGGCTCAGTGACTAAAAGCGCTTGCTGCTAAGCCGGATGGCCTGAGTTAAACCCAGGATCCCACCCTGGACGGCGAGAATTACTGCCAAGGGTTGTCCTCGCTTGACTGACAACATTTGAACCAAACCGGAACGACAGGAAAGCCTGCAAGAGATGTTTTTCTCAATTAAATTAAATTTTGAAGTAGGAAGAGCCAGTTTTAATCTGGATCTTTGAGGTGAGAAGATTCACCTTTATCCAGACCTTTCTGAGGTAGGAAGACCCGCCTTTAATCTGAAGCACGTCTGCTGGCAGCCTGCATAACGACTATGGTGCTCCCTCTCTGCCTACTTGCTCTGGCCCTTGCTAGGAAGCCCTTTCCTTCCCTGACCTGCTTGCTCAGGGTTCTGGTTTTGCTTGCTTGCTTGCTGAGATAGGGTTTCTCTGTGTAGCTTTGGAGCCTGTCCTGGAACTATCTCTTGTAGATCAGGAAGGTCTCAAACTCACAGAGATCCACCTGCCTCTGCTTCCAAAGTTCTGGGATCAAAGGTGCGCACCACCACCGCCCGGCTTGTTCAGGATTCTGAAGACCAGCTGAGGCATCTAGCTGAATAACTACTGGATTCTTGGACCTCCTGTTCATAAGCAGCCATTGCTGGGTTAGCTGCACCACAGCCTATAAGCCATTCCAATAAATCCCCTTTATCTAAATCATCTATATTTATATATCTATCTCCAGAGAGAGAGACAGAGAGAGAGAGAGAGAGAGAGAGAGAGAGAGAGAGAGAGAGAGAGAGAGAGAGAGATTCATTCGATACATTCTGTTACTTTAGAGAACCCTGAGTCTCCATACAGGGCCTGTGACATGCATGTGCCATCACTTTCACAGATGTACTATGTATGGGCAATACAATAGTGATGATAAACAAGATGTTAAGTAAAACACAATTGGGGGCTGAGACTATAGCCTATCCACACAAGCCTGTAATTCAATCCTAGTACTGCAAACAGAGAGACGAAACCCAGGAATGAGATTGTGGTCCAGGTGTTAAATTCACCTCAGTGACTTCCCAGTGTCACTTGGAAGAAACAAACCATGTCTCTTGTCAGGGTGCCAGTAAGGTTGTCAAATTCTGCCTCCCAAAATCAGCAATGATAAGGACTGGGGAAAACTCAGAACTTAGCATTTTGGACCTCTAGGGGTGGACCAAAACGTGGTACAAACCAAGAGGCATTAATTCATCAAAATCAGTAAAGGTTAAGCAAAAAAAAAAAAAAAAAAAAAAGTGAGTTGGGTCCAGTGAGAGAGGCTGAACTGAGAAAAATGGATGCCATTCAGCCCAGGTAAGTGTGGAAGGAAAGAGAGCTTCCCTCTCAGAGCTTCCTCTGACCTCCATACATGTTCTGTGGCTCTGCCCCTCCCCCAAATATAACTCAAGAAGGAACAGTGGGGCTTGGTGGCCTTGTCGCTGCAAAGGGCCCTGTTCTTGAAAGCGTGGAGGGATAGATGACGAGAAAGTGAGCTCCAGCAGAAGCATCAGAGGCTAAAGAAAAAGGAGTGTGCATCACCCCACTGGATGAAGGACACTGCCTGCCAAATGCCATGTCTGACAGATATCAGATCAGAGGGCAGAATAGACGAGCCTGAAATAAACAAGGCCGAATGCCACCTTACAAAGAAAATAAGGCAATTCTTCAAGCTCTAGCTTCAAGTCACAAGAAGTTAACCAATACCAGAGATGGCATATACACATGCCCATCACAGTAATAAGTGTAAGGCTGTGTTGCTGCATTGATACTGTCAAGAGGGTGCGGGAAGACATGAAATGCACCAAGGAAAAGTTTCCGCATTTCACTGAGATTAATTTAGCACTGCTCTGAAGGAGCCCACACTAAATTAAGGTTGGAATCTCTAGAGTAATCACTAATGGAAAATCTGAAATGATATTTAAGTTCAACAGTTAAATCAAAGTGGTTTGTGAAAACATTTATCATGAAGCAATATGGGGAACAAAAGAGACACAACACATAAAAGCAAAGACCCAAAGGGCAGCATGAATCCAGCCACATCAGGGTTCCTCTGAGAAGCAAGCATAGCAAACATCCAACACTTCCAAGACCCAACAGTGTGCTGTCTGTAATGAAAACCCAGAAAATTCAAAGACACAACGGTGACAGAAATGGAGATGTGTTAATGCAGCTATCAGCGGTGAAACAGAGTTTCAATGTGAGTGTCTGACAGGCACACGATTACTCGTGTGTACGAATCCACCAGCCTCTGCCGATGAAGTCAGAGCTTGTGCAACAAGACGGACGCAATGTGGGTCAAGTGTGGTGGTACAGGATCTGTAATCTCAGCACTCAGTTCAAATACTGCGTCCATTTTCATACCGGGTAAATAGCTTTCTTATTATTAAAATGGCAGAGCTTAAAAATATATCATATACAGATACATGTTTTGCAAATATTTCATATTTCCTCGAGTGCATGCATCCTCTCTGTTTAACAGTAACCCTCAGGAAGTCTGACAAGAAGACGAAGTCCAGCCTTCTTGTACAGGTTCTGTGCCCTGTCTGGCTCCCAGTTAGAAAGATACAATTTCTCCTACTCTTCTGGGACTTTTGTAATTTGGGGCCTTGTGATTATATCTATGATCAATTTGAGTTAATTTTTTTGATTATGGTGTAAGAGCTGGCTGAGGTTTCATATTTCTTCATAAAATGCCTAATTATCCCGGCATCATTTGTTGGAGAGACAATCATGTCTCCATTGAATTTCCTTTGTATCTGTATCAAAAAACAAATTGGCAATCTCTGTGTAATCTTTTCCCATTACCCGTCCATCCATCCACCCACTCACCTATTCACCTACCCACCCACCCACCCATTCATCAATTTATCCACCCACACCCACCCACCCATCCATCTACTCACCCACCCACACATCCATCCACCCATCCACCCACCCATTCACACACCCATCTATCCACCCTCCCATCCACCCACCCACCTACCCACCCATCCATCCACCCATCCACCCACCCATTCACACACCCATCTATCCACCCTCCCATCCACCCACCCACCTACCCACCCATCCACCCACCCATCCACCTACCCATTCATCCACCCACCCATCCACCCTCCCATCCACTCACCCATCCACCTACCCACCCATCCACCTACCCATCCATCCACCCACCCATCCACCCTCCCATCCACTCACCCACCCACCCACCCATCCACCCACCCATCCACCACCCATCCATTCACCCACCCATCTATCCACCCTCCCATCCACCCACCCACCCACCCATCTATCCACCCACCCATCCACCACCCACCCACCCACCCATCTACCCTCCCATCCATCCACTCACACACCCACCCAACCACCCACCTACCCATCCACCCACCCACCCATCTATCCACCCTCCCATCCACTCACCCACCCACCCACCTACCCACCCACCCACCTACCCACCCATCCACCTACCCACCCATCCATCCACCCACCCATCCACCCACCCATCCATTCACCCACCCATCTATCCATCCACCCATCCACCACCCACCCACCCTCCCATCTACCCTCCCATCCATCCACTCACACACCCACCCATCCACCCACCTACCCATCCACCCACCCACCCATCTATCCACCCTCCCATCCTTTCACTCTCCCATCCACCCTCCCATTTATCCTTACATCAGTAGCTGACAGGATTGTCCATTAGAGCTTGCCAGTAACTTTTGAGATAAGAAGTTGCATCCCCTACCTTTGCTCTGATTTAGAACTATTTGGGCATTTCTAGTTCCTTTGCATCAACGTACCAGTTTGAGGGCCTGCTTATTTGATTCTGCAGAATCTTTGCTAGGATGTTGACTGACATCACATTGAACTTACATGTGTTTTGAGAGAATACAGTTTATCTCTTCCATAACAGCAGACTGAATCTTTGTGACCACAAGTTAGAAAAAAAATGCCTAAGCTATAACACCAAGGAAGTAATCCATAAAAGAGAAAGGTGGTGATCATGGTGGCATGTGCCTTTAATCACAGGACTGGAGGAGCAGAGGCAGGTGGCTCTCTGTGAGTGTGCGGCCAGCCTGCTCTGCATAGTGAGTTCCAGACCAACCAGAGATACACGGTGAGGCCTGCTCTTTTTTTTTTTTTTAAAAAAAAAAAAAAGTGAAGTTAGGCTTCTTTGAAGAAAATGAACACCATCCATGTTATGCCTCACTGTATCGCCTTTACCAGTATTTAGTGGTTTTCTGTTTTAGATTGAGATCGTGTATTTCTTTATTTCCAGAGTTGTTGGAAATGGTACTTCAAATTTTTAATTTTTTTTTTATTTACCATGACTGACTAGAAATTCAGCTAACAGAAGTTTCTTTGATAAAGGCATGCACCAGTTCTGGAAGCTTCAAAAGGAAGCTTCTTGGTGTTTTCTATATAAACAGTCACGTTATCTGCAAGTCAAGGGTTTAATCGATCACCAGTCTATATGGAAAGTGTGTTATTTACCATTATAAATCAAAACGTTTATCATTTTAGTGTTTTGTTTTGTTTGTTTGCTTTATTCCAAGGTCTCCAGTACCGTGTTTAACACGAGTTGTAAAGCTGAGTAGTATCTACAAAGACAACATCTTTGCAGAACCAACCTGAAGGCACATTAAGCTCCATTCCAAGGTGGATTTAGATTGTTCTTGACTTTAGAAAAAAATTTCCTAGTTATTGTTTTAACAACAAAATATGGGGGTTCACAATTGTCCCCCTGTTTTGATTAGGGGAGTTCTCCTATTCTTAATTTGTAGAGTTGCGTTTTTAAATAATGAGTTTGTTTGATTTTTACTAGATTATCTTTCTTTTGTTCTGTTGAGATGGTCCCCTGTCCCTCTCCCATTTCTGGTTGATAAAATTACGTTAGCTGATTTTTGAATATTGGACCAATTTTGCATTATTGACATAACTGCTCCCACTTTGACGTGGTACTTAATATTTTTAAATTGTAGACATATATACCTATATAATTTATTTGGGAGGGGTGTGTAACATGAGTGCCAGAGGGCTGATGTAGAGGTCAGAGGACAGCCATAGGGAATTGGCTCTCTCTCTCCACCATGCAGATCCAGGCTCTACTCAGGCCATCAGCCTTAACTGCAAGCACCTTTACCCACACACCATCTCATCTGCCCCGTGTTTCAGCCTTCCTAATGGATTGATGAATTTAGTCTGTCAGTTTTTCATTGAGCGCCTTTTTGTTCATGAGGGATCATGGTCTGACCCTGTTCTCGCCGTGTTTACTTTTTGTCTGACATTTGTGTAATAGCCTCATAAAATAGGTTGACGAGCACTTCATTCTCTTTAATTTTCTGGAAGAATTTATAAGAGTATTGATGTACATTTTCCTAATATTCTTTAAAGAAGAATTTATGATGTTCTAATACATATTTAATATGACCAATTTTCCACTAAGCATTGCTTTTTCTGAATCCAACTTTCAGTAAGTTGGATTCATATGCACACACAAACACACACCACAGCACATATGTAAAGGTCAAAATAAAACCCTCAAGTCAGTTCTTTCCATCCACCATGATATCAGGGATCAGAGATGGGCTATCAGGCTTGAGCAACAGGTTTTACCCACTGAGTAATCCCACCAGGCCGCAAGCATTCGTCCTAATTGTATAAAAAGTACACAAAAATCTGTGTTCTTTGTTCCCTCTGTATTTAGTAGACTCATCGCTGTAGCCAGCTAGGCCCAGAGGATTTTGTTGTTATTGGGACTTTGTTGTTGTTATTTGTTTTGTTTTTCCAAGACAGGGTTTCCCTGTGTGGCTTTGGAGTCTGTCTCAGGACTCGCTCTTGTAGACCAGACTGGTCTCAAACTCAGAGATCCACCGGCCTCTGCCTCCCGAGTGCTGGGATTAAAGGCGTGTGCTACCACTGTCCAGCATTATTGGGGACTTTTTGAAATACCAAATTAAATTTCTTTTCTATACATGTATAGAACTACCTAACAAATCGATTTTCTCTCAAGGAGCTAGGGGCGTTCATGGGTTCTCATGAACTGTCCCAACTTGTCTAATTCCTCAGATACTGCTGCCAACATTTTCTGACCCTTTAGCATCTGGGATCTAAGGTGCAAGGCTTTTGGTTGCTGATAGACATGCCGGGACTCCATAGACTTCGTCAGGCTCTCCGAGAGCACGTTCCAGGTTTGATTGATTTTTCTGTGCTGTTGTTGACTATTGTCAGTTTCCTTGAATTTCACGCTTTATTGTTTACTGCTCTCTGCCCACTTTGAGTTTAGTTTACTGTTTCTATAGTTTTGTGGGTTGACAGCTAAGGTCATTGGTTAGATAGATATAATTCAATAAAATTGAATGTTCTCCATTTTCCTCTAAGCTATTTAAAGTAAAAATGTCCACACTTCCTGTGTTTGGGGTGGGGCGATGCATGCCACAGCACACATGTACCCACATGGAGGTCTGAAGACAACAAACTTTAAGAAGACAGTTTTCTCCTTCTACCGTGTGGACTCTGGGGATTGAACTCAGCTCATCAGGGCAAAGATGGCGAATACCTTTACCCGCTGAGCCATCTCTCTGACCCCCCGAGCTTTGAACAAAATCGTACAGGCTGCTTGTATGTTCTTCTAATGACTTGAAAGATATTTGTAATTCCCTTGTGACTTTTCTTTGACTTGTGGGTTAGGTAGAAATGAGTTAATTTCCAAATTAGATACGTATACTTTACAAAACATACCATTTCAAAAATATTCTGAATGTGTATGTATTAACTTCCAGTCTGGTGGATGTCTCTGCGATTCTTTTAAATTTGTTGGCGTCTGCTTCATTCCCTGGCGTATGACCTTACCTGGTCATCTGCACATGAACTTGAAAAATAAGTGTAGGTTTTGCTTTTCTTGTTTGTTTGTGAGATGGGTGGGTCCTGTAAATCCCAGGCTAGTTCAGTCTCACTACATGGCTTCCGATGACCGAGGCCTCCTGGGATGACAGGTGTGCAGGCCACACCTGACTGCATTATGTTTTGTACAGAGTATTTGGGGGGGGGCACCTCCGTCTCCTTCCATGAGGCATTTTATTGAGGTTTTTCTGTACCCTTCCTTCTACAGTGTCCCTGCTGATAGGGCTCACCTGTACTAGCCCTGGCTCCGGTGACAGGATCAGATGCTCTCTGCAGTGTCCCCTGACTGTAAATGAAGGTGGCAATTTCCCAGAAGCGGCAGCCAGCAACACCACCGATGCTCCTAGCTGGTTGCCCTGGACTTCCAAGGTTTGCCCACAGGCATGGCCTTATAATCCCAACATACTGGATGTTGAAATCTTCCCCGTGTTTACCCCCCACACTCTGATCTTCCTTTCCCCAGGGAAAGCAATGTAGTTGCATTCAACTGTAATCCCACGCCAAGCCAAGTGCTACATACACCGCCCTGAACGTGTTAGAACGCGGCACCGCCCAAACTGTGCCCAGCGGTGGATGAGGAACAGACACAATCCTGCCCCTCTGACGCCGCCTCGCTGTGGAAAGGCCCGGACTCCTCGGGCAGCCGCTACTTCTTTCCTTCCTGATTTGTTCCGTCTGCCAGCAGTGCCTCGTGCTCACTGGGACCAATTTATGCTCCATGCTGAGGAGGGGGCTTTGAGAAAGCTACAAATGAAAACGTGTCTTCAGGCATCCTCTCACTGTTGCTTGAGGAAAGTGTATTTGTTCAAACAAAGGTGCATGCCAGAGCTGGGAACATGGCTCAGCCAGAAAAAACACTTGTCACAGCCTCAGAAGAAGACTGGCCCAGTGGCGCACACACTTGTAATTCCAGCCTGGGGAAGAAGAGACAGGCAGAGCCCTGGGGATCCCTGCTCAGCCAGGCAATTTCCAGACCAATGAGAGATTCTGAAAAGGCCAGGTTGGTAGATACAGAGGAATGACACTTGAGGCTGACTTCTGATCTACACACACACACACACACACACACACACACACACACACACACACACACACACACACACACACACACACACACACACACACACACACACACACACACACACACACACACACACACACACACACACACAAGTGCGAGCATTTCCAGGTGCTTTGCTGATTCTCTCCAGGAAGTTGAATATGGTAGCCTGGATGGGATTCACAGTTGGAGAAGTTTCCAGGCTCAGCTGAGGCTGAACCCCAGTCAGCCTGTGTAGAGGTTGAAGTGAGGGTATAGTGGGGTATTGTGGGCTGAACCATAAACACAGTGGGGGCCACAGGATAAGCAGTGAGCACAGTGTTGTGTTGGCCTGTGGAAACTGTGAGGAGTCTCGGCAGTCGCCAAGCACAGCCTTTGCAGCTCTCTGATGTTCACAGTCTATATTTCTCTCAGGGGAGGTCATCTTGCTTCCCGGAGGGACTGGGAAGTTCTAGGCTCTCTTTAGCAGTGACTACAATGGGCCCACCTATTCCTTATCTTAGCAAAACAGCAGAGGAACTATCCCTGACAGAAAGGTCAGCTGTTTACATCTGCTAAATAAATAAATAAATAGCGCCTCAAAGGGGGCTTGTGGATGGGAGACTCAACCCTGACCCACTCTCTCTGAACGGCAGATCTGGTGACCCGAGGACCCCCAGGGCCCTGACAGCTGTGCCAGCCTGGGTCGAGGATTCTTGCTCCCAGAGCATGGAGACCGCAGCTGGGCTGGGCAGATGGTTCAGAGAGCAAAGTGCAGGTCATGCAAGCATGAGAACCTGCGCTGTGGCCTCCAGAGCCCATGCAGCACTGACACTCCTACAGCGGGATGGGGAGGTGGAGCTAGCAGAATTCCTGTAATCTTGCAGACCAGCAGCAGTGAGCAGGAGAGATTCTGCCTCCAACAAGGTGGATGGTAAAAACCAACATCCAAGTTTCTTCCCTGATGTACACACACACACACACTTACCCACATACATACACACAGATATATACACAGAGATATACACACTCGCACGCACACACACACACTCATACACTCTCACACAAACATATATACACACACACACACTCACATACATACACACAGATATATACACAGAGATATACACACTCACACACACACACACTCATACACTCTCACACAAACATATACACACTCATACACGCACTCACCCACACACACACACACACACACACACACACATACATACATACACTTAGATACACATACATGCAGATATATACAGATACACAGGTACTCTGCTGTTTGTTTATCGTTATGTGGCTATCAAGGCTTCCTGACACCTAGAAACTCCAAAGGGACACAAGAGACACGGAAAGGACCCTAAAGGAACCCATCACAAGGGGTTCAAACAATAGGTCCTAGTGTCCTTATGCTTTGATTTTCTCAATCCAAGCCCAATTTCAGTTGATCTGGCCTTTATTTTACGGTCAGAAGAAGACAGATGCCACCTATGGCTTTAATTCCTGGGAACTCTCTAATTAATTAACCACAGCGGAAGCTCTCTGGGCATTGTACCACTTTGTGAAACCAAATAAGCTTGCTTGCCTCGTTGCCAATCATGATAACCAGGCCTACTTTGCTTCTGGCACATGACAAATACCTTCCGGGCCAAGTTACCAACTCTGCACATCTCCACGAGGTCAGTGACATGATCTCCAGGTCCCAGGGCAAAGGAATCTCAACCAGAGCCCACCGATCTAATCCTCAAGGCAAATGGGCAGGACAACCCCAGGCTGGGAGACACACCCGCTGGCGGCAGTGCGGTGAGAGGGAACCACAGGGCGTTCTTGCCTCCTGACGTCTTGGGATTCTTTTCTCTATGTCAAGCCAGAGTGTATCAGGCTTTGCTGTGTCATTTTGCACAGAGATGCCTTCAATCAACTCGAACAGCCAAGGGGGAGGACAGCTGCTCTGTGTCCTTACAAGGAGATCTGCGGATGCCTCCCTCCAAGTCCGGCCTCATAAGGGAACCCAAGACCTATGACCACGTTAGCAGGTTCTTCTCTTCCTTCAAGACACAACTCTGCATTTCCCGCCTCTAGTGTGGCTGTCTCTCCAGAGCCTCGGTGAACTGGATTTTCATTATAGCCAAGCACAGTTGAGGCTAGGCGGTGTAGGAGAATGGTTCTCTTTCTTTCCTAAGGAAAAGCACGGAGGAGACCGGGGTGGGCGTGAGGGGTGGCGGGGTCTCTGCTCCTGGGTACCCCATCTTGACAAGCTCTATTTCTCCTTCAACCATGGCTCTGAAGACAAACTCAATCTGTGTCAGGAAAAGGGGTGGGACTCGAGGTCCCCACGTCAGCCGGGTAGCTGTGCGGTCTAGCCACTGGATCCACCGTGGGCCTTACGCTCTCACTGGAGGAGGACGTCCGAGCAGGCTCAGTTTGCAGTCATCTGAAGCCTGCTTGTTTCTAGTTACGTGCTTTACTTACTATTCGCACACGCATGGAGTGTGTTTGAGTCCTGTCTCCTTCCCCCACTCTCCCTCCCCAGCTATTCTTTACACCCCCCCCAACTTTCCCCTCCAGATTCATATCCCCTGCTCAAAACATTAATGACACCGAGTCTTCTTAGCGCTGTACGCACATGATATGGCGTAGGACAGTCTGCTGGAGCACGGGTAGCATTTCAGACTCACATTCCTGAAGAAAACTGTCCCAGCAGCCTTCAGCTGCCATTAGCTCATCAGCAGGACTTGAGAATGCCCCACCCATGCTGGGATTTTTTGTAAGGGTGGGACTTGAGACTGCCCCACCCACGCTGGGATTTTTGTAGGGGTGGGACTTGAGACTGCCCCACCCACGCTGGGATTTTTGTAGGGGTGGGACTTGAGAATGTCCCACCCACGCTGGGATTTTGTAGGGGTGGGACTTGAGAATGCCCCACCCACGCTGGGATTTTGTAGGGGTGGGACTTGAGAATGCCCCACCCACGCTGGGATTTTGCCCACTTCAGTCTTGTGCCATTGACAGTCACTGTGTCCCAACAGCATTTTGGGTGCCACCTATGTTACAAAAGATGAGCAGCTATCCTTCACTTCAGAACAAGAAGAGACCAAAGTAGGCTTTGCTGTGCTTGTGGAGTGTAGCCAGTATGACCCGTATTATTATGGGATTGCACGGAGAAACGTGTGCTTCTTTTGTAACTAGCTGGACAATAGGGTATTGGAGACAGCAGCATGGAAGACCATATCATGGTGGGATTTCTTCACAAACTAAAAATGAGGGTTGGGGAGATGTCTCAGTGAGTCACGAGCTAGTTCCGATATCCAGCACCCAGTAAAACCTGGGTGTGTCACCACAGGCCTGGAACACCATCAGTAGATGGGACAAACACAGGTGAATGCTGGGGGCTCACTGGCCAGCCAGACTCACAACAACAGCAAGCTCCAGGTACAGTGAGAGAGCCTGTCTCAACACATAAGGTGGAAAAGAGACCAAGGAAGAGATTCTAATGACCACCTCTGGTTTCAATGTGCACCCATACTGGCAAGTGCACCCACACATATTTGCATACATGTACACATATCACATACATAAATGCAAGCTGCACACACATATGCACACAACACACATGCACACATATCACATACACACACACACACACACAAACATGCACATTTACCATACACATATATGGACACCACATACACGTACACATATCATACACACATGCCCACACACACACAGAACATGCACACTCACCATACAGGCACACCACACACAGGTGCACACACATATACATAACACACACACATGCACAAAATAGACACATGCACACACACACAGACACATCTTATAGAAACACACATACACACATGCACATCATTAAGAAACACTCACACCTAAAAATGACCAAGCTCCCCCATGAAAGGCAGTTGGCAAGCATCTATTTGCCAGCCAAGAAAGATGGCTGCTGGTATATTTAAGTCCATGGAAAACTATTTGATTGCAACAGCCAGATAAATGTATCCAGAAGAAGCAAAGCTTGTTTTGAAAGTATCAGTCACACATCAAGAATGGCGACTAGTCCTTTAAACGCAAGGTCTACTTTGATGTCCAGCTGTTCCCTTAGATGTCCATTCGGACCGTGAAGTGTAGGCTGAGGAATTTGCTTCTATGAATAGTTTGCACGGAACAACAACAGGTGAGGGTATTTTTAAAGTTGCTGAAGAGGGGCTGGGGCTGGGGCTCAGTTGGTGAAGAACTCGGGAGCCTGGTTTCATTTCCCAGTACCTCACACACACATTTGGAGACCTGGCATGCTGCCGGACGTCTATAATCCCCTCTGCGGAAGACGGAAGAAAGAGGATTGCTTAAGTCAATAGTTTGACACAAGCCTGAGCAATGCAGTAAGACTCTGCTTAAAAATGAAGAGGGAGACCGGCTGAGAAAGAAAACGTTAATTGATATAGTTGGAAGTGGACTCTACTGAGATGGGGGACAGCTGGTGGCTTAGCTTAGAGGGCATATGATGGCGTCTGCGGAAATGTGAGGTCTTTAAGCCTAAGGGGACTTGTATCATTTATCAGTAGTTATTCTCAGGAAAATATTTGAACCATTCGAGTGTGCATTGAGCCAGCACTGTTAACGCTGGTTTAGTCTTGTGGACTTAAGTCACTACTGTGATGTTCAGTCCAAATCCGGTAAAGCATCTTGACCCCTTTCACCGTGGAGATTTTTGAGGGCTTGTTAAAGTTCTGAAGTTTTGTTGAGATGTTTCGTGCTCAGAGAGAAGATTTAAGTCTTTCTGAACAAGAAGAGCCCTCTTACACTCGTTCTTATAATGCATGTTTGGAGATTGGATTTTATACTGTGTACTTAAAATGTTTTCAATGGCCCCAGGCTAATTAGAAAGGCAAATCCATGCATATATGCAAATCCTGTATTTCGGCAAAGGCATCTTGACTTTACCGATATCGTTTGACTGACAAGTCACTTTAAGCTGTTTTATACTCTTCCCACATCAACAAAAGTTTAAACACAGGGTTTGGCAGTGGCTCAGTGGTGTCTGCAGCGCATACATGAGGGCCTGAGTTCAGATCTCCAGCACCCATGTCAAAAGCCAGGCATCCATATGGGGGCTCACAACCATCCACAACTCCAGTTCTGTGGGATGCAACATCTTCCGGCCACCAGGGCAGTAGGCATGATGCATGCACACACACTCCACACCCTCACACACAGACCAACACAGTCATGCTGTACACAACCACCCCACACACACTACACACACACACACACACCACCCCCGCACCCAACAATGGTGAACATGTCAGCATGCACCTGTGACCCCAGCCTTGCTGTAGGGCCAGGCAGGGACAGGAGCGGCCCTGAAATTCATTATCCATCCATCCTAGCCAAACTAGGAATGAGCTTGAGGGTCAGTGGGAGACTGTCTCAAAACAAAAAGGTGGGGAAACTGAGGACAGACACCTGACAACCATTGGCTTACACATGTGTATGCACACACATGGATGAACACCAGCATGTACATGTGCATATACATGTATACATACATATGCAAATAAAATTTAAATGCACTCTTAGAATTGAACTAGGGCTTAAAGAGAAGGCTCAGTGGAAAAGAGCACTTGCTATTCTTGCAGAGGGCTGAAGTTTGGTTCCAGGCACCCACACAGTCCCCCCAGCCATCCATAACTCGGGTTCCAGGGGATGGGACACTCTCTTCTGACATCTGTGGAAGTCCGGCTTCATTTCCTAGGAATACACACACTCATGGAGACCTGCACGTCGTTCACATATATACATGCAGGCAAAACATCCATACGTATGAAATGAAATAAATAAATCTAATATAAAAAATATATATATATCTGTCCCTACACAAATTCCCAGTAAAATCATCTATGGGGCTCCTCCCTTGGGGCCAGTGTTGTTTTTCAGAACGTGATAGGCAGGAAGAGAGATCAGAGGCATCTCAATACAATATGTGATTTCGAGTGATTAATGTGTGAGGTCATGGCACACGGAAGGCAGGCCTCGAGAGAAGACTGCAATATCATCACATGAATGCTCCTCACTCCTCTGTGACAGGTAAGCTCACTTAGAATCGCACACAGTGTGCACCGGCATCAGCTGTCACCAGAAAAGCCCGCTTTCATAGATGAACACATTAATCCTCACCACACATCATCAGCCTCAGGAGATTGGGATGTCTGTGGGTCATGATAAGAGCTGACATCAGTCTTCACCGAAGCAGGGCCCTGCCTCACACTCAAGATTTCACTCTTTTCAACTGGTTGAATGAAATAAAGTTTTAAAACGTATTTATTAGATGCTTTTTAAAAATCTCATCATCTAAAATTTTTGTGATTTATTTTTTCTTTCTTACTTTAAATAACTATACAACAACCTTGAGTTGGCCTAAAATACTTAAATACTTACTGTCAAAGTTTGGGACCCATGAGATGGCTCAGTGGATGGATAGAGGTCACAACACACACACACACACACACCACACACCACACACACACACTCCATACACACCACACACACATACACCACACACACACACCACACCACACACACACACCACACCACACACACACACCACACACACCACACACACACACACACTCACACACACCACACCACACACACACCACACCACACACACATACACCACACACACACACACACACCACACACACCACACCACACACACACACACACACACACACACTCACACCACACACACACACACACCACACACACACACCACACCACACACACACTCACACCACACACACACACACACCACACACACACACCACACACACACACACACACCACACACACACACCACACCACACACACATACACCACACACACACACACACCACACACACCACACCACACACACACACACACACACTCACACCACACACACACACACCACACACACACACCACACCACACACACACACACACACACACACACACACACACACACACACACACACCACACACACACACACACACACACACACACACACACACACACACACACACACACACACACACACACACACAGATGGAGAGAATTGAATGGTTTTATAAATGAGCTCGGGGCGGGCTGGGGCTCATTGGTACAGTGCTGGCTGCCATCATAAAGCCCCGGTTGGGAACTCTGAGGTTGAATAAAAGCAGGCACTGTGCAACCTCCTCGGGTCACACTTGCAGAGCATCATTGCTCCCGGTTTGGTCCGGAGCCTGATTAACCACCGTGAGGCTCTGTGTGTGAAGGAAGAGAAGGTTGGGCTCTTGTGGATGGCCTCTTGCATTACTGAAGGCATGACTCACCAGAAGATGCTAGGCTCCAAGCAAAGTCTGGGGCTTGTCTGACTTCTGGATTGCAGTGGACTCTCTAACGGCCACGTCATGTCATTGATTTAAATGGCGTTCATTGCCAAACGCACAGCAAACCTGGGGACGTGGGGCTGGGGATGCACCTCTGGCTGCAGAGTGCTTGCAAACACGTATGATGCTCTGCACTGATCCCGAGCACACATGCATCAGCTGCGTTGTGCAGGCCTGTATACTCCATCCCTCACGAGGGTCAGCTCAGTCATCCCTGGCTACATAGAGAGTTTGGGGCCAGCCTGGGCTACGTAAAACCCTATCCTAAAAAGAGAAAAACAAATTGGTTCATGTTACTTTACATCATATATAATAATCAACTCAAAATTGATCCAAGACCCCTATGCGAGGGCTGAAATAAAGACATTTCCCGGAGAAAATATAGATATGAATTGCTGTGAAATAAAATAGCCAACAGCATCTTAAACATGACAGGGAAAGTACAATGGGCTACAGAAAAATCATTAAACTCTACTTCCTAATTAAAAACCCCAGTGCTTAGAGAACGGGACCAAGAAATACAATCTGCAAAGAGGCCTGGCCATCCGCTAATCACACTCCTGGGGAGCGTGACAAGGTCTGCTGTGCGGGATAGAGAGAGCTCTGAGGACTCAATAGCAAGAAGATAAACGACTCAATTTAAAAACAGCCTCAGGGTGCAATGGTAGATCAGACACCCTGCCCCTTCACAGCTTCAGGAACCTGAAATAGAACGGAAAGTCTGGGGCCGCAGGGAGCCGTGGGTGGCACAGAAAGGAAATGGGAGGCAAAGCAAGCAGCGGATGGACACCAGGAAGAAGACAGAAACGTTGGACATTGGGTTGCTGAAAGAAACACAGACTCCAGCATAGGGTGTTAAGCAAAACTACAGAGAGAAGAGATTCCTCCAAGTTGTTTGGTGAGCAAAAGGGAAAAGGAGACGCCTAGGGTGCGCCACAGGCACGCGGACAGGCGACCACCCGAGGAAGCAAAGGCTGAGCTGGGGCGCTGGTGTACCGGCTAAGGAGATGTAGAGACTGGTGGGTGCCAAAAAGAGCCCCTGCGTCTCCTCCGTGCAGCTCAGGGAGGCTTACAGTAAAATTCCTGACCAGGAGGTCAGAGCTCCCTGGGCTTTAAAGGCCCCGGCCCCCTCCCCAGGCTGAACGAGCACCCATCCAAACAATGGTTTGGGACCAGGAAACCGGTTATGACCTGCTCTCAGATCCGCAGACTCAGACACACTTGGGTGGGACGGGTTCTATCCACACTTCTCTGGGAGGCTGAGGTGAAACCAGCAGATACAGTTCACACTGAGCATGAATTCCAGGGTAAAAACAAAAACACAGGCCAAGGCAAGTTATCAGGACTTCCCCCCCACCCCCCACAACCTCTTAGTGACCGAGTCAAAGGCTCTGAGATGGTTGAAAAACCAGGCGCAGTTTGCAAGTTGACTTTTTAAGTGACTTCAAAGGGGGTTCAAAGAAACAGATGGAGAAAGGAAGCCAGGTCAGGCCTGAATGAGAAAGTCAGCAGTCGCTGGGGTCCTAGTGAATTCATTTATACCCCACCTTCAGGCAGCAGGGAGGATGAGGAGCTCACCAGAGACAAGAAGATGCTGGATCTAAGACAGGAGGAAATGTTGGACACAGCACTAATAGACTAGGTACAGCAGGCCAGAGGGGACCAGTAATGAATCACAAGGTTGGAAGAACTTTGCATTCAGAAAACAACAAAGACAAGAATATCCAGGCAAGAGCACAGCTTTAAGAACTTTGGGAGATAGTCAAGAGACCAGACCTGCCCGGAATGGGAGCACACATCTGTGAACCCAGCACTCAGGAGACTGATGCCAGCCTGAGTTACATGGAGTGTTCCAAGTCAGCAAGATGGGAAGAGACAGAGTGAACACAAATGTCATGAGTAAGAGGAGCTAAGATACAAACTAAAGGCATAGAGAACCTATTCCGTAAGATTTTGGCATAAAAGTGCCCAAATCTAAGAGAAAGAAATGAAAAAGAAAAAATAGGGGGGGGGGAGGGAAAGAAAGAAAGAAAAGAAATGAGCATCCACGTACAAGAGGGGTTTAGAATCCCAGACATGACCATGGAGATTGAGAACCTCTCCATGCCCCATGATAGTACAAATCCTAAGACTATAGAATTAAAAAAAGAAAAAAAAAGAATATTGAAAGCTGCAAGACAAAAATGCCAAATTACTTACAAAAGCAAATTAATCAGAATTCTATGAGATCTCTCATCAAAATCCCTAAAACCCAAAGAAAGTGTGGAAAGACAGGTTTCAAGTCATGCTATTAAGTGACTGCCAACTAAAATAGCTATATTCGGTCAAAGTTAGCCTTGAAGTTGATGGAGAAATAAAGGTCTTCCAAGACAAGCATCCAGCCATCGTTCCAGAAGGAAATGGAAGGGACCCCACACAGTGCAGGGAGAAAGGTGGTCAAAACTCAAGAGTTCGGGAAAAGTAAGCTCCGTGAGAGTAAAAGATGAAAGATTTCAGTTCCATTCAGCAATCCAGAAAACCATAAGAGTTGGTAGAAGGAAAAGCAAGAATGCAAACAGTACTGAAGTCAACCAAGGGCTAGAAGGAAGGCTGGTGCTAAGAGAACTAGCTGCCCTTCCATAGGACCCAGGTTCGATTACCAGCCCCCACATTAGGGCTCAGAGTTCCCAGGGATCTGGTACTCTCTTCTGGCCTCAGGGGGAACTGATGCATGTGGCAGGCAGACACACATGCAGGCAAAACAATATACATAAAAATTAAATAAGTCTAAAAATAATCAAGAGAGCTGAGGCTGGGGAGATGGTTCAGTGACGAAGATCACAGGCTGCTCTTCCAGAGGACCCAAACTCACATAGTGGCTCATAACCATCCATAAGTTAGTTCCGGAGGATGCGACACCCTGTGGCCTCTGCAGGCACGAGATCCACCGATACATGCAGCTCAAACACCCAGACACATAAAATAAGAACACGTAAAATCTTTTTGTTGTTGCTGTTTTGTTTTCTTCAAGACAGAGGCTGTCCTGGAACTAGCTCATGTAGATCAGGCTGGTCTAGAACTCACAGAGATCCGCCTGCTTCTGCCTACAGAGTGCTGGGATTAAAGGTGTGCGCCACCACAGCCCAGCAAGTGAAATATTTTTTAAAAACCAGAGAGATAGCAAATAACTTAGTGATGCTCAAGGCTTTTGACAGATATAAATAAAATTAGCAAACGGAAATAATAAAGGATGAGGTAAAAGTAGTGGCATGGAGAATTAAAGGCGAGCACAGACTACCGAGGAGCTGGCACACAAATTCTTGAAACAGTAAATAAGATGGATAAATCCTTAGCCCTGCTCATCAAGTGAAAGGCAAATTCAAAAAGTGAGGTGGGGGAGGAGGGAGCTTGTGCTGAAATCCAGAGGATTGCCTGGGAATATTTTAAAACCTATAGTTGGAAGACATAGAAGAAGTATGTAAATTTCTAGAGCATAGCTGAGTGAAGAGGGTGTGTGCATTTAGACAGACGTGTAACAAGTGGTGAGATTAAAGCAGTAATAAAGAGAGCCTTGGGAAATGAAGCACCCGGGGAAGTTAATCACTGAATTCTACCAGAACTTTGAATACAAACTGCTTACGAATAGAAAGGATGTGACAGGACTCGTCCTGGGAATCTAGTTGCAATACACGACCCAAGCTGGACAAGCTCACAACCAAAGCAAGCCAAGAACCAATTTCCAAGATGAGCACAAAGTTTCTCAATCAAGTGATTACAGGCAGAATTCAACAACACAGAAAAAAAAAGTTTCTCAATCAAGTGATTACAGGCAGAATTCAACAACACAGAAAAAAAAAAAAGTTTCTCAATCAAGTGATTACAGGCAGAATTCAACAACACAGAAAAAAAAAGTTTCTCAATCAAGTGATTACAGGCAGAATTCAACAACACAGTAAAAAAAAAAGTTTCTCGATCAAGTGATTACAGGCAGAATTCAACAACACAGTAAAAAAAAAAAAGTTTCTCTATCAAGTGATTACAGGCAGAATTCAACAACACAGAAAAAAAAAGTTTCTCAATCAAGTGATTACAGGCAGAATTCAACAACACAGTAAAAAAAAAGTTTCTCTATCAAGTGATTACAGGCAGAATTCAACAACACAGTAAAAAAAAAAAGTTTCTCGATCAAGTGATTACAGGCAGAATTCAACAACACAGTAAAAAAAAAAAGTTTCTCTATCAAGTGATTACAGGCAGAATTCAACAACACAGTAAAAAAAAAAAAGTTTCTCAATCAAGTGATTACAGGCAGAATTCAACAACACAGTAAAAAAAAAAAAGTTTCTCAATCAAGTGATTACAGGCAGAATTCAACAACACAGTAAAAAAAAAAAATCATGCATCAAAATCAAAATCAGTTTTGTTCCAAAAATGAATGTGTAGTTCAACAAGACAGAAAACACATGGCTTAAACTGGACCAAACACACAAATCTGACAGTCATCACAGAAGACGCAGGAGAAGCCTTTCACAAAATTCAACATCTCTATATGAGAAGGACCCCTGAAGATAGCAGCAAAAAACAAACATAACAAATAAAGACTGTGTCAGCAAAACTATTGCTAACATTACACCAAACAGGGCAAGGCGGAAGTGTTTTCTCTAATGTCAGGAATGAGACAAGGCTGTCTACTCTTTCTATGAGATCAGAGTACGGTTTGAATCCCTAGTCAAAGCAATAAAGCAAGAGAAAGGCTTAAGGGACACAAACAAGACGGCAAGTCAAACTATTCCTGTCCCAGACATGAGCATTTCATACTTAAAACACATTAACGATGGCGCCCGGAAACTCTGAGACGTGATAAGCACTTTCAGCAAAGTAGCGGGGACACAAGTCAGCAGTAGCTTTTCTATAACCGTGACCATGCTGAGAAAGATATTCCATTCAAAACAGCTTCAAAACGCAGGGTTAAACCCAATCAGGTGGTGAAGACCCCCACAAACAAAGCTGTAAAGATAATGCTAGAAGTTGGAAAACCCTCATGGGAATTAATATTGTTAAAACATTCATGGGGAGCTGGGTAGTGGTGGTACTCACCTTTAATACCAGCAATGGGAGGAAGAGGCAGGCCGATTTGGGAACTCAAGGGCAGCCTGGTCTACAGAGTGAGTTCCAGGACAGCCAAGCCTACACACAGAAACCCTGTCTCAGAAAAAAAACACAAAAACAAAAAAAAAAAAACATGGAATTAATATTTTTAAAATGGCTATATTATAAAAAAGCAGTCTTATATAATCAATGCAATCTCCAGTAAAATTCCAATGGCATTGTTCATAGAACTGGAAAAAAACACTAACATTCACACTGAAGACCCCCAAGTAGCCAATGCAGCAGAGAGAACAAATCTGGGATTATCATAATGGTATTATAATCAGAACAAAAGCAGCTTGCAGTAGCGTGTAAACGGACACATCGACCAACGGAATAATACAGGGTCCAGAAGTAAGCCCGCACAGCTACAGCCAGCTGATTCTCGGCAAAGGCGCCAATAAAGTGTGTGTGTGTGTGTGTGTGTGTGTGTGTGTGTGTGTGTGTGTGTGTGTGTGAGTGTGTGTGTGGGGGGGGGGGGGGGGGGGGACTGGAGATGGTCACGTCAAGCCAAACAAGTCAACCCCAGAAAGACAAATCAAGCCAAACAAGTCAAACCGAGAAAGACAAATCCTACAGGTTCTCTTTCATATGGAGTCCAGTGCGTTTTAGAAAGGCACAGAGTCGAACAGATGGTGTTTGGAGTGAGAGGGTACACGCAGGACAGGGAAGCAGGACAGAAAGGGGCACAGGGGCCGAGATAATGAAACCTATGTGTGAGACTAATACACAGTAATAAAGCAATAGTAAGCAGAAACGGGAAGGCTGGGACGGAAGCTCGGTTGGTAGGTAGCTGGTTTAGCATGTCCAAAGCCCTGAGTTCAGGCCCCAGGTCGTAGTAAGCTTCTCTCCTGCTGTGATAAAACACTCGCGGAGGAGAGGGTTTGTGCCACTCCCGTACCCTCCTCATTGAGGGCAGCAAGCCGGGGAGGGTGTTCGAGGTTGTATCCTGGACGCGGGAGCTGAAGCAGAAGCCATGGGGGGGCGCTGCTCGCGCCTCACCCGCCCTGGATTGCTCAGTCTGCCTCCTTTTACAACATAGACCATCTATCTGCCTGTGGGTGGCACCACCCACAGTGGACTGAGTGCCCTGCACCCATCGCTTCTGAAGAAGATACTCTACAGACTTGCCCATGGGCCAATCTGATGAATGCAATGCCTCGATTCAGGGTCCTCTCCCCCCAGGTGACTCTGGTGTATGTTGGTTAGGTTGACAAAAAACCTAACTTGCACGCAGCAGTGCCACAATAACCAGGTGTGGTGTAAACCCTGAAATCCCAGCACTTGGTAGACAGAGGCAGGAAAACCAGGACTTCAAGATCACCCTCCATCCAGAACACAGGGAGCTTGAGGCCTGCCTAGCTGTTTAAAAAGCAAAGCAAAACAAACAAACAGAATATAGTAGTTCAGGGATGGAGTGTGCCGCTTAAGGGTAGGTAGAGAGCGTCCCTAGCCTGTGGGAGATTCTGCTTGGTCCCCATCTACACACAGAGACAAAGAGACAGACAGAGAGGTTTTCAGTACACACATACACACACACACACACACACACACACACACACACACACACACCATGGCAAACAACACATGGAAACATGAAATGACGTTTAATATCATCTGTGACAAGGCAAATGCAAATGAAGGCTTCAAGGAAACACCACTTTACCCACACAAATGGCTACAGTAAAGACACAGCAAGCATTTAGAGAATGTGGACAAACCGGATCGCTCCTGCTTTGCTGGAGGGGTATCGAACCAGATAGCCAATTTGGAAAACAGCTTGTCAGTCCCTCAAAGAGTTAAACGTGGGGCTGGAGTGATGGCTCAACAGTTAAGAGCACTGGCTGCTCTTCCAGAGGGCCCAGGCCCAATTCCTAGCACCCCCCATGGCAGCTCACAGCCATCTGTAACTGCATTTCCTAAATCCCTCCTCCTCCTCAGCCCCCACAAACACTAGGCACACAACATGCATGCAGGTGGTCCACAAACATACTTATGCAAGCAAATACCCATAAACATTAAAAAATAAAAATAAATTTAAAAAATTAAAACATTAAACATATTACCATGACCCAGGAATTTCTCTTCTGGGAATGCACATGTCTATGCAAAAACATGTGCATGAACTCCATAACAGAATTGGCAAGTAGGTTAAAAATGAGACATTGATAGAACAGAATATTGGCCTACAAAGGCCCACAGTGCTTGACATATGCTAGGATATGCACACATTTCAGACTCACGTGCAGAGTGAAAGAAGCATGACAAATAAGACACGTTGGATGATTATTATACAAAAGCAGTAGATGTTTATGTCTGTAACACAAATAGACATGATATGTAATCATGAAACACAAGACATGTTGAATGAGTTTGCAGAACAGGCAAGTATGTTGCATGATTCTGCAAAACAAGAGGATATATTGTATGCGTGTACAATGTAAACAGGCGTGTTGAATGACTTTATGGCACTGACAGACACAAATTGACATGTGTCCATCTGCAACACAATTACATATGTTGTCTGAGGGTGTAATGCAAGCATACATGTTATATGAGTCTACAAGGCGACCAGAAATGTTACATTGCAAAACAAAAGACATATTATATGATTTTACATATAAAAAGATGTTGTTGGAGTCTTCAATATAAATAAATACATTACATGATTCTGCAACACAAGAAGCTATGCTGAATGTGTGCAACTTAGATAAGCACGTGGCATGAATCTTCCAAACCAATAGCTGTGTTGTGTGTGGGGACAATACAAATTCACATGCTCTGAGTCTTCCATATAAACATGCATTGTTCTGCTCTAAAATGCAAATGAGATATTTTGCATATTTCTATAATACAAAGATGCATGTTTCTGTGATATGAGTGAGACATGTTGTATGAGTCTAAACACAAATGCACATGCTTTCTGAATCTGCACTACAGAAAGACAGGCTGCATGGGTCTGCAATACAATTGAGGCATGTCGTATGTGTCTACATTCAATCAAGCCACATTGTGTGACTCTACAATACAACCAGACATGTTGTATGAGTCTATAATACAAACACCCATGTTGTATGGGTCTACAAAAGAGAATGGTTATGTGAGTTGGAAATCCACACAGATTTGTTGATGAGCCTGTACCACAAATAACATATGTTGCATAGTTTACAACACATATGTTGTGTAAGTCTGCAATACCAACAGACATGTTGTAAGAGTGTGACACATACTGACATGTTCTATGTGTCTATAATACAATAGACACATAGAACATTTTAGGAATCTCCAATAAAACCTGACATATTTTATGAGCTTCTAGCAAAAATAAGACATGTCATGTTATTCTACAACACAATCATACTCTGTAAGTTTACAAAAAGGCATTTTTAAAACAGACATGTTGTATGCATCTGTAATACAAACATGTGTTGTATGAATTTATGATACAAACAGACTTTTATAAGTTTGAAACACCAATGATCTGTGTGAGTCCACAGTACAAAGACATTATATGTCTATAATACAAATAGGCAGTATATGTATCTGGACACAGACATGTTGTGTGCGTCTATAATACAAATCAATACGTTATATGAGTCTTCAAAATAAGATGCACTGTAAGAGTCTGCAACACAAATAGTCATGTGTGAGTCTACACTTTATAAACATACATGATATATGACTCTAAAATTGAAACAGGTCTGTGGTGTTAGTCTACAATGCAAATACATATGTTGGAGTCTGTTTTACAGACCCCCTTACAAACAAACAAAAGTTTTTGTTTTCACAAAAAACCCCAAAACCCCAAATTTTCCCCTTAATTTCCTCAAGACAGTAGCTCTGTCTATGTTTGAAGTGTTAGCATGCAGTATATTTTGAGTATATTCTTTGCCCTCCCCAAACTCCTCCCTGATTCTCCCCAGGATCCTATACACCAACTTCATATTCTCTATCTCTCTCAAATAAACAAAAAGAAAAGAAAAACACACAACAACAACAAAACCAGTAAGACAGAAAATGCCAACCAGGCCAAAACAAAAAAATTATAAAAAACACCGGAGTATATTTTGTACTCGCCAACTACCCTGGGCATAGGGCCTTCTCTAAGTGTGGTTAAAATAGTGTGGCTAGGTGATAGTGGTGCCTGACTTTAATCCCAGCACTAGGGAGGCAAAGGCAGATGGATCTCTGAGAGTTTGAAGCCATTCTGGTCTAGGACAGGCTCCAAAGCTACACAGGGAAACCCTTTCTCAAAAAATAGATAGAAGATAGATAGATAGATAGATAGATAGATAGATAGATAGGTGCTAGAGATAGATAGGTGATAGATAGATAGATGATAGTTACATTGATTGATTAAATAAATAAATAAAATATTCAGTGTCACTCCATTGGAGAAAACTGATTTTTTTCTGCAAGATATACTGGTACAAATATTTGTAGTGGTACAAATATTTTGAGAATAAGTAACAACTTTTCAATTAGGCTCTATGAGCTGGAACCCATACCCAACACTGCTAAAGTAGCCAACAACCTAAGTCTAGATGACTCATTGGTCCTGGAGGAAAATCTACTACTATTATTGCTAAGTGAACATAGCAATAAACTGCCTAATGACATGTGACTATACCCATAGATCAGTGCCTCCATCACTCAGCCCTCATCAGAGAAACTTCTTGCACGGATGATAATTAACCCACAGCTGGACAATGTGCAGAGAGTAGGAGATTTTGGAGCACTCAGACCTAAGTTATCAAATACCTCCCCTCAAATTAGGGTTTATGTAGAAGGGGAACCAGAACAGAAAGACTGCAAGAGGCAGAGGTGGTGGATTATTCCAAGGAAACAGTGTCTTCCAGACAACAGCCATGATGCACAGAAGGACTCACAGAGACTGGCAGCATGTATAAGATCTACACGGGTACACCAGACAAAAATCCCAGCAAAGAGAAGGAAGGGGAAACAGACAGAGCCCCATCCCTAACCAAGAAGCTATTTGAAACTGACACCTCCTGGGAAAGGAGAAGACCTTTTTTATTTCCAAGTGTTATTTATTTTTTTAAGTTTAAAACTAGAAAATAATAAAATGGAGACAATGTAGCACCAGTTACCAGCACAGTCGTACCCTTTGCAAGAATCCACAACACCAATAAGGCGTGGAGTCTGAGACTGTAACTCAAAGGCCTGTTGCGTGACCCTACAGCACAGACGGATTTTATGCGTCCGCAGAACAAGCGGGTGTGTTATATGAGTCTGTAACATGGAAGATAATGCTGCGCGAGCCGCCAGAAAAGGCGAGTATGGATCTGCAATACTGACAGACACATTGTAGGATCGTCTTCAACACACAGACATGGTGGCTGAGCCTGCATGGAAATACGTCTGTTCCACAGGTACGTGATGTAAACATGCTTATTCCATGAGCCTCCAATACCAATAGACCCGTTGTAGGAGTCTGCAACATACGCATACATGTTTTTTGAGCTTGCACCAGAAATAAGACATTCCACACGGTTCTATAACACAAACAAGCAAACTGTATTTGTGCTTCACTAACCTTTGCCTCCAGTTTTATTATTTCTCCGGGTCTACTGGGCTTGAGCTTGGCTTGTTTTTTTTTTTTTTTTTTTTTTGCTTTCCCAAACTCTGGAGTTACATCATTAAGTCATTTATTTGTGCTCTTTCTGATTTTTTAAACGTAGCTTTCAAAAATTTTCATCTTTAGACTGCTTTTAATGCGTCCCAGAAGTTTTAATGTCTTGTCTTTTCTTTTTTTTCTTTTTTTCTTTTACAAGAAGTTTTAATATTTCCTTGATTTCTTCTTTGGCCTATTAATCTAATCACCCAGTAGTGTGTTTTTTAATATCTAGGAATTTGTATAATTCTTAAATATTCTTTTGTTATTGATTTCAACATTTATTTTTGCTTTTGATTTCAAGGTTATTTCAAGGGGGAATATGTGTAGTCGTTTTAATTTTTCTGTATTTGTTGAGACTTGTTTTGTGTCCAATATGTGATCTATTTCAGAGAAATGAGTGGGCAAAGCATCACAAAGGATCAATAAATCTTTGAGGTAGTTCTTTGAGAGGTTAAATAAGATTGATAGACCCTTACCAGAATTAACTAAAAGGAAGAAAGAGGAAACCCAAATTAATAAAAATTAGTGATGAACAGGGGAACATTATAACAAACACCAAAGAAATTGGAGTACAGTAAGGGACTACTTTAAAAACCATACTTCAGTAAGTTAGAAAATCAAAAATAAATGAATGGATTTCTTGATACATCTGAGCCACCCATATTAAACCAAGAGAACATCAACAACTTAAACAGACCCATAACAAAGGTTAGGGCTGAAACTGTAATAAGAACCCTTCAAAACCAAACCAAACCAAACAAACGAGCAAACAAAAAACCCCAACAACCAGATCCAGATTGGTTCACTGCAGAAATATATCAGACTTTTAAAGAAGAACTATAACAAACATTCTCAAATTATATTTTTAAAGAAAAAAGAACAGTAGGAGCATTCCTAAATCCCTTCTACAAACTTAGTATCACTCTAATATCAAAGCTAAGTAAAGATATAACAACAAAAGAGCTATAGGCCAATATCCCTGATGAAGACAGATGGAAAATTCTTAATAAAGCATTTGCAAACTGAATAAAGAAATACACATGAAAAAAAAAATCATCCACCATGATCAAATTGTCTTTCTCCTTGAGATGCAGGGATGGTTCAAATGTTAACAAATATTAATAAATCTTATAAAACCAAAAGCTCATCATCATGGTAGATGAAGAAAAGGTCTTTGACAAAATCCAACAGACTTCATGATAAAAGTCCTAAATGGAGTCGGACTGGTGGGAACATCCATCAGTGCCATTAGGCTATACACAACAAACCTACAGCCAATAGCATCTTAAATAGAGAAGAACTTAAAGCAATCTCACCAAAATTATGAACGAGACATTGAGCTCACTCCTTTTTAGTATAGTGCTTGAAGCCCTGGATAGAACAATAAACCAGGAGAAGGAAATCAGAGGAATGTTAGCAGAAAAAGAAGTTAAATTATCCCTGTGTGCAGACAATATGCTACTATGCACAAGAGACCCCAGAAATCACATCAGAAAATTTCTAGAAATGATTAAGGGTTTCAACAGAGTAGCAGGATACAAAATCAACTTTAAAAATCAGTACCCATTCTGCATACCAGTGACAAAGACACAGAGAAAGAGATTAGGGACACATTTCCATAAATAATAGCCTCAAATCAACAATAAAACAAACAAACAAACAAAAAACCACTTAGGGGTGAATGTATCAAGGAGATTAAAGACCTCTAGAGCACAACCTTCAAATGAGGAAGGCACCAGAAGATGGAAAGACCACCCACATTTACAGGATGGCAGAATTAATATTGGGAAAATAACCATCCTGCCAAAAGCAACTTGCAGATTCAATTCAATCCAAATCAAAGTGCCCATGGCATTCTTCACATAAATATTAAAAACCCCTAAAGACTCTGTGTGAGGGATTACCATGCAGATTTCAAGACATATGATAGAACTATGGTAATAAAAATACCATGTTACCGACACAAAATCAGACATGTAGAGCATGGGGAAAAACCAGGAGAGCACACAATTACAGCCGTTTGCTATTTGACAAAGATTCCACAAATACACACTGGAGGAAAGATAGTATCGTGTCTTTAGTGAGTGGTGCCATGAAGGCGGGATGTCCACATTCAGAGGGATGAAATTACACCAGTATTTACCACCTTGCACAGAAACCGACCCAATGAAGCCTAAACCCCTGAATCTGCTAGAAGATGTAAGTACCACCTAGTAACATCAAGATGCAGTGAAGAAGTTTCTGGATAGGAAAGATTACCTAAGCTCAGGAAGGAAGACCAGTTGTCAGAAGCTCTCTTTGGGGGCTGCAATTGGAACCAGCCGAGTGGCCCCAAGTCCGTACCTGAGTGGGGGAGTGTGGATGAGGGAAAGGCTAGCTATAGACGATAAAGAAAAGACAGAGACACAGAATAAAATCAGGAGGGCAGATTCAGTTAATACTGAATTGCCACCAGCTTATTTTTGATGACTCTTACATACTTTAACCAAGAAGGGGAACATGGTATCATATATACAGAACAGACAGACTTTTCTTCCTCACTTATTCTAAGGGTTCAGCAACCACACCTTAAATTCAACTTCTTGTTCCCTAGCCTTGAGGTCAGGAGTAGCCACACCTCAGACCAGGTCTGCTGTTATTTAGAATAAGACAGCCAGACATCCTACTGTATGTAGCCTTACCTTTGACCTTTAGGTCTTATGACTTGCTGAAGACAGTTTTGAGCTCTCTGTCCTTGTGCCAAGATGGAGTGCAGCCATCTTTATGGACACCGACAACCAGCCATTGGCAAAGGGGACAGCATAAGACTTTAATCCCAAAACTCTGGAGGCAGAGACAGGGGGGTTTCTGTGAGTTTGAGGCCACCCTGGTGTGCATATCAAGTTTCAGAACAACCAGAGCTCCATAGAGACCTTGTCTCAAAGAATTGGCTAAGAAATAGATTTAAAAGAGTTCAGCATCCTGGGCAATCAGGGAAAGCAAACTGAAGCTATTTTGAGATTTCATCTTTTCCCAATCATTAAAGCTAAGATCAAGAAAACAGCTGGCAACCAATGCTGGCGAGAATGGAGTGAAAGGAGAGCTCGAACGCAGGGTGATGGGATTGCAAGCAGGGTTAGCCACTCTAGAAATCCCTGGAGAATTCTCAGAAACTTATAAATAGATGGACCACACGATCTAGCTATACCATTCCTGAGCAAAGGGACTCTACGTCCCACTACAGAGATACCTGCTCCATTCACAATAAACAGGACGTAGATGCAGCCTAGCTGTCCATTTACTGATGTCTGGGTAATGGAAATGTGGTACATACACACGGTGGAATTCTATTCAGCCGCAAAGAACAAGGTAATCATGAAATTTACAAGTCAATGGAGGGAACAGGAAACTACTCTGAGTAAGGTCACCCAGACCCAGAAAGGCAAACACTGTACTTGCTTTTATTACTTAGGAATCCTGGCTTCAAAAGCCTGAAGTAACCACAGAAGCTGGGGAAGTAGGATGGGACCGAGAGGGGAGGAACTCCTCAGAAGGGGACAGAGGGGCACAAGTGCTGTGAAGGAGCAAAGTTTGACATGAGGTTGGGCTTCTAGTTGGGCAGAGAGAGAGAGAGAGAGAGAGAGAGAGAGAGAGAGAGAGAGAGAGAGAGAGAGAGAGAGAGAGGAGATAAATGACACAGAATGTTTGAAATACACAAGGAAACATGTGTGTGCACACATATGTCTAGTTTGAAGGAAATGATGGCACATGAGGTGGTAATTCTTCCCCCAAGAGCAATAGTGATAAAACCCCTGCTAGGCAGGGCAGACTTCCTGCCTCGTTCTTGGTCATCAGGGCACACAAGACTCCCGGAACAGCATGAGATATTGCCACTGCCCTTGGTTGTCTCCAAGAACTTGAAGGTAAGACCCTATTTCTGCATAAATGACTCAGGACTGGAAAGAATCAAGCATCTACCCTGAGGACTTATCATCAGAAGAGGAGAGCCATCAGTATTCCTACAGCTGTAAGACCTAGCAACATGCATCAATGACTGCCCTGGCAACGCATCCCTAGTGGCACAACACTGGCATTTGAATCTTAGGGTTAACCAACAGCTGACGGGGACTCCTTCCGTGTGTGTGCTTCTCCTATTGGATGATGAATAAAACTCTGTCTGGTCAATGAGGCAGGAAGATAGGCGGGACTAGGACGAGGAGAATTCTGGGAAAGATAAGCAGAGAGAGCCTGCCAAAGAGGTCACCATGTAGCCCAGCCAAAGGAGAAACAGGTCCCGGCATTCTCTAGTAAGCCAAGACCACGTGGGAAAACATAGATTAGTAGTTATTGGTTAATAATTAAGAAAGAACCAGCCAATAAGAAGCCCTAGCCAATGGCCAACAGTTTAGTAACTAATACGGCATCTGTGTGCTTATTTGGGGCGGAAGTGGCTTCCGGACCAGGCTGGCAGGAAAGAACCTTCATTGGCCATAAGACCTGCTTAAGTCAGGGTAAGACAGCCTTTCTTCCTCCCTTCTTTTGTTGTGGTCTGTCAGGTACTCTTGGCCTTAGCCAAAACTGGCTGTGAGACCTTGGGTGACTGCTGTTTCTGTCCTCGCTGCACCTTTTGGAAGTTGCCCATCCGCACTTCCTGTCTACCCTAGTATCGCTATTTTCCTTCTCAGGTCTTGATGAGGTTGTAGATTAAACTATCACAACTATTATTCTCTCTTCCTAGTTAGATATATTAGGTACTACACTTAAGCTTTCCAGCTTAGGACAACTCTGTTGTAAACTCCATTATGCCTTCACCCTAGGACTAGATATGTAGGTCGTTTTGTTCTCAATTTTGCTTTTCTTAGAGCACACTTGTTATTCACTGTTTTGTATATAGTTTTGTATCAAACTCAAATCTTTTCTTTAGACTAAAAGGGGAATTGTAGCGAGATATTCACCTTGTCTGTGCCTATGGCTTGGGCCACGCCCATTGGGGGCAGAGACGGGGCCTGATGTGACCTGGGGGGGAAAGGCTGGGAAAGGGTCAGCCTCTCTCTTTGGTGGTGGACACTGGAAGGCTTAGGATCCCGGTAGAACCCCACCGCGTTCATCTGCCTATGTTGTGAGTTATTTCTCCCTTAATAAACATCTATTCGGCCTAATTGTTTATCCTGATCCTTATTAAATTGCAATACTCATGGGTGGTACTATAAGCCTAGCCAATGGCCTGTGATTTGAGAGGACATAGACCTTAGATGAGAATGTAAAATGGCATTTCCCTATAGCAACGTTGTTTCTAATTAAATTTAAGAAGTCTCCTGCACAAAAAATGGAAAACATAAACTTGCTGAGTGTGTATCTGAAACAAAATACCTGAGGTGTGAGCTGCAACCATGAGAGGCAATTGAGTGTGCAACACAATAAAACATGTGCATCTGCGCTTAGAATAAGCCTGCAGTTTGAGTCTACCATACAAAGAAAAATGCTAGATTGAGATTTAACCAAACAGACATGCAGTATGAGCCTGCATTATAAAAACACATGTAAAAACCTACAACAGAAGCTTACATGTCATATGAGTCTTCATTAAAAATGCACATTATATGAGTCTATAACACAAGTAAAACAGGTTGTATGAGACTGAAGTAAAACACAAACAGACATGATGTATCAGTGTATAATACAAACATGCATACTGTTTGAATCTCCATAACAGGCAGACATGTATGAGTCTGTGACATACAGAGACATGATGTATGAGTCTGTATACATTGTATGTGTGTAAGATTATCAGTTAATAAAAAAAGAAAAAGAAAAACCCAGAATGGCTGTTTAAAAAGACTTTGACGTAAGACTTGAGACTGCAAATGTTCAAGGGAGGAAAGGGACCAAGTCTTATACATTCATAAAACCTGTGGCCCACAGCCATGACCAGCCTGGCAAGACAACCCTAAGCTTACAATAGTGCCCACTTTACCTTGGGCTTAAGTGACAGACATCTAATTGGACTTAAGGCCCACTCAGTAGGAGGTAATTCACACCTGGCACTGTAAAGCTAGCCAAGTATCTATGGCTGGAGAGCCCACAGGCGCTAGAGGAGGGCCTCTTACTGCCATTTTCCCAAGCTGCTGTAGCGTCCAGCTGTGCCTCTGCCCACCCTTCTGCATGCAGGGAAATGCAGCTCACACCACTCATCAAAGAAGCTTCTGTTTTGCAGGACACAGAGGTCACTACAAAGATCCATACCTGGCCAAACGCAGAGAGTGAGTGACTGTGGGTCCAGCGGTAGATCTACAAAGCAACCCCACCACGTAAGTCTCAGAGAGCTTCATGGAAGAAAGGACAGAAAGAATGAAAGAGCTGGAGGCCAGGGTGGACCACAGCTGTGCAGCAAAGGAGTTTATCACCGAGAAAAGAGGCAGCCTGGGGAATGGGAAGAACAATCTGTATCGGCTGTACATCCAGCAGGTTTGTATTCTGAATTTACTTAGAAAACTAAGTATCAAGAAAACAAACAGCCCAATGTAAAGATGGAGTATGGAACTAAACACAGTTCTCAAAAGATGAAATACAAATGACCGAGGAACATCATTTTAAATGTTCAACATAATTAGTCTTCAGGAAATTGCAAATTAAAGCTACTTGGAGATTTTCTTACCTCAGTCAGGATGGGAAAAACAAAAACAGAAATAGACGACAACAAATGCCGATATGAATGTGGAGAACTCACAGCTGGCGGGATTGGGGGCGCCAGCTGAGGGAGTCTGTTTGGAAGCAAAATAAAAGCTAGCCACACATCCACCACATGACCCAGCTGTACCACTTTGGGACACGTGCCGAAAGAACTCTGCATCCTACTGTAGAGACATTTACTCATTGCTGCTGTTTTCATAATAGCCAGGCAGTGGAAACAGCCTAGATGCCCCTCAACTGATGAATGGATAAGGAAACCCTGAGACATTTACATAATGGAATACTATTCAGCTGTTAAAGCAAAATCACAAAGACCATGGGTAAATGAACAGAGATAGAAACAACCAATGTGAGTAAAGTAATGCAGACCCAGAGAGACAAATATTACACGGTTTCCCTCATCTGCTTTGGATGTTAGCATTGAGCCTGCAGATATGTGTCAGGGAAATGGGGTGTGGGTTGCTTTCAGAGGAAATGTAAAGATGGATAATGGAACAGGAAGGGTTAAATGGAGTAGCATGTGAGAGGGACAGGACAGAGGAGGAAATACGAAGGAAGGAAGGAAGGAAGGAAGGAAGGAAGGAAGGAAGGAAGGAAGGAAAGAAGGAAAGGCGGAAGGAAGTTCCTGTTATTCCTTGCTTATATCCTGTTTCTGCCCAGCTACCTCACTTCCTGTCTATCTGTACAGACCTCCAGACCTCTATGGTTAGCCATTCTCCAACCCCCAGACAGGCTTTATTTGTACAAGCAGGACATCACCACATAAGACTCTATTGGTGAAGATACCAAGCAAGTACTTGAGTTACATGGAGACTGGTGCTGATCTGGAAGCTTTATAAGGACTAGCAAGTTCTCATGCTGCCGAAAGGTGTGGGGCACATTATCAGTCTTGCCCAACTATATACTCTTCAAGCTACAGTAGTGACTAGCCTGCCAGGGCATGCCCACGGGTTCAGCAGGGGCATGGGCATCAAGGGGTAACCTCTTCCCGGTTGAGTTTAAGGCCTGCTCCACATGATGAAACCAATACCTGGCACTGTAATTGAGATCCAGGACCTGTGACTGGGTCATGGGTCCCAGGGGAGAAACAACCTACTGTTGCTAATCTGCTAAACGGGCACAATGTTTAACCGACTCCTAATAATGTGTCATTAAACCCACGGGTTACTGCATCTCTCAACTGATGTCAGAGAAGTTTCTTTTGCAACAGACGGCTATTAACAGAGACCAAGAGACTGTGGAATGCTTAGCCTGAATGGGACATCTGCATCAAATTCCTTCCTCCAAAGACTCGGGGATAGCATGGAAGATGGGGCAGAGACTATAAAGTTAGAGGCAGTGAATGACTGACAGGAAAGCTTTCCAGAAGCAGCTGAGCAGCTGCCGTGGGATCTCACATGGTTCTGACACAATCATGACATGTGCTCACATGAACACAAGTCTATACCAGGCATTTTCCTTGGTGCCACCAACCATCCCTCAAATCATGACACAGAGACTCGCTGTCCGTTATGAATGCTCGGCCTTACCTTACGCTCATTTCTTTCTAGCTCTTATAACAGCCTGTTTCTCTTCACGTATATTTTGCCTCAGGGCCTTTTGCCTTTCTTTCCTTCTGTATGTTCTACTTTGTCTGGTGGCTTGTGGCTGCCTGGCTGGCCCCAGGCATGTCCCTCTCTTTCCTCCTCCTTCTCTCCTCTTTCTTCGCTCCTTCTCCCTCAAACCTAGATTTTTTCCTCTTACTTATTCTCTCTACCTGCCAGCCCCACCTATCCCTCGCCTGTCTAGCAAATGACTGACAATGTTTCTCTCTGTAGCTTTGGAGCATGTCCTGGCACTCACTGTACAGACCAGGCTGGCCTCGAACTCAGAGATCCACTTGCCTCTGCCTCTCAAGTGCTTTTAGACAGGCAAGGTGAAACAACAACACAACTTTACATAGTTAAACATAATCCCTCACCTTTAAACAAATGTAGCACTTCTTTCCATCATTAACAAAGACAGCAGAAACAAATGTAACACACCTTCACATAGTTAAATAGTATTCTTTAGCATAAAACAATTGTAACACATCTTTGCTTAGTTTAGGATAATATTCACAACACAAGCCAGACAAAAGACTAGCATGGAGAACAGAAATGGGTACAGTATCCACTCATTGCAAAACAGCTTTTAGCATTGGATAGCTGCTGGGGGAGGGAGAGTCAGTTTTCTAAGAGTGTGGCCCCTAGCAGTTTAACCACACTCTCATAGAAGGCCACACATCCAAAAGAGTGTGGACTTTGTGGGGTTTGTTGGTGGTGTCTGTGTGTGTACAAAGTTCGGTGGATATAGGAAAGGATGTAGATCTTAGAGGAGCTGGTGTGAGTACAATGAAAACACACCAAATGGCATCCTCAAAGAACTAATTCAAAAATGAGAACACACACATACACACACACACACACACACACACACACACACACACACACATACACACACACACACACGCACGCACACACACGCACATGCACACACCACACACACACACACACACACACACACACACACACACACACACCAAACCTTTGGAATAAAAATATGGGAGAAAATCTCTGAGTCTGCAATACAAAGATGTGTAAGTCTGCAATGCAAGCAGACATGCTGTATAAGCCTGTCTGCAATATAAACCAAAATGTTTTGAGTCCAGAATATAAATAATGCATGCATGATTCTGCAACACAAACAGACATGTTGTGTGAGAATGAAACATATGATGCATTGTATGTGCCCTCAACACAAATGGAGATGTGCATAACTCCTCTAAACAAAAAGTCATGTTTGTGATTCTTCAATTCAGTGAGACACCTCGAGGAACTCTGCAATGCAGGCAGGCATGGTGTATGAGTCTGCAATACAAACAGACATGACCTATGAGTCAACATTACAAACATATAGTGTAACTTCATACATAATACAGACATGTTACATAAGTATGCAATTGAAGCAGAAAATAGAGCTTGAAATATACATATTATATGAGTCTACAATACAAATGTTTGTGTTCTTTGACTCTATGATAAAAACATGTTGTATAAGCTACATTACATAGTATGTATGAAATTGCAATACAAAAAGACATGCTGTGTTAGCCTTCAATAAAAACATACATGTATATATCTACAAAACAGACTACTTGACATATGAAATTCATAATACAAAGAAACATGTTGAATGAGTCCATAATACACACACACATTGTATCAGTCTGCTACACAAACAGGTTTATGGGTTTGCAATAAGCAGACAAATCTGCACACAAACAGATGTGATGTATGGAAATATAATGCAAATGGACATGTGTATAAGCTCACAATAGAAAAGGCATGCTGTGTCAGCCTGTAATAAACAGTTTGTGTAAGTCTGAAAACAGATAGGGTATGTGAATCTGTAATACAAACAGACAAGTTGTATGACTCCACAATGCAAACAGGAATTACAGCATTGTATCTACAATACAAACACACATGTTATATGAATTCACAATGCAAACACACATGTTGCATGACTCCACACACATGCAGTGGTGTTGTATGAGTCTGCATACAAGTAGACATGTTGTGAAGGTACACATTAGAAGTAGACATATGAATCTGCCATACAAACAAACATATAAGTCTTCAACACAGGTTGTATGAGTATGAAATACAGACCTGTTGCTTGGCTCCTAAATAAAAAGAGATGTGTATGTTGTAGGAGCCTTCAATACAAACAGATATGTAGTTTGAGTCCAAAACACAAAAACATGTGCTGTATGAATTCATAATGCAAACATACAGTTTGTATGATCCTTCAATACAAATAGATATGTTGTATGAGCCTGCTATACGAATGAACATATTCTCTGACTCTGCAATAAAAGTGGAATACTGTATGAGGCAACAGTACTGATACATGTATTGTCTGAACTGGCAACACAAAATGAAATGTATCATTGTCATGGCTTATTTGGACACTATGTGAAGATGTGCTGCTGTGATTGGTATAATAAAGAGCTGAACTGCCAGTAGGTGGGCAGGAGAGATAGGTGGGACTTCCGGGCAGAGAAAGATCTCTTGCAAGAGGAAAGATGGCGTCGCTAGCCAGTGCAGAGAAAGTAAGATGGGCAGTATGGAGGGGAGAGGTATCAAGCCACACAACAGAACATAGATTTTAAAATATGGGTTAATTTAAGTTATAAGAACTAGTTAGGAGCAAATGTAAGCGGAGGTCAAGCTTTCATAATTAATACTAAGTCTCTGTGTTACTTGTGAGCTAGCTGCCCAAAGAAAAATCCATCTACATAGGAGTCCATAATGCTCACATTTTCTCCTTTCTTTCTGTCCTCCCTCTCTCCCTCCCTCCCTCCCTCCCTTCCTCCCTTCCATCCTTCCTTCCTTCCATCCTCCCATCCTTCCTTGCTTCTTTTCCTCCTTCCTTCCTTCTTTTCTTCCTGTCTGTCTGTCCTTCTGTCTTTTTTGGATTTTTTTTTTTTTTTTTTTTTTGAGACATGGTTTCTCTGTAACTTTGGAATCCATCCTGGAATGCACTTTGTAGACCAGGCTGGCGTTAAACTCACAGAAACCCAACTGCCACTGCCTTCAAAATGCTGGAATTAAAGGTATGTGCCACCACTGGACAGCATAAATGTATTTTTGTTTGTTTGTTTGTTTTAGTTTTCTGAGACAGGATTTCTCTGTGTAACAGCCCTGGCTGTCCTGGAATTCACTCTGTAGACCAGGCTGGCCTTGAAATCACTGAGATCCACTGCCTCTGCCTCTGCCTCCAAAATGTTGGGATTAAAGGCATGCACCACCACAGCCTGGCAACACACAAACGTTTTCTATGAATATGTAGTACAAAAAAAAAAAAGAAAAAAAGAAAGAAAGAAAGAAAGAAAGAAAGGAAGAAAGAAAGAAAAAAGAGGAGAAAGTGTGAGTATACATATAGTAGAAACAGAAATGGTGTAAGAGTGTAGAATTCAAACTTTCATGTTGTATGATTCTATAATTAAAAACAGACATGTTGTATAAGTGTATAATACAGACATGTATGAATTCATGCATGTCATATGAGCCTACAATATAGGTATGTTATCTCATGAGTATAAATACAAAGAGACATGTTTGATGAGTCCACAAAACAAACCCAAATTCTGTGTGTGTCTACTATGTAAACACACATATCACGAGTTGACAATATAAATGTTGTAAGAGTTCACGATTCAAACAGAAATGTTGTATGGTTTAGTATAGAAACAAACACGATACATGAGTCTGAAACACAAATAGGCTGTATGTCTTTTAATCAAAAAAGATATGTCATGCAATACTGCAACACAAATAGGTATGCAACACAGACAGGTGTCATGTGACTGCAATAACACACAGGCTGAATATGAGTCTGTATACAAACAGACATTGTGTAAGTCCACAACATAAGCAGACATGTCTCATGAATCTGTTGTAAAAACAAGTATGTTGTATGTGTTCATTCTACAAACACGTGTGCATATTCTCCGGTACAAAATGTATGCCATATGAGTTCACAGTGCAAACAAACGTGATATAAGTTCACACTGTGGACAGACACTTTGTGTCATTCTGCAATAGAAGCAAACAAGTCCCGTTATTATATAATAGACATATATGTTGTGTGACTCCAGACATGCTGTATATATCTGATATGCAAATAGGCAGTATGAGACCACAATACAAACACATATGTTGTATGTATACACAATAAAAACAAACATGTTGTATAAGTCCACAATACTAACAGACATGAACTACGAATCAGCAATATCATCTGTATGGGCAAGCAATACAAACAGATATGTTGTGTGAGTCTGCCATATAGACATGTTGTATGAGCTTACAATAAAAAACAGGTTGTATGAACCTTAATACAGACCTATATGGTCTATGAATCTGCAATACAAACAGATATTTGAGGCCAGAATACAAACATACACGTTGTATTAATCAATAATGCAGACAGGTTATAGGAGTCCACATTATGAACATACATATTATATGAATCAGCATTACAGTTGGTATGAGCCAGAAATACCAACAGATGTGTTGTTTAAATCTACAGTATGATAAGCATGAGTCTACAATAGACACAGACATGCTCTATGAGTCTACAGCACAATCACACATGTTGTATAAGTTCACAACACGAGTAGATATAGTGCATGTGTCCACAAAAAGACACGTTACATAATTCTATGATGCAAAAATGAATTTTGTATTATACTGCAATAAAACAGACATGTAATATGAGTCTCTACTAGAAATGGATAAGTTGTTTCAGTTTGAAATACAGGTAGGTTGCATGAGCCCTGCAGTGCAAACAGACATGCTGTACGAGTCCACAATAAAGACACAGATACTCTATTTATCTACAATACAAATAAATATAAGTTCACAGTACAAACACACGTTGTGTGAGTACACAACTCAGACACATAAAATTAGTCTACAATACCAACATGTTACATGAGTCCAACATACAAACAGAAATGTTGTATAAGCCTGAAATTCACACAGACCTGTGTATGAGTCTATAATACAAAATTATATGTGTATGGGTGCTCAATACAAATACACAAACTATGTAAGTCAGCAATAAAAACAGATTTTATGAGCTGGCCTTACAAAGGGGCCTGTTAGATAAATTTGGAATATAGAGACATTGTGTTAGTTCATAATACAAATATTCATGTTATATATATATCCAAGACACAAATATATACATTGTATGTCCTTGAAATGCAGGTATGTTGTATGAACCTCTAATACTAGTGGATAGGATGTATGAGCCCACAATAATCACAGACATGTTGTAACAGTCTGTAATACAAATAGACAAGTTGTGTGGGTATACATTATCCAGACAGGTTTCATGAACCTGCAATACAGACATGTTGTATGAGTCCACACTAAACGCAGATATTTTGCTTGAATCTGATGAGTGCAAGTTTGCATGAGACCACAATACAAGCAGACATGTGTTAGTCTACAATGAAACAGCTCATTTGAGGCTGCAATAAAACAATTGGCTGATTGAATCCACCATACAAGAGAAAGATTTGCCTGCAATATAAACAGAGAGGCTGCTCCGAGTCTAACTATAAACACACATGTTAAATGAATCAATGATATAAGCACAGTGGGTGTATGAGCCTGAAGTATGAAGAAACATAGTATGAATCTTCAATACAGATAAGTATGTTCTATGCAGCCACTAGACAGTTTACATGAGTCTTTAATGCAGACAGGTTGTATGAGTCCACAATATACATACATGTGTTCTATGAGTTTGCAATGCAAGTAGGAAAGTCTTTAGAGGCCACAGGAAAAAACATACATGCTGTATGAATCCACAAAACAAAGAGATATGTTATATGAGACCACAATACATACAGATACATTTTGTTTGTGTGTGCAATACAAACAGATATGGTGTGGGTGTGTGTGTGTGTGTGTGTGTGTCTGTGTGTGTGTGTAATGCAAACAGACACGTCGTATGAGTCTGTAATGAAAACCGGAAATGGTATGGATCCGCAATAAAACAGACATGTTGTATGAGTCTGAAATTAAACATATTGTATGTCTAAACACAAACAGATTTGTTGTATGACTATATTATAAACAGATTTCTTGTATGAACCCAAAAAATAAACATACATGTTGTATGAGTTGACAGTTCTATGAGTCTGATATACAGACATATTACATGAGTCTACAATATGAACAGATATGCTGTATGAATGCACCATACAAACACACACGTTGGAATGGGATATAGCTTGTTGAGTTGTTGGCCAAAGGGGTCTCATACGCCATGCTCCCCAAGTCACAGGCTATTGCCAAATCTATTGGTTACTGTCTGCAACCTGATGATAAGGCCGCATGCTGAAGACAGGACACCAATCATGTAACCTCAAGCATGGGAAAATCAAGCTGACCACCTAGAAGCTTCACCCGTACTGACTAGTATTCATGATACTGGTAGGTACTGTGCAGCCTACTGGAGAATAAGTAATCATCAGTATCTCCCAACTACAAACCCTGAGACCTACAACAGGGACCTAGCTGCAAGGTATACCAGTGCGGCAGTGACAAGACGCTGTGAGAGTAACCAACCTCTTTTTAAAAGGACCGTCCCATGAGGTGCAGCCCATACCTGGTACTACTAAAGTGGCCAAGAACCTGACTCTACATCGGTCATGGGCCTAGAGGAAAACCTAAAACTATTATTCTGCTAAAGGAGCACAGCAATAAGATGATTCCTAACGACATACTGCATGTCTTAGTTTGTGTTTCAATTGCTGTGAAGAAACACCATGACCATGGCAACTCTTAAAAAGGAAAACTTTTAATTAGGGCTGGCTTACAGGTCAGAGGTTTAGTCCATGTCACCATGGCAGGAAACATGGCATCCTGCGGGCAGACGTGGTCCTAGACAAGGAGCTGAGAGTCCCACATCTTGATCGGCAGGGGTCAGGAAGTGAACTGAGACACACTTCCTCCGACAAGGCCACACCTCCTACAGTGTCACTCCCTATGAACTTATGGGGGCCAATTATATTCAAGCCACCACACTGCTCTACCCGTATAGCGATCAATGTATCACTCAACCCTCAGAGAAGCCTGTTCTTTCAGTAAATGGGCATTATCAGAGATCGACAGTTGAACAGCGTGCAGACAGTGAGAGACTTTGCAGCACCCGCCCCTCCCTCAAGGCTCAGATGCCTATGTGGAGGAGGAAGCACAAAGATTTTAGAGCCAGAGGTGGTAGATGGCCCCAAAGAAACATCACTGATGCGTTCAGAGTCTGTGGCAGCACACCCAAGACCTGCGCAGGTTGAAACCAGACAGAACCAGCACAGAGAAGGGGAAATGGACACATAGTCCCACCCCTAACCAAGTTGCTATTTGCAATTGATATCCACTGGGAAAGGGGAAATTGGTTTTCTCCAATGCAGTGTTGCCCTCCAGGGCGGGCATGCCCAGCAGTACTTGGCCAACGCAAAACAGACTCCATGTTTGTGTGCGTGCTTTTTGTTTTGTTGATTTTTTTTTTTTTTTTTTTAGTTTGTACGCTTTGATTTTTATTTTAGTTTTATTTGTTGTTCCTGGTTTCAGGACAGGGAAAAAGAGACAGAGGAAGCAAAAAACATAAAATTGGGTGGGTAAGGAGTTGGGAAGGAAGGATCTGGGAGGAGTTGGAAGAAGAAAAAGAATGTAATAAAAATACCTTGCATAAAAATTTTTAATTAAAAAGCTGCATGTGTTGAGTGAGTATACAGACATGTTTGATCGCAGTATAAGCAAAGCACTGTGTTCCTACGACACAAACACACACACATGAGTCCACAATGCATACATGTTAGGAGTCCACAAAACAGACGTTGTATGAATCTATTGTACAAACATATATACTGGATGAGTCTCTATACAGATGGATGTAATATATGAGTCCACAATAGAGGCAGATAATTTTTATCGTTCTGCAGCACAAGCAGACATGCATGAACCTTCATGATTCCATAATAAAGATGGGTAAAGTCTGTAAGTAATAAAGTCTATAAACAGACATGTATGAGGCCACAATACAAACACAATTTTTTTTAACTCTTTGGGTGCCTGCTACCAAATAAATATATGAAGATTTATTCTTACTTATAAATGCCTGGCTTTAGCTTGGCTGGTTTCTTCTAGCCAGCTTCTCTAACTTAAATTATCCCATTTCTCTTTAACTATATTGTGCCTCTGGGAGTTTTTGCCTTTCTTTATTCTATATGTCTTTCTTCCCTTCTTACTCCATGGCTAACTTTGTGTCTCTGTGTCTGGCTGTGTGTCTGTGTGTCTGTGTGTCTGTGTGTCTGGCTGTGTGGCTGTGTGGCTGGCTGTGTGTCTGTGTGACTGTGTGGCTGTGTGGCTGGCTGGATGTATGTGTGACTGTGTGACTGTGTGGCTGTGTGGCTGGCTGGATGTATGTGTGACTGTGTGACTGTGTGGCTGTGTGGCTGTGTGGCTGTGTGGCTGTGTGGCTTTGTGGCTGTGTGGCTGTGTGACTGTGTGACTCTGTGACTGTGTGACTGTGTGGCTGTGTGGCTGTGTGGCTGTGTGACTGTGTGGCTGGGTGGCTGGGTGGCTGTGTGGCTGTGTACTGGGTGGCTGGGTGACTGTGTGCTGGGTGGCTGGGTGGATGTATGTGTGTCTGTGTGACTGTGTGACTGTGTGACTGTGTGACTCTGTGATGGTGTGACTGTGTGGCTGTGTGGCTGTGTGGCTGTGTGGCTGTGTGGCTGTGTGACTGTGTGGCTGGGTGGCTGGGTGGCTGTGTGGCTGTGTACTGGGTGGCTGGGTGACTGTGTGCTGGGTGGCTGGGTGGCTGGGTGGCTGTGTACTGGGTGGCTGGGTGACTGTGTGCTGGGTGGCTGGGTGGCTGGGTGGCTGTGTACTGGGTGGCTGGGTGGCTGTGTACTGGGTGGCTGGGTGACTGTGTGCTGGGTGGCTGGGTGGCTGGGTGACTGTGTGCTGGGTGGCTGGGTGACTGTGTGCTGGGTGGGTGGGTGGCTGGGTGACTGTGTGCTGGGTGGCTGGGTGACTGTGTGCTGGGTGGCTGGGTGGCTGGGTGACTGTGTGCTGGGTGGCTGTGTGCTGGGTGGCTGGGTGGCTGTGTACTGGGTGGCTGGGTGGCTGTGTACTGGGTGGCTGGGTGGCTGTGTACTGGGTGGCTGGGTGGCTGTGTACTGGGTGGCTGGGTGGCTGTGTACTGGGTGGCTGGGTGGCTGTGTACTGGGTGGCTGGGTGGCTGTGTACTGGGTGGCTGGGTGGCTGTGTACTGGGTGGCTGGGTGGCTGGGTGGCTGGGTGGCTGGGTGGCTGTGTACTGGGTGGCTGGTTGGCTGGGTGGCTGGGTGGCTGTGTACTGGGTGGCTGGGTGGCTGTGTACTGGGTGGCTGGGTGGCTGTGTACTGGGTGGCTGGGTGGCTGTGTACTGGGTGGCTGGGTGGCTGTGTACTGGGTGGCTGGGTGGCTGGGTGGCTGGGTGGCTGTGTACTGGGTGGCTGGGTGGCTGTGTGCTGGGTGGCTGGGTGGCTGTGTACTGGGTGGCTGGGTGGCTGGGTGGCTGTGTACTGGGTGGCTGGGTGGCTGTGTACTGGGTGGCTGGGTGGCTGTGTACTGGGTGGCTGGGTGGCTGGGTGGCTGTGTACTGGGTGGCTGGGTGGCTGTGTGCTGGGTGGCTGGGTGGCTGTGTACTGGGTGGCTGGGTGGCTGGGTGGCTGTGTACTGGGTGGCTGGGTGGCTGTGTGCTGGGTGGCTGGGTGGCTGTGTACTGGGTGGCTGGGTGGCTGGGTGGCTGTGTGCTGGGTGGCTGGGTGGCTGTGTACTGGGTGGCTGGGTGGTTGGGTGGCTGTGTGCTGGGTGGCTGGGTGACTGTGTGCTGGGTGGGTGGGTGGCTGGGTGACTGTGTGCTGGGTGGCTGGGTGGCTGTGTACTGGGTGGCTGGGTGACTGTGTGCTGGGTGGCTGGGTGACTGTGTGCTGGGTGGCTGGGTGGCTGGGTGACTGTGTGCTGGGTGGCTGTGTACTGGGTGGCTGGGTGGCTGTGTACTGGGTGGCTGGGTGGCTGTGTACTGGGTGGCTGGGTGGCTGTGTACTGGGTGGCTGGGTGGCTGTGTACTGGGTGGCTGGGTGGCTGTGTACTGGGTGGCTGGGTGGCTGTGTACTGGGTGGCTGGGTGGCTGTGTACTGGGTGGCTGGGTGGCTGTGTGCTGGGTGGCTGGGTGGCTGGGTGGCTGGGTGGCTGGGTGGCTGGGTGACTGTGTGCTGGGTGGCTGGGTGGCTGTGTGCTGGGTGGCTGGGTGGCTGTGTGCTGGGTGGCTGGGTGGCTGTGTGCTGGGTGGCTGGGTGACTGTGTGCTGGGTGGGTGGGTGGCTTTGTGCTGGGTGGCTGGGTGGCTGGGTGGCTGGGTGGCTGTGTACTGGGTGGCTGGGTGGCTGTGTGCTGGGTGGCTGGGTGGCTGGGTGGCTGGGTGGCTGGGTGGCTGTGTACTGGGTGGCTGGGTGGCTGTGTACTGGGTGGCTGGGTGGCTGGGTGGCTGGGTGGCTGGGTGGCTGGGTGGCTGGGTGGCTGGGTGGCTGTGTACTGGGTGGCTGGGTGGCTGTGTGCTGGGTGGCTGGGTGGCTGGGTGGCTGGGTGGCTGTGTGCTGGGTGGCTGTGTGCTGGGTGGCTGGGTGGCTGTGTGCTGGGTGGCTGGGTGGCTGTGTACTGGGTGGCTGGGTGGCTGTGTACTGGGTGGCTGGGTGGCTGTGTACTGGGTGGCTGGGTGGCTGTGTACTGGGTGGCTGGGTGGCTGTGTACTGGGTGGCTGGGTGGCTGTGTACTGGGTGGCTGGGTGGCTGTGTACTGGGTGGCTGGGTGGCTGGGTGGCTGGGTGGCTGGGTGGCTGTGTACTGGGTGGCTGGATGGCTGGGTGGCTGGGTGGCTGTGTACTGGGTGGCTGGGTGGCTGTGTACTGGGTGGCTGGGTGGCTGTGTACTGGGTGGCTGGGTGGCTGTGTACTGGGTGGCTGGGTGGCTGTGTACTGGGTGGCTGGGTGGCTGGGTGGCTGGGTGGCTGTGTACTGGGTGGCTGGGTGGCTGTGTACTGGGTGGCTGGGTGGCTGGGTGGCTGGGTGGCTGGGTGGCTGTGTACTGGGTGGCTGGGTGGCTGGGTGGCTGTGTACTGGGTGGCTGGGTGGCTGTGTACTGGGTGGCTGGGTGGCTGTGTACTGGGTGGCTGGGTGGCTGTGTGCTGGGTGGCTGGGTGGCTGGGTGGCTGGGTGGCTGGGTGGCTGGGTGACTGTGTGCTGGGTGGCTGGGTGGCTATGTGCTGGGTGGCTGGGTGGCTGTGTGCTGGGTGGCTGGGTGACTGTGTGCTGGGTGGGTGGGTGGCTGTGTGCTGGGTGGCTGGGTGGCTGGGTGGCTGTGTACTGGGTGGCTGGGTGGCTGTGTACTGGGTGGCTGGGTGGCTGTGTGCTTGGTGGCTGGGTGACTGTGTGCTGGGTGGGTGGGTGGCTGTGTGCTGGGTGGCTGGGTGGCTGGGTGGCTGTGTACTGGGTGGCTGGGTGGCTGTGTACTGGGTGGCTGGGTGGCTGTGTACTGGGTGGCTGGGTGGCTGTGTACTGGGTGGCTGGGTGGCTGTGTACTGGGTGGCTGGGTGGCTGTGTACTGGGTGGCTGTGTACTGGGTGGCTGGGTGGCTGGTCTCTGATGTCCTTCTCTCCTCCTCCTTTTCTCCTCGCTCATCTTGCTCCTTCTCTCTCAAGATTTCTCCTATTTATTCTGTCTGCCTTGCAGCCTTACCTATTTTTCTCTCCTGCCTAACTATTGGCTGTTCAGCTCTTAATTAGACTAATCAGGTGTTTTAGACAAGCAAAGTACAACAGTTTTACAGAGTTAAACAAATGCAACATAAAATAATGCAACACATTTTTGTATCCTTAAATAAATATCTCACAACAAATGAATGTAACACACCTTAAACTAATATTCCACAACATACATGTTGTAGAAGTCTCTAATAAAGAAACATGTTGTACGAGAGACACATTGCATGGATCAACAATAAAAACAGACAAGCTGTGTGAGCTTGCTACATGAACAGACATGTCATATGAGTTCACATTACAGGAACACGTGTTGTATAAGCCTACCATACAAGCATACGCGTTTTTGAGACCATTAAACAAACATATATGTTGTATCAGTCTGCAATATAAAGAGAACAGCTATTCTCTCTATAATACCGACCAACACCTTGTATGAGTCTGGAATAAAAAGACAAACTGTGAAAGGTTAAGCTAGAAATGACATGTTTATGACCATGAAACAATCACACATGTCATGTATTCTACAGTATAAACCACATTATATGAATCCACAATGCAAACAGACAAGTTCTATGAGACCCCAATACACACAGACAGAGAGTATGAGATTGCAATACAAGCAAATATGTAATATGTGTCTGATACAGGCAAGTTGTATGAGTACACAATAACATATACATGTATGAATCTGTACTCAAAAAGACAGTTTGTATGAGACCACAAGCAGCGATGTATTACTCCATAAGATGTGTTTTATAATTCAACAATACAAACAGACCTGTCAAATGCGTCCTCAAAACAAACAGAAAAGTTGTGAGTCTGAATTACAGGCAGACACACAGCAGGAGCCTGTGATACAAAGAGGCATCTTATACGACTCCATAATACTAATGTATATGTTGAATGAGTTTGTAACAATCACTAACAATCACAGATGTGTTGTAACACTGTCACACAGAGATGTGCACGACACCACAATGCAAACAGATATGTTATATGAGTCTATTGTACAACAGACATACTGTGTCAGACCACAGTGCAGACCCACATCAAGTTAACTAGCAATCTATTACCTCACCTTTCTTCCCCTGTGGTGTGTGCTTGTGTGTGTGCACACACATACACTCGTCACGTGCACACATGCGTATGTGTGTCTGCCTGCCTGCCCGTCTGCCCATCTGTCTGTGTGCATATTCCAGAAGTTGGCATCAGGTGTCTTCGTCAGGCACTCTCTACTGTATTTTTTGAGGCAGGGTCTCTTCATGCCCCCAGAACTTGCTGAGTCACAAGGCTAGCTGGCCAGCGAGTCCCAGGATCCTCTGGGGTTGGAGGCACACTGTGTGCAACTTTCTGTTGAGTGAGGTAATAGATTGCTAGTTAACTTGATGTGTGTCTGCACTGAGGTCCTCCCGCTAGCTTGACAAGCGTTCCGCCAAGGGAGCCATCTACCTACCCTGCCTCATCTCACTTCTTTCTCTGCAGTGTACACTCTGAGGTGCCCTCTTAGCAACATCCAGGTGTGCAGAATACTGTACCTAACCACAGTGCGGCATTGCCAAAGAGGCCTCCAAAACCTGTTCCTCTCATCTAACTGAAAACCCGTTCTTCTGCCCCCATTCTCCGAGTCTCTGGAAACTACCACTCTGCCCTCCGTTTCTGTGAGCTCAACTTTAAATTCCAAACACGAGTGACGTCCTGTGGCCGCTGGCCTGCCTGTACTTTGGTGTATGTCACATGAAATGCTGCTACTCTGCTCACACTAGCTGTTGCGCGTGATGGGAAACCATCCTTCAAGGGTGAATTAAGTACTCCCTCCTGTCTCTGTAAGTCACCAGCGGAGTGGCACTTAGGTTTGACCCTCCTGCGTGGCTTTTATGAGCATGCTGTGATATATTTACATGGACATGTAAACACCGTTAATTAACTGCTTTCGTTTCCTTTGGCGGTGGGGTCATACTCTTGGTCTGTTTTCACTTTCAAAAAATATTTTAAATTTTGCATATATGGGTGTTTTAGCCACCCCGTGTGTCTGTGCATGTGTACCTGGTCTCCATGGAGGTCAGAAGAGTGCAATGGATCCCTGAGATTAAGGACAGTTGTGAACAGCTGCTCCAAGCTTCCGTGGAGGAGCAGCCATTGCCCTGGAATGCTGAGCCATCTTTCCAGCCTCTCCCGGAACTAGCTCTGTAAGCCAGGCTGGCCTCAAACTCACAGAGATCTGCCTGCCTCTGCCTCCCGGGTGCTGGGATCAAAGGTGTGCACCCTCACCACCCAGCCTCTTTTCCTTTTTTAAAAGGGGCGTCGTGCTGTTTGCCAGAATGACCACACTGACCTACACCCCTGCTGAACCCACAGCTAGGTTCCCCCGCCTCCCTGTGCCCTCCCATCTTTCCGATGACCACACCCAACAGGAAGTTCCACCTCTCCCTGAGGTTTTATTGACATCTGGTGACAGGTGACACAGCATTTCTCCTGTATCTACTGACCACTTTCTCTTGTCCATCTGGGAGATATCTGTGGAGGATTATTGCCCATTTTTAAACTGGATTATTTCTGGTTTGGGCTGAGTTATGGGATCATGCTTTCCCACCTCAGCTGTGTCTTTGTCCTGTGCAGAAGCGCGTAGTCTGACAGACTCATGGCCTTTTGTTTTGGCTCCTGAGTTTTAAGTTACCATGTAAACTTCATTCCTCAGGCTGAGGTCGTGGTGTTGTTACGTTTTCATCTATGGATTCCAACAGTTTCTGCCCTCTCTTTCATCTGTGTTGAGTTGATCTTTGGATGCCATCTAAAGTGAGGGTTGTTTTTACTTTTCATGTGGAAATCTGTTCTCCATGTACTCTGCTGTCTTATTGCTAAAGCTTTATCTCTGATGTGATGCCTCCGGCTTTGCTCGTTCTGTCCTTTTGCTTTGACAAATTTCTGTGGTTCTGCTGGAACATTAGCATTGTTTTTTTACCTCTCAGTGGCCGTGGAATGTTGATAGGCTTGTACTGGATCTCTGCATCACTTTGGGCAGAAACAGATAACTTAGAAATACTTTCTTTTTCAAAGCATAAATACGGGCCATTCCTCCATCAATCTCTTTCATCCATGCCCTACAGTTGTGGATATATACATCTTTTGTTTGAGTATTTCTTTTTGTTGCTACAGTAGAATTCTTTCCTCTTTTCACTAATTTAACCCCAAATTTTTATCACATTTATTTGTTTGTTTGTGGATCAGAGGATGTGAGGAAGCCATGGCATGTGCATGGAGGTCAAAGGACAACTTGTAGATTCATCCCTTCCAGGCCTTTCTTCTTCCCTATGGCAGGCATCTCCCCCTGCAAATGCTGGAAGCACCCAGAGGCTGCATCTGAGCATGTGGGGACCCTGTGCTCCCATTTTATTCATCTCAAGAGAGGCCGACATTTATTTATTTATTTATTTATTTATCTATCTATCTATCTATCTATCTATCTATCTGTCTGTCTGTCTGTCTGTCTGTCTATCTATCTATCTGTCTGTCTGTCTGTCTGTCAATTGTCCAGGAATGCGCTGTCTGCATCCCACATTTGTGAACTTTCTCAAATGCCTTCTTTCATTGATTTCGGCTTTCAGATCATTATAGCCGGAAAACATCTTTGATAGGATTTGCAATCTCACTAAACTTCAGAGTGTTTTGTGGTTCTAGTGTGCTCTGTCTGGAGAAAGTTCTGGGTGTCCTGCTGCTGATGGGAGGAGTCTTCTGCGTATGTCTGGAAGGTGTGACTCTTTCAACATAAGTGCAAATTGAGCTTGCAATGGATGGAGACTAATATTCGTGGGATGCTAAATGAGTTAGAACTAACAATGGTTATTAGAATTTTAATGGAAACCAATAGTTCACAGTTGAAGAATGAAAGATGATTGATATGTTGTTACTATTTTAATTTTTAAGTTACATTCCTCTGTGTGTGTGTGTGTGTGTGTGTGTGTGTGTGTGTGTGTGTGTGAGCTCACAATAACATACACACTGAAATCAGAGGCAGTTTGCTGGAGTCGGTGTTCTCTTTCCACCATATAAGTCCTGGGGATTGAACTCAGGTCACCAGGCGTGGTGGCAAGCTCCTTTGCCTGCTGAACCATCTTGCCATCCCCAGTGTATTCTTTTGAAAATGAGCAGAAGTGCAGGGAGAACCAAGCACCCTCAATGTCTCCCCTGCTTTACTTAGTGAGCAGAGAGCAGACTTCAGGGGTTTCCCACAGAAGCATTCAGCAGCCATGGAGAAGGAGTGAGAGAATGCTCCCCCAAGAGCGGTGGACTAACAAACCGCCAGCCCCCGGCACGGGTTGTTTGTTGTTCAGGGTACCAAAACAATCCAGGCTGTTGCTGCTTGCTGCCCTTGGTTACCTCCCAGAGGTTGAAGGTTAAGACCCTGTTGCTGAAGGACACCGTGTACTTCAGGCGTAATACTCAACAGGCCCAAGCTAGATCTGACCTCAAAGCCTCATGCCTCAATACTGGCTTTCTCGGTACCAGCAGATGCTACCCATGCTTCCAAGGGAAGGACGCAACTAATAGTTCCGTGCAGCTATGAGGCCTATGAACCACAGCAACCAGCATGGCAAGATATACCTGCGGGCACAATAGTGGCACCCGGATCACAGCGGCAGCGGCCGACAGCTGTGCAATTGAACTGAGGGCCCATTCCATAAGAAGAAAATCATGCCTGGTACTAAAAAACCTAGTCAGTTTCCCAGAGCTAGGGAAGCCGTGCGTCTTTGAGGAAATCTACTACCACCACTTTATTAAACCAGTATTTTAGCCTTATACTCCCAGATAAGTGAGGCCCTCACCCTCATCGAAAGATGGAGACCATTACAGAGAACCACACCGGGTGAAAATGCACAGAACGCCCATCTCAGTGCTGATGTATTTATAACACAACTCCTGGGTTTAAGGGTCAGGGAATATTGTAAGAGCCAGGAGACCAGGAAACCTACAGTGAAACTGTGTCTCATGATGGGGAAGCTTCCCCCATAAAACCTCAACAACATGGCTGCCTAAGCAAGACCACAACAACACCAGTAGATGCGGTGACACGGAAGAGGGAATCTCAAGGTGCCACAGCCCTGGACAAAGAGCTAGAGTCAAATTAGGGATGCGGAGAGAGAGAGAAATAGGGAAGAGGCACCTAAGCCGTTACCCAATACCAACGGCTCAGCCCTGAAGTCACACGCACCACACAACACTAAATAAACCCAGCAGGCTGTATTTACAGACATGTGCACGAGTACACATATATATCACAATAACAAAGAAAAGGGGGCTATGAATTCAAGGGGGAGTAAGGGAGAGACATAAGAGGGATTAGAGGGAGAAAAGAGAAGGGAGGGGATAATATAATTATATTTTAATTTAAAAATATTAAAAGTTGTGCTGGAGAAGAAGCTGAGAGTTCTACACATGAATCCACGGGCAGCAGGAAGACACTGGGCCTGGTGTGGGCTTTTGAAACCTCCAAGTCTGTCCCCCAGTGACACACTCCCTCCAAGGCGGTCACACCTCCTGATAGTTTCACTCCCTATGGGACATTTTCATTCCAGCCAATACGAATGAAACAACTCAAAGTTGAAGAATCGACCCATGACTGGTCCCAGAATTATAAAAGGAATCTCTTTGTTTTTAAAAAAGGAATTCACATTTTGTGTTTTGCTTTTTGGTTTGTGTGCATGTGTATCTGTGTACCATGCGCATTCAGGGCCTGCAGAGGTCAAAAGGGGGCGTGAGTCCCGGGAACGAGAGTTAGTGACGGCTGTGAGCCTCTGTGCGGGTGCAGCCAAAGGCCACGTGCTTCTATTCTAGAGATACAATTCCAGAAGAAAGTCCAGCGTCTTGGTAGTAGGAGATGCTGTGTTTTTGAGGCCCATTGGGACTTCCACAGTGAGGAGAAGTCCCTCAGAAGACCAGCAAGCCATTGGCTCTCCACTAAGTCTAATAAGTCTACCTTTCCCTCCCTCTCTCTCTCTCTCTCTCTCTCTCTCTCTCTCTCTCTCTCTCTCTCTCTCTCTCTCTCTCTCTGTGTGTGTGTGGGTGGGGGGGGGGGGGGGGGGATTCTGTTCCGCCATTCCCCACCGTACTCCTTCAAGACAGGGTCTCTCATGGAGCCTGGAGCTAGGCTGACTGCTGATAAGCCCAGCGGTCCTCCTGTCTCTGCTTCTCACAGCAGTGAGGCGATGGGCTCATGCAGTTGTGCCAGGCTTTCTGCATGGGTGCTGGCACTGGAACCACATCTTCATCTGAACTCTTACTCACTGAACCATCTCCCCTGTCCGTCTAACAAGTCTTCTTCAGGTCTAGCGTTCGTGGTCAAACAGGCAGTCGTCACACTTTCAGGACAGCCTTGAGATGCTGCCTGGCCACCTTTGCGCCTCAGCTGGGACCACACCTTCAGGTTCTGCTACATCAATATCCCATGCTCATTTCCAAATTCATCTTGTTTTGTTTGTTTGTTTGCTTGTTTGTTTTGCTTTTCAAGACAGGGTTTCTCTGTATAGCCCTGGCTGTCCAAGACCCGATCTGTCGACCGACCAGGCTGGCCTTGAACTCAGACCTCCACCTGCCTCTGCCTCCCGAGTGCTGGGACTAAAGGTGTGTGCCACCCAAGCTTTGTTTCCAACTTCTCCTGGAGTCAAACGTTGTCTTAGTCTGGTCTGGCCACCTTAGTGGTAGATCCCAGACCGGGTAGATTATGAACAAAAAAAAACTGTCCTTCCAGTTCCAAAGGCTGGAAGACCATGGCCAATGTGTGGAGGGGGTGCTCTGTCACAGACAGTGCTGGCCTGATGTGTCCTCAGATGAAGGCATGAGGAGGCAGCTCTGTAGGAGCAGGTCATTAAGGACGTGGACACCCATGATGACGACTCCACCCCTGTGAACCAGTCACTCCAAGGCCCACCCACCATAGCCTTGGAGGATTTCCACAGAGAAGTGTGAGGGCGAGGAAGGCACGGAAACACTAAACCTTGGCAGAGTTTGTTCGCTTGAAATTTCAGGAACTTATTCAAAGTTCATTAGCCATATAGTCACACGTAACTGGGGATTCAGAGGCTCATTGTATGTGTGTCTGGGACTGCCACCTGGGTCCTCAAGTTCCTTCCAATGCAGCCAGTCCCTCCCCAGCTCTGGCCTCCCTCCCTCATGACAAAGAAGATAGTGCTAGAACCCCACCTTGTCCCCACATTTAAACACACCTGCATCCCAGCACGGGGCCACTGGCTGCATGGTATTTTGTTATACTAAGAATTATCATACTCTGTTTAACCAACATGCTATTAATGAATATTTTTACACATTCAGATATGTGAACGCTTTCTATAATTATATGATAAAAGACCTTCTGAATTTGTCTGACAACACGGTTCATTATTACCATTGTTAGTTCTAACTCATTTAGCATCCCACGAATATTAGTCTCCATCCATTGCAAGCTCAATTTGCACTAATGTTGAAAGAGTCACACCTTCCAGACATGCACAGAAGACTCCTCCCAACAGCAGCAGGACACCCAGAACTTTCTCCAGACAGAGCACACTAAACCACAAAACACTCTGAAGTTTAGTGAGATTGGAAATCCTATCAAGGATTTTTTCCAGCTATAATGATCTGAAAGCCGAAATCAATGAAAGAAGGCATTTGAGAAAGTCCACAAATGTGGGATGCAGGCAGCGCATTCCTGGACAATCGACAGACAGACGGACAGACAGACAGACAGACAGACAGACAGACAGATAGATAGATTGATAGATAAATAAATAAATAAATAAATAAATAAATAAATAAATAAATAAATAAATGTCGGACTCTCTTGAGATGAATAAAATGGGAGCACAGTGTCCCCACATGCTCAGGTGCAGCCTCTGGGTGCTTCCAGAGGTTGCAGGGGGAGACGGTTCTGGAAAGAAGGCCCGGAATCTGTGAGCCACTGTGGTACCCGAAGAGAACAGTGTGAGGAGGAAGAAGAAAACCCAGAGTGAGCAGCAAGGACGGAAACAGAGGCTCCAAAATGTGGTAAATCTAAAATTCAGGTGGGTGTGGTGGGTACAGCCACAACTCCAGCATTGGGGAAGTGGAGACAAGCGTCAGGGGTTCAAGGTCCTCCTTGGCTGCACAGTGAGTTCAAGACCAGCCTGGCGTTCATGAGACTCTGTCTTTAAAAAATCAGTCAACCAACAGACCCAATAAAGGCACCCAGAGTACTAAGGGTTGGAGTTTCGTAAAAACAAGTCAGGAAAAGCACAAAAAAACAAAACGACAAAATTCTGGGCTGTGCTGGCTATGAAGACAAAGGTGACAGTACACAGCAAAAAGGCAAGGCGCTCTGGGTGCCTGGCGCCCCCAGGCAGGGCTGCTGGGCTGCTCGGGACTTCCTCTGTGAACAGGCAAGAACTCCTCTCCCGTCGCCCCAGGTCAAACATTTCGGCGGCTCTGGGAGAAGAATGTCCTAGGCCACACATAGTGTGTCACAACAGACCCAACCCAGCAAGCCAACATCCAAGCTTGCTGGGATAGCCATCAATTCTACATCTTTTCTTACAAATCTGAAATGAGTTCTTCTGTCACGTAGGGCCAGGGTTTCACTGACATTCTCTCTTTTCTCTTAAACGTGTGTGTCTTTACTTACTTTGTGTGTGTGTTTGTGGAGGAGGGGTCATGTTCTGTGTGTAAAGGTGAGAGGACAGCTTGAGCAGTCTCTTCTCCCGTTGTGCTGAGTGGCCCCTGGGGACTGAACTCACATTGCCAGGTGTGGAAGTAAGCACCCTTACCCCCTGAGCCACCGAGCTCACCCACTGCACTCATCTTCATCACTGCATATTTCTCAGCGTCACAAGAGACGCCCTGCTCCCCTCGCCTCCCCCACTCCACCTGTCCCCAGAGCCACTGATATGGGCTTCATCTAACAGCTTGGTATTTCTTTTATTATACCATTTTTTAATTCTAATTAATCATAACGAAACATAAAGATAATGTATATTTCTGGTGTGGGTGATGTCTCCAAACTCGGCTTCCGATCGATCGTACCTCCCTGAGGAAAATCTCCGAGATTCTTTCAGGAATCCTTGTTGTTACACAGCCCTCCTTGCCGTTAGATGTAACGTGGCACCCATTTGCTACTCTCGCCCCCAGCCCTCCCTTCTTTTGCCTAGGCCCCCCGGAGACTAGCACGATACGCAGGGTCCAGAGTGCCCAAGGGACAAGCCTGCAGGCACACCCCCAAGGGACGCTGCCGTGTGTGCAGGGGCGAGCTTGATTAGGTTAGTGGATGAGCTCTGCTCTGAAGTAGGGGACAAGCCTCGGGCTGTCCAAAGAGGAGAATGCAGATTGAACACCAGCCTCCTCTCTCTCTGCTTGGCTGGCTGCCACCGGCCAGCTGCCCACACCCCTGCCACGCTCTCCCACCAAGATAGACTAGAGTGAAACTGAGGCAAAACAAACCCTTTCCCTTAAGTTACTTTTGTCAGAGTAATTTTGTTACCAACAGGAAAAGTAACTAGCACATAGAACCCAAACACTCCTCGAGGGTTGTATTTCTTATGTACATCAGTGTGTGTGAGTGCATGTGTGCTGTGTGTGTGTAAATCAGTGTGTATGAGTGCATGTGTGTTGTGTGTGTGTAAATCTGTGTGTGTGAGTGTATGTGTGCTGTGTGTATAAATCAGTGTGTGTGTGAGTGTATGTGTGCTGTGTGTGTGTAAATCAGTGTGTGTGAGTGCATGTGTGTTGTGTGTGTGTAAATCTGTGTGTGTGAGTGTATGTGTGCTGTGTGTATAAATCAGTGTGTGTATGAGTGTATGTGTGCTGTGTGTGTGTAAATCAGTGTGTGTGTGAGTGTATGTGTGCTGTGTGTGTGTAAATCAGTGTGTGTGAGTGCATGTGTGTTGTGTGTGTGTAAATCTGTGTGTGTGAGTGTATGTGTGATGTGTGTATAAATCAGTGTGTGTGTGAGTGTATGTGTGCTGTGTGTGTGTGTAAATCAGTGTGTGTGAGTGCATGTGTGTTGTGTGTGTACATGTAGTGTAAGTATGTGTTAGTCATGTAAGTATGGGGCTAAGCGTGTGTGTGTGTGTGTATATATATATATATATATATATATATATATATATATATATATATTTGAGTGGTTTATGTGTGTGTGTGTGTGTGTGTGGTGTAAGCATGTGTGTGTGTGGTGTAAGTGTATATGTGATATGTTTGTGTATTTAACATGTATGTGTATATGGAGTAAGCTTTCTGTGTGTATATGTGGTGTTAGCACGAGTGTATGTTGTGTAAGTGTGTGCGTGGTATAAATGTTAGCTAAGCACATGTGTGCATTGTATAAGCATGTGTGTGTAGTGTATAACATGTGTGTGTTGTAAGTGGGTGTATACATTTGGAAACCAGAGGTGGACACCAAGTGTCTCCTCTAGTGTTATTCTCTATATTTTTGAGACAGAATCTTTCTGAACTTGATGAGGCTTGCTTGTTTTGGCCAGGTCAGCTGACCTAGGGGCTCTGGAGATCCTTGTGCCTCTGTCCCTGTCCCAACAGTGGGGATTGCAGGTGGCCTGACTATAGGGATGTGAACTCAGGCCCCTATGCTTAGGATGAGTACATTACCCTCTGAGCCACCGCCCAGCCCTTTATCTTACCCGTCAATCACTGTTTTTGTCTGATTGTAACCAGTTACTTTGTAACAACAACAACAACAAAAATGCTGACTATTTTTTCTTCTCTGGCTCAAGAATACTGAGGATATTGAAGAAGGGAAGCATGAAGTGTGTGTGTGTGTGTGTGTGTGTGTGTGTGTGTGTGTGTGTGTGTGTGTGTGTGAATATATACCACGTCATGCATGCGGAGGTCTCATGACAACCTTGGTTGTACCCAAGGCAACCTGACTTCCAGGGCCTCTCTGGTCCCCGCCTCCTCTCTCACAGATGTGTGACACCACATTCACCATTATGTGGCTTGGGGGACCCAAACCCCTATCCTCACATGTATAAATAAGTGTTTTATTCTGAGTCCTCTCCCCAGTCTCTGACCAGGATCTTATCAAACCGACAGATATGTCTTCTCTATTGACCTGCTAACGTTGACAGCCATGTTGGCAGGTTTAATATTGTCCCTTCGAGTCTATGGTGACCCTTTCTGCAGAGGTCAAGAAGGGGTCACCCACAGGGCATGTCTTCCTCAATAAAGTGAGGTGCACAGGGACAGGATGGAGCCTTTCTTTCCACACACAGGGACAGGAGACTGTTAAATCTGAATCCTATCATGGTCTGTCTTTGTACTAACCAGTTCCGCTGGGATTTAGATGTTATCCCGGGCTCTCTCTCAGATGGCTTCTCTTCTGCTATATCTATTTAATAAAACCACAAGGACCACAGCAGCTCATGACCACTACTGCAACTTCAATCTATTGTGGAAACTATTGAAAGAATATTTGACCCTCTATAGGAAGATAATGGCAGTATTTATGTTGTGACTGGGAACAATTACAGACTCCCATGTGGGGTAATTTCTCAATGGGTTCTTCAGCAAGACACACTTTTATGGATGGAGGTTTTATACTTTGTTGTCCTGTACTGTCCCTTTGAATTTAACCTGCATTGCCCGAAGGTTTTTAGATTCACAGGGATGGCCTCATTGCGGGGATTTCCACCATCTCTGAGTTTGCTTTTCATCCTTAGAGACAGAGCCACCCTGACTATTCTCTTAGAGATGACAAAGACAGCCCAATCTATCTGTGCTTATGGCTGCACACACCACCAGCCAGCCAGGGCTTCAGCTTTTACCATTTGTCTGCTAGAGCCCCTGTTTCCTAGATTTCTGGCTTTAGTGTTGGTGTGTTAGGGCCCAGTCCATGCTGTGTTGCTGATAAAAAATAATTTTCATTTTGGAATTGGGGTGTGAGGATGGAAATTAGAATAAAATTAGGCCAACTCTGCTCTATGGAGTACCTACCCTTCAGACTCTGGGAGCCCAGGTCATTTTGAGGAGCTCTGTCCCTAAGATCCTCCATAGCGAGCTTTTCTTTCGTGTGACACCTTGGGTCTGATCAAAGTCACTTCAGCCTATACTGTGAGTTCAGGGCCAGCCCAGCAATTTAGAAATATCCTGTTCCCAAATAAAAATAGATAGGGTAAAATAAAGCTTGAGGGAGTACCCGGCAGCAGAGGACTTCCTTATCATGCGTGAGTCCTTGAGCCTGATCTCCAGAGCTGCCGGACAGGAAGCTATCAGAGGAATGCTGTCCCGGCCCCTGCCTCCGAAGGCTGCTTGATTGCTGGGAAGCACACGACAAAACCAAGGGAGAGATATTGAGTGGTTCCAGGTTTACCAAATGCAAGGTGGTGTGAGGTTGCTTGTGTGTTTCATTTTTAGGTAGAAGAAAGAGTTTATTTTGACCTCAGTTTGAGATTTGTTTTTGTTTCGGCTGTGTTGTTTTTATTCTTGTTGTTGTTTGTTTGTTTGTTTTTTTTTTTCCAACAGGTTTTCATATAGCCCAGTATAGACTTAAACTTGCTGCTTAGCACAAAAGTGATCCCCCAGCCCCTGCCTCTTGAGCCTTGAGATCCAGGAGTGCACCACCACGCCCAGTTTGCGCAGTACTGGACATGGAATCCTAGCTTCACCCATGCCAGGAGAACACCCCAACCACTGGCTGCATCCCCAGACGCAGCGTGGTTCTCGAGGACATTTCAGTTTTTTCTAAGCACCCACATACAGGTCACTGCAGAATGGCTCCAGAGTGCCCCCTCACCCCATCCCTTGTCAAACAGTTTGCTTTTGCTAATGATCTGTAGCCCTCTGAAGATAGCAGAGAGATGAGAGAACACTAGCGCCTTCTGGTCCTTCCTTGTGCGAGTGCCCTCCCTGCGTAAACCATTCCACCAACTTGGGCCCCAAAACCTGCATTAGCACCGTTCTGTTTCCCGTGAGGCCCTCCGCCTTGGGAAGAGGGTTGTGATGTCTTATGTGGTTCTTCACTTCTCTCCTCTTAGAGATGGAGGAGCGTACCTTCTTCCTGACTCTGAGGTCCTTACTGCTGGGAGCAGCCATGGTAATTTCCAAACTTGAACTTGATTGTGAAGCAGCCTGGGGGAACTCTGTAAGCAGAACAGCGTGGAGGATTTCTAGACTCATCTACAAGAGCCACGTGAGTGAGTTAACAACAGCTTTGAGATGTTCTTGTTTCCCAAGGGATTCAGCTCATCCCACAACACTAACTGCCCCCATCCCAGTGTGTGTGTGTGTGTGTGTGTGTGTGTGTGTGTGTGTGTGTGTGTGAGAGAGAGAGAGAGAGAGAGAGAGAGAGAGAGAGAGAGAGACAGGCAGAGAGAGAGAGAGGCAGAGAGAGAGGCAGAGAGAGAGAGAGAGAGAGAGAGAGAGAGAGAGAGAGAGAGAGAGAGAGAGAATGTGCAGGGGAGTACAGGGCCTAAGGAAGCCAGGAGGGCTGTGGCATCTCTACAGGCAGTGGTAAACCACTAAATGTGTGGTGGGAACTGAACCCTGGTTCTCTTCAAAAGCAGCAAGAGCTCTTACCCAATGGGCTCTCTCTACGGCCCTAACCCTCCCATTTTCATAGTTGTTTTCTGTGGCATATTTGGGCGAGGGGAGTTAGGTTTTCATTAAATAATCTGTAAAAATAAAGAGAGCCAGAATTATTTCTCCTGGGTTCTCAAGCCTCTCCTTGCTTTGTTTCATTTATCTAACATAAATCATATGTTCACTATAATGACATTAATAGCGGGAGAAGTGAAGCGTCTCCTTTGTTCCCTGTCCCCGACACTAGTGGAAATACCTTTGGCGATTTTGCATTAACTAATATGTTGACTTCAGGATATTTCATGTACTTATGTTATATATTGTATATCTACATTGTATCTATGGGTATTACATACACAATAATATGATAGTCATTCTATGTTAGGAAAATATTGATTTTTTATTGGATTTATAAAATATAAGTTAGCATAATATTACTGCATTTACTAATATCTCGCCAAATTTGAATTCCTATAACACGTGGAAATATGTTTTGATTTTTATTTTTGATCCTCTTTGACGATGTTTTTACATACTTACATTGATATTCATAAATGAGATTAATCTGTAATTTTATTTAGGGGACACCGTGCTTCAGAGACAAGGTTATATTTACTATATAAAACTAAATTTGCAGTTTTATTTTACCAGACTCCAGTATAATTTAAGTAGCATTGGGATTACATGATCATTCAAAGCTTAGCACAATTCTCCTGTAAAACCATATGGGCCTTGTGCCTTTTTTAAAAACTTTCTTTTTCTTTCTTCCTTTTTTCTTTTTTTCTTTTCTTTTCTTTTCTTTTTTTTTTTTTTAAATCAGGTCATATGAGTCAGGCTAAGCTGGATCTCTCTATTTATTCTGATATCCCAGGATGGCTTAGAATTCACAATCTTCCTGCCTCATTCCTGAGTGCTGGATTACAAGTGTATGGAGCCACATCCTGCTTGAGTTAAAAACAAAAAAAAAACTTTAAAAGATAAGACACACACATAGGTGTGCAGCTCAGTACGTTAGTTTTCTCTGCAGAATATCTTTGCTCCTATCATTTACAGGACTAAAACCCAGAACATTCCTTTGTGTTCCAACCCCAGCCCTAACCAGGAACCTGTCTGTCATGAAGAGCTCTGACCACGACTTTTCCTCCACTGGGAACCTAATGTTCTGCTTACATTTTTGTCTGCGTGGAGGTCAGTTTGGGAGACCAAACTGGGTCTCAACTCTTTCTTCCTTCCTTCCTTCCTTTCCTTCTTTCTTCCTTCCTTCCTTCCTTCCTTCCTTCCTTCCTTCCTTCCTTCCTTTCTTTCTTCTTCCTTCTTTCCTTCCTTCCTTCCTTCCTTCCTTCCTTCCTTCCTTCCTTCCTTTCTTTCTTTCTTCCTTCCTTCCTTTCTTCCTTCCTTCCTTTCTTTCTTTCTTTCTTTCTTTCTTCCTTCCTTCCTTTCTTTCTTTCTTTCTTTCTTTCTTCTTCCTTCTTTCCTTTCTTCTTCCTTCCTTTCTTATTTTCTTTCTTTTTTTCTTCCTTCTGGACAATGATTTTGTCTTTGCTTCTAAATTGTTTGTATTAAATCATGCAAATTAGCCTCTGAGGACTGGAACGCTGAGGGCTGTGCTCTCACCTGCAGGCACCAGGCTTTTCATCAAGGGCAGGCTTGCAGACGTTACAAACACGTGACTGTGGTGTCCAGCCAGCTAGCCCATCTACTCATCTCCGTGTGCTTGTCCCGCACAGAAGGGAGTAAATGGAATGGCATCTAGGACACAGAAAGGGCATTAACTGCCTTCATGTTCCTTCTGCTCTGGGCTGTGAGGGACAGCTGTGGCCTCACCCTGCTCATGCTGCGGGAGCGACTCCAGAGCCACCTGCCTTTGGAATTCAGGCTCAGGGAGACAGACTGGCTGTTTTGCCCCGCTCTGAGGCAGTGTTCTCTTGTTTGCAGTTGAATGGGCCCAGAAAACTCCAGCTCTTCTCAGAATCTGACCGTTTCCATAGAGGAAAATGATCTGGAGACACAAAGGTCCGCTCTAAAACCGGACCGGGGTAACAGACTCCACCACAGCGTGTCCTGCACTGACTCTTTGGCACTGCCCTCAATAAAAGCATTGTTCATATATATTATTCACAATAGATACAATTTATCTCTTTCAAATCTTAAGCTCCTGTTTCTATAATACACAAAAGCAAAATGGCTTCCTTGCACAGATTCTATACTTTGTGCATAAACTGAATGGAAAATGGTCTAACCCATCCCAACTGCCTAAGAGACTGCCTGACATTAGAAGGGCTCTGTAGACATACATGATCCTTTCTTTGTGGATAATTGTAACCAAATTTAAACAAGAGTGGGATACAAGGACCCGGGTTCCAGGTCCTCCAGCAAAGTAGGGGGCTGCGTAAGGTCGTTGAAAGATCACGCGGAGTTTATGGCCCGGACACCTGAGTAATGAGTGGCATAATTTGTCATCTTCAGAAAATACAACGTTTTACAAATAAAGGTTTAAAACTGAGCCCAAACACTTGAAAAAGATGGCATCTTAATGAGGTCGTGAACCCCCTTTTTTAATTCTTCAAATTCTAGAATTTTAAATAGCCCTATCCAAGTTCTGTCTGGGGATGTGACACATACAAAAATACATATATAATGTAGTCGTTACACATTAGGAAAATGAGTGTTAACTTTTTATTGGGTTGCTAAAATGCAAATTAGTAAATCTAGTCCCGGAACAAAAGGGGAAATGGAATTTAAAATGTCTTAAGTGGACTCTTAAGGTGGGGGACCACAACTGTTTGAGCAGAGGGGTTCCCTGAGGCGAAGTGCAGGGCTTGCTGGAGAAAGAAGCCTTCCTAAGGCCAGTCTCCCAGGGAAGAGGACCCAGCCTCCCACCAGCTCGTGGAATCCCATGGCACCCTCCAGGACTTCCCCTTGGAGTCACGTGCTCTGGATTCTTGACAATTGGCACTGTGGCAGAACGCTAGGAGGCCTCTTCCTGTCTTCCTGAATCTTCTAAGACGGCAGTGGCCAAGCAACAGGACATTTCTCCCTCAGTGGAAGGCTGTCTTTCCTGCGGCCTCTCTAGGCCTCCATTACTCTCTGATAAAATGGCAGCCACAGCCAAATCACTGACTGGACAGTGCTGACGCATAGGAGGAGTCATCATGCCGACCTCCTTCTAGAAAACACCATGCCGTCTCTGCTAGCTTTGACCAGCAAAGCAGGACTCCAGGGAATCATTTGACATAATTATGCCACGGCCTGAGAATGTGCATTTCCATTCTGAAGCATGGAAAAAGTTGGTTCATGCTAAGTCATCCTATGTGTATTATCCAGGGAAGGCGCTAGAATTTCTGAGGTAGAGGGGACTATAGGAAGCCACCTTGGGACAGGGTCTGAGGGTTCAACCTTAGCTTTCCCGTCAGGTGTCTGTGTGGTCTTGTGTTTCCAAGTGAATATGGGAGAATATTGCTTCTTAATTTATTTGAGGGGTTGTGGGAATTATGGACTGTTTGGCTGTATGCATGGTAAGCCTTTGTATTGAATGTTCATTATGTTAATTGAGAATCGTTGGAGGATTACGGGAATTTGGGGGGTACTTCTGGCAATTATTTGCACAATAAGCCTCCATCTTAAATTGTATATCTATTGAATAGTTTTGAGGGGTTGTAAGAATTTGTGAGGTTGTCTTCTATTTGCATGGCATTGGATTGAATATTTATTATGTTAATGGGGAATGTAGTGGAGGATTATAAGGACTTATGAGTATATTCAGCTATCTACATAGTAAGTCATTGGGTTGAATATTACGCTGATATAGGGAGGACAGTGAAATGATTTTGGGTCTATATGATTTGGGAGGTCTTCATGGTATTTGTACAGGAAGTGTCCATTTTTGATTATGTATTTATGGTCTAGTTTTGTAGGATTATGGAAATCTGTAGACTGATCTGGCTATTTGCATAGCAAGCCACCATCTTGAAGTGTATGTTTATTGAATAGTTTTGAGGAACGGTGGAGCTTTGTGGGTGTGTTTTCTAGTTATTTGCATACCAAGCCTCCATCTTAGATTGTGCCCTTATTGGATAGTTTTGGGAGGATTGTGGGAATTAGGGAAAGCTATATTTTGGCTATTTGCATATCAAATAGCCATTTTGGGTTGTATGTTTATTAGGTAATTTTGACGTGGGAATTGTAGGCCTATCATCCAACTATTTGCATAGCTAATCACTGGATTGAATATTATGTTAATGGAAGACCTTGAGAATTTATGAGGGTGTCTACTAGCGAGCCTCCATCTTATATTGTGAATTTATTGGATAGTTTTGAGGGAGTGTGGGAATTTGTGGGTGTGTCTTCTAACTGTTGGCAAATCAAACCTCAAATCTTAAATTGTGCAATTATTGACTAGCTTTGAGGGATTGTGGAAATTTGGGAGGGCTGTCTTCTGGCTATTGGCATAGCAAAACTCCATCTTGGATTATGCCTTTACTGGATAGCTTGGAGGGATTATGGGAAATTATAGGTGTGTCGTCTATTTTTGCAGTCCAAGCCGGCATCTTGAGTTGCATGTTTATCGGAAGGCTTTAAGAGATTATGGGAATTTGTGGGTGTGTCTTCTAGCTTTTTGCATATTAAATCTCCATCTGAGATTGTACATTTCTTGGATAGTTTTGAGAGGTTGTGGGAATTGGTGGGCCTCTCTTTTGGCTATTGGCATAGCAAACCTCCATTTTATTTCTAGTGTATGTTTATGGGGGGGTTCAGTGGAGGATAATGGAATTTATGGGATGTCTTCTGGCTAGTTGCATAGCAAGTATCCATCTTGATTGTACATTATTGGCTAGTTTTGAGGGATTGAGGGTCATTGCGATTGTGTCTTCTATCTATTTGCATAGCAAACTTCCATTTTAGGTGGCAAACTTATTGGAAAGCTTTGAGGGACTGGGTAAATTTGTGGGTGTGTCTTCTAGCTATTTGCATATTAAGTCTGTATCTTAAACTGTGCATTTATTGGATAGTTTTGAAGAACTATGGGAATTTGTGGGTGTGTCTTCTGGCTATTTGCATATCAAGACTCCATCTTGGATTATGTTCATATATGCATAAATTTTGAGGGATTGTGGAAATTTGTTGTGTTTATTGTTATCTTTGGACAATTATGGGAACTTGAGGGGGGTCTTGCTATTTGCACACTGAGCATCCATCTTAGATTTTATATTTACTGGCTAATTTGGAAGGATTGTGGGAGTTTGTGGGCTGCTCAGACTATTTGCATAGCAGGCCATTGAATGGAATGCTTATTTTGGCTAGTGGAGGGGTTGAAAGATTATAAGAGTTCTTAAGGTACACAGCAAACCACCATCTTGGATTATACATCTATTGGATCGTTTTGAGGGATTGTGGGAATTTGTGGGTTTGCCTGGATACTTACATAGCAAGCCTCTACCTTTACTTGGATTATAGGGTTATTTGGAGAGTTCTGGGCTTATTTTGCACCCAAATCTGCATAATACGTTTGAGGCAATGGTATCCAGCTTTGGTTAGATCTACAGAGATAGGGATACTAAGATTGCTTGGCGTTCACACTTGAGATGAACTATACTAAAATGTAATCTAGCCGGGCTTAATTAATTTGGATAACAGAACAGTTAGTGCATCTGGGGGTCTTGGTTACAAAACTAACTTGACTCCTGTGTCCTTAGGTCCATTTCAGAGATGAGATGTGCTGATGCTGGGCTCAACACTGGGCTCTTTCCTGTACGAAAAGCACAAACTTGGGGAATGAGCCTGAGGGGCAAAGATGAGTGGGGTACAGTGGATGTCAGTCCCAAGCCATAATAATCCAATTAGGCTTGGTATTGGCCCTCCCCAAGTCCCCCCCACCCCACCCCCAACCATGAAAGCTTCTGTTGAGTGACGACACCTTATGTATGTTATTTTTATCTTCAGCAAATGCATATTCATGTACTTTTCCCATAGTGTTGCTTATTGATTCTTCAGAACTCTTTACTTATAAACCAGTCCTGTTTATTTTACCCATCCCACAACTGGGATATTTTTATGTGATTTTTCATTTTCTTATAGTCATCTCCTACCTCTTTTATGGCAAGAACTAATTTTTAAATCTAGATATGTGTAATTAATCTTCACTTAACCCATTTTGTTGTGAAATGAAGTGGGGATGCTTTCAAATATTTCCCCAATAACTCCCATCTCCCCCCCCCAGGAAACCACACCTGTACACTCCACCCCCATCCCACTCCCAAAAGAACAGGCTGTTGGCCTCAGATGGGGAAGCAATGGTCAGAGGGTAGCTAGCATCTGTCTGGGGAAAGGTAAGTGGGAGAGGCTTTGGTGTGCCAAAGATTGGGTCCCCCAGCCCACCTCCCATTATACAGTGGCAACTTGTCACTCCACGTACAGACCTGGGACTGTCCTTTACCTTGGAGAGCCAGTTGGTGCATAGACCAAGTCCCACCCGTGGACACTGGGACCCACTTGGCGCAAATCAGTCAATGACATCATGCTTTGCTCACATTTAATTTTTATTTTGATTTTTTAATGCTTCACAACACAATATTCATTTTGTTTTCATTTATTTCATTTATTTCTGTTTGTTGCTGCTTTTATTTTATTTACTGAAAGTGAGAGGGAACTTTTGTGGCCTATTTCTTTTTCTTTTTCTTCTGTAGGCCGCCTTAAGCTTACTAAATTTGGAACATCTAAGCAAGCTGAAGGGAAGAGGGGTTTTCAGAATCACTGGGAGAAAAAGGGTAGGTTGCGTTGTTAATCATGCCCTATGGTGGGTGATCAACTGCTTTTCAATTACTTTTCACTCTTAATTAATTGTGCTTAAGGCTGAATTAAATTTGGGTGTTCCCTTCTTAGAGCAGCTCGTATTGGCGGAGATGCATGCGCTGGATGATGTCACGGCAGTCGTTGAAGACACGGCGGATGTTCTCAGTGTCCACGGCACAGGTAAAGTGAGGGTAGCAGTAGTGGCGCCCATCTCCACTAGCAGTGCTGATTCTCTGTGGGTGGGAGAGAGGCTCGGTCAGCAACCCTCTCTAGAAACCCCTCCCCTACCACCAGTCATTAACCGTTAAAGAAAGAAAGGAAGCCTGGGATGGTTCAATCCCCAAATCAACACAGACTGGAGAATAGCCATGAGAAGTGAGGAACTACAGACAGACAGAGGACAGACAGGCCCTACTTACCAGAAACTCGTCGCGAATGAAGTACTTGGCCCGGGTCACGCGTGGGTCCTCTCCGGGCTCGGGAGTCGCTGCAAAAATGAAATACAAATATTATTAACTGCCATCCACACCTTTTTGCCCAAGGAGCACCCGACCAGCCACCCGAGTGAACCCACGCAGGGCGGAGGACGTACCATCCTCAGGAGTGGTGTAGCGAGCGAACTCTGGAAAGTAGTCCTCAATCTTCGATTTTCCAGCGAGGACTTTCTCAGCAAGCAGGTCCTGCTTGTTGAGGAACAGGATCACAGAGATGGTGCGCAGCCATCTAAGGAGAGAGGGAGGGAGGGGGTCAGAGCTGGGGCCAGGGCGCACAGAGACCTGCAGGGCCGCTGGGAGACCCCACATACCTGTTGTTCCAGATGCTCTTGAAGAGGTTCAGAGCCTCCTGCAGGCGGTTGGTCTGGTTGTCCTCCCGAATGACCATGTTGTAGCTGCTGCTGGCCACCACGAAGATGATGGCAGTCACGTCATTGAAGCACTGGATCCACTTGCGGCGTTCATCGCGCTGGCCGCCCACATCGAACATGCTGGAAGGAGGAAGGACACCGGGTTACCCTGGGCCCACCACTCTACAGGCCGGAGTTAGGGCTCGACAACCATTCACTTACTGGAAGTTGACTTTGTCCACCTGGAACTTGGTCTCAAAGATTCCAGAGGTCAGGACGCGGCAGCGGAGCAGGTCCTAGAACAAAGAGGCTTGGTGAGTCCCGCCATACTAGCCCGAGAAGGAGCAGCAACGGAGACACAGCCCCGAGGCCAGAGGCACACATACATATACCTACCTGGTCGCTTGGCACATAGTCGGCCTGCTTGATCACGTCAATCTTGTCCAGGAAGCTTGGAAGAAAAGGGGACACGGTGGTCAGCAGGTGTGCCAAGGCAAATGGCAGACAGACAGAAACAACAGACAGCAAGGCAGTGGTGGCTGGCTGGCCCTTGATTTTAATGTGAACTTTCCTAAAAGTAAGGTTTAAGGGCGTCCAGGCCTTGGCTCCGGGCAAGCGGTTGCTTTGGTCACTCAGAACCAGCCCCTCCCTCTCTGCTTTGGAAGAATCTCACTGATTAATGAGGACCCAGCCAAGGAAAGCTGTGGGCACAAAGAGGCCCTTCTTACCCTCACCACCCTGAAAAGGAAGCAAGCACAGCGCTCCCTTCCTATCTTTCTACTGGGTCTGTGAAATAGAATATTCCAGAATCAGACCTTTAGTTTAAATAAAACAAACAAGAAAACACAATCTGATGGGTGCTGCTTGACTCTAAACACAGTTAGGGAAATTAACTTACGTCTTTTGCAAGACTGGGATAATGCAATGTGAAAAAGTAATCTCAATGTTAGCTTACAGGGTTTTTTTTGAGGGGGGGAGTAATCAGGAGAAAAGTTTCAAAGAAGCAGGGTCCATTTAAAGAAATCCCCAAGTTTTCTTTCTTTCTTTCTTTCTTACTTTCTTTCTTTCTTTCTTTCTTTCTTTCTTTTCTTTCTTTCTTCTTCTTCCCCTTCCTTTTCACCAGTTCTGAGTTAGTCTGGCTTAAGGATACACTAACTGGCCCAATCAATCTTACATTACAGCACAGGCCCAGAAATAGCTCCCCAGCCACCCTGGCCTCCAGCATGTTGCCATGGCAACAGAACCACAATTCTATAAATAGATCCTTAGCACCAAATCTTGTGAGAAGACATCTGGAGTGGTGCCAGCCAAACTGCACTCAACAAACACAACCCTGGCAAGCTTAAGAAGGCGCCCAGGCCCAGTGCCCGCCCCTTCCAACATAAAGGCAGTCAAACGAGGAACGGGCGGGGCCGCCGTGGGCCCAGGGCCTGGAGGCATCTTACACAACTTTTTCTTCAAGTTTCCCTAAAAGCTGATACAGTTGGTGGCACGTGGTACAGTTTTCTGGAGTATACTGTACTGCTTTCTACAATAACATCAAACTTTAAAGCGGCTAAATCAGGGTTAAAGACACTGCCCCCCCACAATTCACCATGGGGTGGCTGAGACTCCTCAGTTTGTATCTGTACTTAACTCCTGAATTGGATCCAGAATACAAATCACAAACAATTCCAGGATTTCCATTTGTTTTGTGTTTCTATAATTAGTGCTTCCAGCTTTTGGTACAAACTTTTGAGAAAAATGAGGAACTTTGTTGAAGGAGGAGTGGGGCTGCTTTCCAATTCCTTGAAGGAACATCTAGCCCCAAGTATCAAACCATGACACAGGTAGCAACCCTGAAAGTAAGGAAGGGAGTCCCCGTGCAAGAGCTGGCCTAGGAAAGGGTTGCCGTACCCCGCCCCCAAGCAGCGGTGCATAGTCTTACAAATAAAAGTCTCTATGCACTTGCTGTGTTCACTGTACCCCCAGATGCTTAGAGGCCATTTCCACTGAGAACTATGGAACACTGCTTTATTACAAGTAATTATTGCCTTCCTCTAACGGGTATTTATTGTTTATGTAAAACAATATCAATGTGCCATAAAGTGCAATTAAGAGCTTTATAAAACAAATGAGTCAGAATGGGACTTTCTGTGTGCTGGTGGGTCAGTAACTTCCCTGCTTCTAGGCTTGTGTCTGTCTGTCTGTCTGTCTGACATGTGTGTGCATGTGCCAGTGGCTACTTACTACTGGGCACAGTCAATCAGCTGGTACTCGTTGGAACGCTCATAGCAGGCACGAACTCCCTCATCCTCCCACAGAGCCTTGGCGTGCTCATAGAATTCCTGAAACAGAACCCAGGAAAGAGTGCTGGTGAAAAGACCGGTGCGCGCACGCGCGTGCGCGCACGCACACACACACACACACACACACACACACACAAGCGGTGGGAACCCTGCCCCCAGAGCTGAGGCCACAGTTCACTATGTGAGTTCGAGTGTGAGCCCTGCTTAGACAGTGTGTGGAAAGGGACCTGCAGTCCTGTGAAGCAGTGTAATTAATTAGTACCCTTTCATCTTTGGGGAACACTCAGTCTTGGGTGGCGCTTCTGTTACTTTCGTGGGAGTAGGGGTAAATAACTGAGTAACCCCCCCACTGAATTGTTTATACAGGAAGAGTATGTCGCTTGCGTGAATAACATAAGCCAACACTAGGAAATCTCTCTAGACACCAGAGTAGCAGGTGCCAATGACATCAGATGCATTTTGGGTAGGCTGCCACCATCTTGTTTTCCATTAGAAATACAGGAGCCAGAGGCTTATATTATCCATGCTGTGTTTCCCACTTGATTTCTTTTTAAATCAACAGCTATTTTTTTTATAAAGGTATCTGCCTACACTAATTTCCCTCATAAGTTTGTAGGCAGAATCCATTTAAAGTACACAGATCTCAATAAAAGTCCAACAAGACTTTGGTAACAGCTTAACAGTGGACAAGTCTCTCCTTCCGGCCTGAAAAATCTTTTTTTCCCACAAGGGTTGAAACGTACATGCTTGACATGGGGCAGCTCTACCCTCTAAAAATAGCTTTGAGGAAGCTAAGAGACCCTTGTCAAGAGGGTCAGGCTCCCAGGCAGAGGGCCGAAAGGAAAATCTTATTTCCGGTAATGTTCCACTTTGTAATTTATGTTTAGATCTGAATGTTGGAAAGTGCATATCTGCGCTCAGGGCCCCGGTGTTTTAGGAGACTTGTCTGGATTAACTGGACAATTAGGACTTGTGTGCCATATGCAACACGTGGCTTTGTCTGTTGTGTGTGAGGGAAATTACGGCTGCCATAGTCAAAGACTGGTGAAAGGGGGGCTGCAGTGCACAAGTCTTGTTTACTTGTGGTCAGGCCTGGAAGAGGCGACAGAAGCTTGTCCATCCATTCTGGATAAAGCCCTCATTGCATCATTATCTATTACAGTACCAGGCACATGTCTGGATGAATTCACTCATTCACATGGCAGGTATGTGTCTTAACTTGTGTTCCCACCGGGCCTTGCTCCGGCCCGGGTGTGCGGGGGAGGGGGAGCCAGGGTTGGAACGGGGCTTACAGGTGGGAAGTCAAAGTTGGGTACGTTCATCACGCTCAGAATGTAGTCAACTCGGAACTGATTCTCAGGGTTGGCCAGCTCCACAGGGGGCACCAGGTTGCTCATGGCGGCCACGATGGTCTGAAATGGTTCAGCAACATGGTCAGGGGGTAGCACCATGGGAATAGGGGTTTGCTGAAAGATAGAGCAGGGGCTAGGCACATACTTCAATGGCCTCCTTCAGGTTGTTTTTGATGTCCTGCACTTTGGTGGCCTTCTCACTACAGTGGGATTGAAAAGAAAAAAGAAAATCATATTGCATCCTGCCCATCGGGTGTCACCTTCATTGAGACATGTCAACTAAAAAGCATAGTATTCTGTTGTCCAAGGGTTGTGGGCATCCAAATAACAGTAATTTGTGATTTCCCAAACGTGTCCCGAGGACACGCCCAGTAAGGGCAGATCAGTGATGTGGCATCGAGGTCTGGATCAGCTGTACCAGAAACTGCACCTGGTTCGCCTGCCATTGTAACCACACCCAAACGCTTCCTGAGGGGGTCCTTCTTGCCTAGCAGGATTGGGGGTGGCGTGGAGGTAGGGTTAGGGCACGATGGATTAGGATTCAGTATGTTGTTGAGACCCAGAGGTGGCAAGTGTTTATTACAGATGTTAGGGCTTCCCATATATTTATTTGTAGACCTATTATTTACTTAAATAGCTGGAACCTGTCACAGGGAGATGGTGTCATAGGGTGATGGCACTTGAGGGTACTGAGGCTCACAGAGCTATGGGTTAGCTGTGTTATATACACTGGCCCCCAGTTGTGACTAGGAGTACTTCCTGGTCCCCCACATTATTGGTAGGTAGCATGGAGTTCATGGACACTGGGGGGGGGGAGGGGCTGGTTAAATGGTCTGTGGCTTAGTTTAACCAGTTCACAGGGTAACCTGGGTCTCTCTGGAATGGTGCATGGAGTCAGTTACTGACCCCCACAGGTAAAGGCCTCAACCTCTGGTTATGGGGGTGGGCGGTGTCCCCCAGACGGAATGTTAATATGGAGGTTACAATGATCAAAATGCTGTGTGTCCTTTAGGGGACAGCCTTTATGCCAGGCACAGCCAAAGGGAAGCATGAGCTTGTCTTTAGGGGACCAGCAAAGTCCCCCTTACTAGGAATAGATCTCATCTTGTCTAGCCGGAGTCTTGTCCCCTCCCCCATGGAACAGGGTAGAAAATTAGTTAGCAGGGATACAAGATGGGGACCAGCTGCAACTATAGCCAGGAGGGGTAGCAGGTGGCCTAGGTGGAGATCTGGAGATCAAGTGCACACCCACTAGTAAGGCAGGAATCTCGGGGTCTTGTACATGCCCACTAAAGTGCCACGTTCATGCCTGCCAAAGGGGCGGGGACTTGGGGGTCGTGTGGATGCCTCCTAAGGGGCGGGGACCTGGGGGTCGTGTGGATGCCTCCTAAGGGGCGGGGACCTGGGGGTCGTGTGGATGCCTCCTAAGGGGCGGGGACCTGGGGGTCGTGTGGATGCCTCCTAAGGGGCGGGGACCTGGGGGTCGTGTGCATGCCAAAGGGGCAGGGACTTGGGGGTCGTGTGGATGCCTCCTAAGGGGCGGGGACCTGGGGGTCGTGTGCATGCCAAAGGGGCGGGGACCTGGGGGTCGTGTGCATACCTCCTAAGGGGCGGGGACTTGGGGGTCGTGTGGATGCATGCCAAAGGGGTGGGGACCTGGGGGTCGTGTGCATGCCTCCTAAAGGGGTGGGGACCTGGGGGTCGTGTGCATACCTCCTAAAGGGGCGGGGACTTGGGGGTCGTGTGCATGCCAACAGGGCGGGGACCTGGGGGTCATGTGGATGCCTGCCAATGGGGTGGGGACCTGGGGGTCGTGTGCATGCCTGCCAAAGGGGAGGGGATCTGGGGGTCCTGTGCATACCTCCTAAAGGGGTGGGGATGTGGGGGGTTATGTGGATGTCTGCCAAAGGGGTGGGGACCTGGGGGGGTCATTGCATGTTTGACAAAGGGGCGGGGATGTGGGGGTCGTGTGCATCCCTGCCAACAGGGTGGGCACCGGGGGGGGGGGGTCGTGTGGATGCCTGCCAAAGGGGTGGGGACCTGGGGGTCACTGAATGTCCATCAATAGGGAGGGAACATGGGTCATGTCCATGCCTGCCAACAGGGTGGGGACCTGGGGTTAAGTATAAGGTTCACCAATATACCCACAGCCAAAGAAGCCATGCTTTCACAAAGAGTTATAGCAGCTGGTATTTGAACAGGGTCTTCTTCCCAGAGGCTTGTGTATTTGGGGAGTGGGCTTTGTTCTCAATGATCTCATGACATACTTTTATTGGGGTCCATCTCTTAGGTGGCTTCTAGATACTGTTCTTCCGCAGAAGGTAGGGGCCTGAAAGGGTTAGGGGTCAGAGGTATTCTCATCAGCAGGAGGGAGGGGCTGAGGGCTGAAGTACCAGGATTTTGACAGGGCCATGTCAGTGGAGAATCAGAGCCCCACCCTTACAGGGGGAGGGCAAGCTGCCCCTCTCTCCACATTTGTAATTAAAGCAGACCCACCATCCGGGAGAACAGGAAAAGGAGGCAAGAGGAAGCTAAGGCTCCATGGCCACTGCAGGCCGGAGGGGCTATCCTAGGGTGTGTGTGTGTGTGTGTGTGTGTGTGCGTGCGAGCGTGTGGGGTGTGTGTGCGAGCGTGTGGGGTGTGTGTGTGTGTGCGGGTGTATGTGTGTGTGTGTGGGGGTGTATGTGTGGGGGTGGGGGGGAGTGTATGTGTGTATGTGTGTGTGTGGGGGGGTGTATGTGGGTGTGTGTGTGTGTGTGTGTGTGTGTGTGTGGTGTATGTGTGTGTGTGTGTGGTGGGGTGTGTGTGTGTGTTTGATGCAGGCTTGGGGGAGGGGGCAAACACTCAGGATGCAGGCGTTGTACATACCCTGAAAGTTGTCTGGGGCCCTCACACTCTTAAAGCTCCACCACCCAGTATTTAAAGGCATGGGGTTCCCACCCCTCAGAGGGACTGGTTTCTTAGGGCGGGAGAGGGGCGACGCAGTTGTGGTTCAGTGTTAAGACTGTGAGACCAGCTGTGTAGATGTCAGACTGAAAGTATGTGTTTGATGTCTCCAATACCCCAGTGAGCGTCCCCTATCCTGCCCTGGGACAAACCCACTCCCAGCTCTCTTCCCCCACCCCTTTCTTTCAAATAAAAAGGAGCCATTAGTACCAAGAGCCCTGAATCTCTGGTTTTAAGACCCCACAACATAACAAATGAGGTTATCTGGGTATTAACTACTCCAACCAACCTACAGGTAGAAGGAAGCATTTCCCCAGGGAAGATTCCTCACTCAGTTTGATATTGTGTTCTAAGTAGTAGTATGATAATTGGATAGCTTCCAGTCTTAAAATACAGATATTCTGACAACGTGTTCAGCGTTCATCCACGTGTGTGAATAGGTGTGGGAGTGTACCCAGCATAAAAAGCTAAAATAGAAAATCTACAATCTAATTCGGGTGTGTAGAACTAAAACAAGTCCTCTCCATTGAGGAGATTACTATGTAGATGGAGCCGTCGCAGCGGGGGCTGGCTGCCTTACCCTCCTTTGTAATGCCGCTTAATGAATTTAACGCTGATTGTGAAGTCTAGAGAAAACCCCGTAGAGGTCTCTAAGCCACACGTGCCAGTTTTAGGGCTCTAAGTGAGTAGAAAATTGGGGCTGGAGGTCTCTATGTATAGGTTGCTGCTCCCCTACACCTTCACCCCCTCCCCCCCAGAAGTATAAGGCAAATTAGTGGGGTTAGCATATCTTAGGTAAGCCCTTCCTGCCCCCTCTCGCTCCTGTGAAGTGGTCAGGGAAGGCTATGTGGCACCCATCCTCCATTTCTGTACCCTATCATTTAGTGCTTGTGGGGACAGACAAAAAGAGTAGACAGAAGACAGACGCAAGATACAGGGATTGCTGAGACATGCAGAGAATTTTATTTATCAGGAGTGTTAATGCTTATTTTTACTTGTAGAGTGAAGTCATAGGAGGAAAGACGTGCAGGTATTAGTAGGGTTGAAAGGTTTAGCACAACACAACACAATAGTAGGTAGGCTCTCGGTAGGGGCTTGCCTCATTTCTCAGGTGCCAACTTTTGGTACAGCAGATACTCAATATATCGATGCCTTTTCTGATTGCTCTTCTACTACACCGTTGCCAAATTAAAGATTTCATTTCATCTTTCCTGTTTTCACTTATATCTAAAGGTTAGGTGATAGGTAGGGACCCTCCCCCCCACCCCACGCCCCAGACAACAGGATAGTATTCTTATTAGTTTCCTAAGACCGGGCAATTCCAGCATGCAAATTGGGATAGTTGGGAGAGGACATAGCGAAGATGGAGGACGGTAGCCATCATCTAGAAGGGGTAATATATTCTAAAAGAAACAGATGAACAAACATGTGTCAGTCACTTTGCACCCGACCCCATATCCTTTGTCTGACCCTCCCATGCCCGGTCTCAGAAGCCATTTCTTTTCCATGTCCTAGACTAGAAGCTGCTCTATGAGTTGACATGAGAGATAGCCGCTCCATCCTGCATGCTGAGTGAGTGAACGGAGCTGGGTGGATGCCTGGCATGCGTGTGCGTGTGTGTGCAGGCATGGGATGTTGTAGAGATGAGAAAGCAAAACAATAAACCATGGTAATGAGTGGGGTGCCGCCACAAATGCTCTTGTTCATTCGTTAATGTAAAGTGCCTTGCATCAAAATTTTAAAATTTTTAAATAATTTGTAAGGCCAGAGGTGTCAGGACAGTTGTCCCGCCCCCAAAGTGCCATGACATTAGCATATGTTTTTCCCCAAGATAAAAAACTAGGGAGCAATGTATACTTTTAATTGAAGAAATAATCTTTTTTTTAACCCCAAAGAGGAATTTTAAAATCAGACTGACCACTGCGTGGACAGAATGTAACAATTTAAATGGAGAACTGGGGGGAAATAAAGGCCATTAAGGAAAGCATCCGTTCTCAAATTTTAAATTTTCCTCAGGGGGTGAGATGATCAACTTTCCCCCAGCTGTATCTAGATATCCTTTGGGCCAATTTTTTTTTTTTTTTTTTTTTTTTTTGCACTTTACTTGTTTCCACGTCATTTGCAAATGCACACCAAAATGGCTGATGGCCCTGAGATGCTTCCTGTTTTGTTCCCAAGCCTATTCCTCAGTTTCCCCACTAGGATCTTCATGTCTGTTTTGTTTGTTAGAAGAGTTTTCTGGTTTCGCATGTGCCTACCCATCGCTGTTGCTCCTTGCAGCCTGCGGGTCCTCTTCGCCGCCCCTTTTAAAGAGAGATTGAAAGCTCACCTATCTGCAAGGCACTGCAATTTCACACAAACCCCACACAGCCTCTGGATCCCTAATAACCAGGGAAGAGCAACCTGACAGTCCTGGGCACCATCCTCCCTTTCCTGACTAATGGGAACGCATACCTACTGAGACTATGGGCCTTAGGGGGAAGGGCTCCGCACACACCTTCCTGGCTGCTTTAGCAGGGCCCTCGGGAGACTTGGCTGGGGACGGGAGGGACAGGTAATTATTTTCCTCCTCTTTGCTTTCACTAAATGCACATGCACAGGGGAGCTGAGGCAGGGACTTGTCACAGCACTCTTGAGAATAAGGCATTTCAGAAAGCTCCTGACCCTTGCAGTCAGATCTTCTCCGTGTCCTTTCCATGCCCACAAAGGCACAAATGGGGCATTCCTGTTCCTGATTTCCTGGTGCAAAATGAGTCCCCTTTGTGTAGTGTGGGAGCTACGAATGGGACATTAAAACTCAGCTTTGGAATAGATTAGCTCAACCAATGGTTTTGTTTTGTTTTCTGGCATTAAACTTCAGGAAGTTAGCTCTGAGTTAGGAAAATCTACATTTGACCTCTGAAGGTCAAATGAATATTATGTTTTACTCCTTAAATATGTAATGGCAGGCCGGCCACAGACAGTTAAAAGCATATTTAGTGGCTCAGTCCGAAGACAGGCTGTGGGGTTGAGACCACCATATAGAAATTTCTAGTCAAGGTGGGACAATATTTATTGCAATACCACAGTGAGAGAACTTTCGAGGCTTAGTTGGACCAGGTCAAAATGGGGAATCCAGCCCCCCATGGAGGCCCTAATATCACTTTCACAGGCTAAATTTAACATCCTGGAGGTCCACAAAGAAGGCAAACTGGGAATGTCACTTCCTCTTTTCAGAGAGAAAATAGAAAGGAGAAGTACTGGTTTAGAACCCTCGGCTGCATTAATTGGCTCTTAAAAAAAAAAAAAAAAAAAGATTTTAGGGATAAAAGTTTACGGATGACATCGCTTCCATCTGATTCAACTTAAACAGTGGCTGCTGCAGCTTCTAAAATGCTAGCCACGTCCAGCTTTCATGAAGATATTTTTGCTGAAATACTGAGGTTCACGGCCTGATTATTTTTTTGCTTAACTAGCCTCACAGTGAAGAATCCATCAATATCTGGGGTGGGGTGTTTTCATATTCTTTTTATTGACTGACAGGTGCCGATCTCCTACCTTAGGCTTTTTGAGAAGGGAATTAAAAATTCCATAATTTATTTCTGGTAGGTGACAATAATTTACTTAATAGATTATAGGTGCATAGCATTAAAGGAGTCAATCCTAAAATTAGTGAGCTAGTCGCCTCCCTTCTGCATATTAACTAACCTTTTGGATTTTGGGCTAGAATTCAAGGAGTACATGAACTCAACCCCTTCGCATGGATGATGTCATCCTTTTCTAACAAATTCTAGAATGAAGAGCATCAGTTTGGTTTCCTCAGCACTTTACACATCCTAGGGGGAGGCAGCAGGTACTTCTGGGGTGGTTAAAACACAACCAAGGGACAGATCTCCAACTGAATCAGGGTGAAGAAGGGCGGTGGGGTCGTTAACCAGCTACTAACTGCCTGCAGAATGCTTCTCATCTAGACATTAACCCGTGAAAACAAGTAAACAAGCTTAACGTGACTCACATTATCACCGAGAACAATGGTAGACAAGCAGAGAAGGCAAAGTCTCTAATTTATTGTTTGTTTCCTCAGTTTGCATTGTTCATGGGAGGGAGGACCCCATATTTGCCTCGTATCTTCCTCTCTCTTTTTAAGAAAAATCTTTATTCTCACTGCAGTATTGTATCGCCATATTGTCTAAAACCAGGAAGGTCTTTACAAAGGCAAAATGTCCCCCTGGACTGGCTAGAAGTAGCTAAGCTACCCATCTTTCTAGCATTTTCATACTTTCCAATTGCTTAGGTAGGAGTACTGCTTTATTTTTTTTTTTTAATTGGAAAAACGATTATTTGCCTGTCATTAATTCTACAGGGGTGAGGGTCTCAGAAGCTTGAAGCTTGCCAGCAACTGGGTCATGGATCCTAACTTTTAAGTGAAAATGTAACGGAAATGGTGTCTTCCTGATAGTACAAAAGCCTACACCAGTTCACTCCAGTGAAACCCGAAGGGTGGTGGGTGGGGACCTTCTGTGTTGGCCGGCTCTGTCTGGACAAGGGGTGACCAAGGCCCTGTCGGCCATGTTGGAACCGCACTGCAGCGGACGAGGCTGCAGCAGAGGACCTGGCCTCAGAGATGCTGTCACCCGGCCAAGTGCTGCTCACTGTCCTCTGCAACCAGGCACCATTTTCCAGCGCGGGGGGCTGCTGTGGGTGGACACGGGGTGCTTTTACTGTTATTCCTATGTGTTGCACCAAAGGTTGAGGAGAGGGTGGGCGTGCACCCATCAGCTCTTTCCTGGGCTGTCTACTATGCAAATTAGAAAAAAATAATTAGTGGCAATTAGCAGCTGTGCTTCCTACAGGTTAGTATACACACTCTTCAGAGGTCCTGTAGTTCTACAGGCCAGGTACTTGCCACTGCTGCTCAGTGCCCTGCATGGATTTGACACTTACTCTCCGTTAAACCCATTAACATGCAGAATCCTCATCTGCTTCACAATGGTGCTTTTGCCAGACTCTCCAGCACCTGAGAAGGAAAGTTAGGGTGGGTTAAGAGAGAGGCTTGCCACACTTCCACTCACATGATGACCTGGGAAGCAGCAGAAGCAGCACACAACACACACACAGCGACAGGACTGTGATTTCCCCTGACATGACAAGACGACGCAGTGAAGGACAAAAGACATGTCCCGCATAGTGTCTACCTGAAGTATTTCACCATAGAGTAACAAGCAAGAACTAAGGGCTCTGCTTTTTTAAAATAGCTTTTTTGTTTGTTTGTTTGTTTTTAAGTTTTGCTGTTGTTTTGTTTTTCCTTTGGGTTTTAAAAATCATGAGGCGATAAAGGAATGACGTAATTGTCACTGGAGGGGTGAAAATTTTTAAGTCAAAATTGTGAATTTAATATTGAATTAATGTGGTACACAGAAATGCAGTAGCCACCTAATTTCCTGTTTGTTAGATGTTTTATGGTTAAAATATCCAGGACTGGCAGACAATGCTTAGACACTGCAGTCTCCCCCACATCACGTCCCGCTGCAGCACCTCCCTGCCAACACCAAAGCAGCTGGCCAGCATGCTTCAATTCACCCCCCAAACCAATGCTACATTGTATTCACTTATTCACTCCCTTTCCCTGCAAAAGGAATCTTTCTAAAGATACTTTTTTCTAGATACAACTACCATGTTGCAGGGGGAAATGGAAGGCCATCAATTATCTGTCAGCAGCAAGGGGGGAAAAGCAAAAAGGGGAAAAAAAAAACAAACAAACAAAAATGCAAAAAAAAAAACACAGTTTAATTCAAACATGGCACTTGAGACTTCATTAGCATCAGGCAACATGCAGCATCAACAGTAAAGAATTAAGGGGGAAAAAAATAGGATGATGACTTTAATTATATGCACAAATATTCCTGGAAACCCCTAAATTGGAAGACTAGGCTTTTTCCCAACTAAAAGAGTAAATGGCAGCACAAGCCTCCATTTTAAATCACCTTTCATTTGTTTTTTCAAAAGTTAACAGTTTACAGACCCCCCCCCACGGACCCCACCCTGTTGCCGCCGCCGCCCAGTTTCCATCAAGACAGAACTAGCTAGTCTGCATTAATTTTTCTTTTTTGCAAATGTACTCTCCAATTAGTGTTCCCTGTGTGAACCGTTCCCCCTTCCTCCCACATAAATCTGAAGGATTTTAAAAAATCCTTTTCTTTTTAGATAAACTTTTGCTTTGGCACCCAGATGGCAAAGCATTCCTCCCCCTCTTTTTACCTTTCCTCAAGGCTATAATCAATATCTGTAAAAGTTAAAATTGGTTTCCACAGACACATTGATATCAAAGCAAACACCATCCTAACGAGCAAAGCTCACATAAATTAAGTCTAAAAGGCACTATTGGGGGTTTCAATGAGGGGGACAGAGAGCACTAGCCCGGATCCTCAGTATTCTAATCTTAGAAACGTCAAAAGTTGTGCCAGCTGTTTTTTATAGACAGAATTAGATCTGTGCCTCAGTTTCCAAGTTTTCTAGAATAGAAAATTGGGCTGAAAATAACTGGAAAGGGTTTCCATGGTTCTGTAATTAACTTAATTTACATGGCAAAAGTTAAAATGGGCTCAAGAAAAGGGGGTTGGGGAATTCAGTTTCCTTTGCGGGGAATTATTTCATTTTTAAGAAAGGCAAAATATTGCCAATGGCCAGGGCAACAGATTTCTGTGCCAAAGGTCATCAGTTAATTGTGGCACAATGCAGCCGTGTAGACTAGGAGACTTGAGAAGTGGCAGGGTGGGTCAGAACAATAGTCTCAAGTAAGTGGGCTCACTTGAAATCACTGTAAAGACACAAGAAAAAAGGTGTTAGAAATTTAATGTGTCATTAACATCGTCCTGGAGTTAAATCAGTAGTCACATAAGTGAGAATATACCATGCAGAAGACTCTAGACGTTTCCAGCTGTGTACTTTGAAGTCAGAGTGTGGCATATTAATATTTACAGCATAATTATGCCTTTAGAAGTTTAGACTCCACATTTATATCCTCCAATTATTAAAACTGCAAATGACCAACACCAAGGAGAGCTTTTTTCACTTATTAATGATTTTCTAAATTTACTAAGTCTGGCCCAGAGAGAACAAAGACTTGACCCCATCCGAAAAAGAGCAAACCGAACGGCACCACAAATGAAAACAGCCTTCTGCATTTTATTTTTGATAACTAAACTATTTTGTTGAAATGTTACCATGCTCCCAGCAAATTTACAAATTTATCCAGATAGCCAAAATACCAAGAAGTGGAAAGCTTCCATTCTAATTAATGTTGTGTAATCTTTTCGTGGTCATCTCAACAATTTTGTGTGTGTGTGTGTGCCTGTGTGCTGTCGCCCCCCCACCCCACCCCACCCAGCACCTTAAGAGAAAAAAGGGACTTTGGGGATGCCCCTCCCTCCCAATCTCTCTTCTTTCTCTCTCTCTTTTTTTCTTTCTTTTTCTTTCTTTTCTTTCCAAGGAGAAAAAGCCGCAGTGAAAAAAAGAGAAGAAAAACCAAACAACCAAATGTCACTTGACAAACAACTAATTAATGTCTTGTCATCAGCTTCCACTCAGGAAAATGTTCCCAGAGTGCTTATTCCCCCCCACCTTGAAAAGGACAAAAATTTTAAAAACGCCATTTCGAAACTAAGAAGCCATTTACAGACAAATGTCATTTTTCCAGTTTATCTTATTTATGGGTGTTTAAAAAAAATACGCTTTTATTTTAGTTTTCACTTTTGTGTTTTCACTCTCCAGGAGGCCGAGTAACAGGAAAATGTGTGTGTTAATTGCTTGTTACATGGGTGGGGGCACAGCTGGGGGGGGGTCAGCTGCTACCATTTAATGAATCCTCTTTGCTTTTCAAAAGGCCTGCAAGTCTAGAAGGGGGGAAAAAGGTCACCCTGTAAAATGACGTGTCATTTGGCTTCACTGGGCACTTTGCGTACTATTTTTTTGTATTTTGTGTGTGTGTGCGTGTGTGTGGTTTTTTTTTTTTTGTTTTTTATTTTGGTTTTATTTGATTCTTCTCTTCCTTCCACGGCTTGGCCTGGCCCAGGACACGTCTGCTCCGCGCACAGTCGGTCCTGCCCGAATCGCCCCGAGTCGCGCCCAGAGTCCGCCACGCTCCCTCCTCCCTCGCCCCCCCCACTTCGGCGCCACGACTCGCCCGCGCCCCCTCCCCCCCCTCTGCACCACCTTTACCGCCCCGTCCTTTCCTAGGGGCTGATGTCACTCGCCCCCCCACTCCAGGCGGCCACTTCCCTCGCCAAAGCCTCCCCGGCCGAGGCCCCCGAGTCCCCCTGGTGCCCTCGCCTCTGCCTGGGCCCCCTCCCGACACACAGCGCCCCCCAGCCAGGCCCGTTTCCTGTCCCTGGCCCTACTCTCGTCGCAGTCAGAGGGGCCCCGTGAGCCTCCCCTCCCCCTCCCGACACGCACCCCGGCCCCTGGCACCGAGCAGGCACCGAGCAGGCACCGAGCAGGCCTCGGGCCCGCAAGGAGCCAGGGGGAGGGTGCGGGCAGCCGAGGGGACAAGACTGAGCGAGGGGGACCCACGCCCTGTTTGCAGCCCCCTCCCGGCCGAATTTCGCCCAGGGTCCCCCTGCCGGCCTCGCCCCCCGCACACGCACCGCCCAGCGGGCCCAGGGCCCGGAGAGCGCCGGAGCGCCGGGGCGGGGGGCGGGCTCGGCGCGCGCGGCCTTGCGGGTGCCCCGCGGGGCTCCCAGGCCGGGCCGGCGCCCCCCGCCCCGCCCTTACCCAGCAGCAGCAGGCGGTGCGTGGCCCGGTAGACCTGCTTGTCCTTCTGCAGCTGCTTCTCGATCTTTTTGTTGGCCTCGCGCTGCGCCTTCTCCTCGTTGCGCTGGTCCTCGGTCTTACTGTTGCCGAGGCAGCCCATGGCGGCGGCGGGGCGCGGCCGGGCTACGGGGCGGCGGGGACGGGGCGGGCGGCCTCGGGCGGGCCGGGAAAGCGGGGAACAAGGGGAGGGTGGCGGCTCGGACTAAGGCAAGCGCGCGGCTCTCCGCTCCTCGCTCCGGGGCCGAGGCGGAGCAGAGCAGGAGCCGCGGGAGCTGCTGCCGCCGCCGCCGCCGCCGCCGCTCTTATTGCCTCGGCCCGGGCCCGACGCCCCGACCCAAAAGCGCCGCGGCGGGCGGGGGGGAGCGGGGGGAGGCGGAGGCGACGGCGGCGAGGGGGGTGGAAAGAGGAGGAGGAGGAGGAGGGCCGCGGCTGGGAGGGCGGGCGCGGGCGCAGGGAGGCGGTGCCCGGAGGCCGGGCAGGGGTCCCTGCGCCCTCGATCGGCTCGGGCCGCGATGCACGGTGGGGTCGCCTCCTCGCCCCTCCCGCGGCTCGGGGCCGGGGCCTGGCCGCGCGGCGGGGGGAGAGGGGGCGGCCCCGCGGTGGTGACGACCCCTCGCACGATGCCAGCGCTCCACCCCCGGGCCGGGCGGCCCGGATCCCCCTCCTCCTGCTGCAGGGCGGGCGGGCGCCGCCAAGGGGCCGGGGTGGGCGGAAAGGGAGGGAGCGCGGGCCTGGACTTAGGAAAATTTCGAAAAGGAGAGAGAGACACTGAGAGCCAGTGAGCAGGGACTGTGGAGAAAAGCAAGGAGAGCACGAAGCACAGGACAGAGCAACCGAAAAGGAAAACGTGTCCACACACAAGCACTAATAAAGATCCACACTACACGGCAATGGTGGTGGCGGTGGCGGAGGTGGGCGATGAGGATGATGATGATGATGGGGGGCGGGGGTCTGACTAGATGAGCCGCTCGTCGCGCCCCCGGCGCCCGGTGCCCCTGGCCCGGGAGCGCCCACGGCCTCGGCCTCTGCGCTTGGTGCGGCCACTCAGGAAGGAGAAGAAGGCGCAGCCCAGGAACACTCGGAAGCAGCAGGTCGCCCCGAACACGAAGCCACAGCCACGGCCCTGCTCTGTGCGCCGCTGCAGGAGGAAGTTGAGCACCCACGAGGGGCTTCGCACGGAGAACACCAGGAACACCATGAGGGGCATGTGCTCGCTGACTGCGCCAGCCTTGGCAGGCCCGGGCCGCCACACGACGCCTCCAACGCGAGGGGGGGCGAAGTAGGCATTCTCCTCGCCGCCCGAGTCAGTGTCCCACGCGGCCCAGGCCCTACTCGCGCCCCCGACGGCGGCGCCCGCGCCGAGCCTTGCGGCGGCCTCCGCGGCGCCCGCGCCTTCGCCTGCGGTGGTGGCGGCGGCGGCGGCGCCCCCGGGGCTTCGGACCTCCGCCTTGGGTTCTGGCACATTCTTCTTCTTCTTCTTCAGCATCTTCTCTAACTTCTTCCTCTCCTTCTCTCGCTTCTTCTCCTCTTTTCTCCTCTGCTCCAGCAACTTCTTCTCGAGCTTCTTGCGCTGTTTGTCGGTCAGCAACTTTTCGGGCCGCACACCTCGCCCGGCGTTCGCGGGGATCTTGGCGGGCTTGGGGGGCTTCTCGGGGACCCCGTTCTTCTGCGAAGCGAGCGGCTCTGCCAGCACCGCAGCCGCCACGGCAGCTTCGGCAGCCACTTCGGCGGCAGCCGCGGCTGTCTTCCTCTCGCCCTCGGCCACTCGCGCTCGGAGCTTCTTGGCCATCTTCAGCATGGTGACCCGGCCACCTCGGGGAGCTCGGCTCGCGCCTGGCCCGGGCGGTCTGCTTGGCCCCGGCCTCGGGCTTCCCGGCTCCTGTGCGCCCCGTGTCGGGGGCTCGACGGCAGTCTCCTCTGTGCTGTGCTGGGGCCACCGAGTCCCGCTTCCCCGGGCTTCGTCCGCAGGGGGCTGCTGAGCTGGCTGCCTAAGAGTTAGCGTCAAATAGGATGAGCAAACCAAAAAGGGGGCGAGAGCAAACCAGAAAGCACCCAGCAACAGTGAGAAAACACAAGCACCAAGAAATGCCCGACAACACAAAAAGGAAAAAAAACAGCGAGCCAGACAATTTAAAAAAAGAAAGGCGAGTAAAAGAAAGGTGGACAGGTGCAAATGACAAGAGTTTTGCTGTTACCCGTAGGCGCTCCTTGGGGTAGGTCTTGGGGATGCCAATGGAGAGGAGAAAAGAGAGAAGAGAGAGAATTGGAGGATGCCCCGGAGGCGCGAGGCAGGGCAGCGGCAGACGCCCCTGCCCTGTCCCGGCTCTTGCGGTGGCTCTTGCCCGTGCCAGGCGCCTCGCACTTGTGCGGGAAGACCCCGCGCTCCCCGACTTACATGTGAGTGTGGAGCACTCACACGCAAGGCAGTGCCTTCCCGTCTGCCCGCCGCCGCCCCGCGCTGGGACAAGGGTTCGCTCCAGCCGGTGCCGCAGCTCCAAGCCCGAGAGCAGGGAGCCCGCGAGCGCCGCCGGGCCAGCCACTTGACACAGCCCGCTCCGCGGTGCCGACGCGACTGAGTGTCCCCGCCGTGGAGCGGGTTTTTCTAACCACCCTGATGACGCCCCAGCCACTTCACAGGACGAACCCATAAGCAATGGCCCCTATAAAGCGAAGGGGAAGCGCGAAAACTCGGCCCACCGAGGACGCGCCCAAATGGACTGCGCCGCAGGCGGGGGGCAAGGGCCGAGGCGGCGACACCTCTGGTGCGGCCAGGGGGCGCGGGGAGCAATGTGGTGGGGGGCGCGGGTGCCCCCAAGACGGTGGGCACGCGACCCCGCCCCCCAGACATGCCTCCCAATTTCAGTACAGTGGTGTAGCCCTGGGCAGCGTGAAAAGTGTGCGACGAGGACGACGCTTACCCGTGCTGTGCGCCTCCTTACCTCAGCCTCCCAGACAGCGCACGCGGCCACGGCGGCCCACCCCTCCCACCCCGCGGCGCGTGCCCGTGGAGGTACACGGCGGCGAGCTAATTAGTCGCGATGCCCCACACGGGGTTCGGATCTCCTCACATGCATTCACACAGCTACAAAGGCTAGAAGACACTAATCAGGCGAGGCCGCAGCCGAGGAGAGGAGCCATGGCGGTGCTGGATGGAGATGGAGCACGCGGAGTCCTCCTAGGTGGGAGCGGCGGTAGCCATGCGGGGCTCTAGAATAAAGGGGAAAAATACTTTACTGAACACGAACATTTTGGAGAATTGTTTCAAAACTCACAAATGTCCCGCCCCACTCCCTGGCCCCCACGCTATGACATGGTAGGCAGCACCGGCTATGTGAAAGGGCAGGGATATTCAGTTTTGAGAGCCACCTTCCTCGGGTGCTGGGGGGTCTGCCACTGGGGTCTACTTGGATGCAATTAATTCATTCATTCAATAACTGGTCCACAACCACCTTGTGCCCAGGTGAGCGGACAGAGCCAACGGTCAGGCTAAGACATGGCACCTTCCCTGATGGGACAACGTGCCCACAAACCCAGAGCTGCCGGGCAATCACAAACTCTCTTCCAACGTTGCTTTCCTTTCACTTTTGAACATAGCTCGCAAAACTTGGGACGCTGGGGAGAAGGAAAGAGAAAGTACTAAGAATGCAGCACACCGCAGGGTCCTCAGAGGGCAAGGGTGAGTGTTGGATACTTCAGTGGCCTCGAATAAATAACTGTGGACAGCTCTACCTTTGAAAACAGGCTAAAACTGTTGACCACCCAACTAATTTTTGGGTCCTCCTTCCTGGAGGTTTGCCCAACTAACTCAGAACCGGTGAGACAGAAAGCTACAACACGCTGTTTTTCTTGGTCTCTGCTGGTCTGCCTCCACCTCCATTGTTATTATTATTATTATTATTTTAATGGATTTGAAAGAACAACAGAAAGCATCTCAAAGCAACCAAGGCTCTCTTGGAATTACAAACAGGAAGCTAACCCTAAGAAATAGGCCATCAGTCTCTGACTTTATCTCCTCAAGAGTTATCTACGGCTGAGTAAGACCTCTCATCCACACAAATGTACACTACAAAAAAAATACGAGAAACTCAAAGGAGCTACTGTCCCAGGTGGATGCTTTCTTTCTTTCTTTCTTTTTTTTTTTTTTTCAAACCTAACCAGAGCGAATGAAAAAGTTTTAAAAGCCGCCCTCGAGCTCCAGGGATACTCTGAGTTCACAGGCATCAGTCAGTCCTGGAAATGCTGACATGAAGACAGAGACCTCCTCAACAAAATCTTCTTGATTGAATTTGACTCATCTGTCATTTGTGAAACTAAAGACTTAGAAGAGAGAGACCCTGGCCAAAAGTGTCCGCTCCAGTTGTACAAAAGACTCCCCCTTCCTGCTTCCCGGCCAGAGGCACAGACACATTGTATTTAAAAGGTAAGAAAGAGGTAACTAGTAGCCAACACAACCTCCATGCTTATACAGTAACTACATCAGACTGCCAGGATAATCACGGTTCTGGGCCTTCTCCTGTTAGATAAATGTCACACCCAATCTTTTAAAGAGTGTGAATGGTCTGATGACACACAGTGACACATGTTGTAGGCAGGGCACAATTGGGACCACTGTCAGGGTTTCCTCTGCTCAACTCCTAACTTAGACATTCTTGAATATGAAAACAAAAAAAATTAAGTGTTAAGTTTTGCCTATATTTTATTATGACTAACCAGGGGTCCATAAATAAAGGATTTACTGTGTCAATAAATGGCAGCAGGTGGCATCAAGGGTTTACAGGTAAGCAATGGGCACCAAGAGCTCTGAAACACACTGGGTTTGTGGTCTGTTCAGTTTTCTGTTTTCACTTGACACAGGGTGAAAGGGGAGATTTTATTTAATTGCCATGGCGAGCTGACACCATCTATGGTTTTGGCCTAGCATCAAGCCCTCACAGCTATGAGCAGATTTTGTTTTTTAAGTCTTTCAGAGTGGGATCTCATAATGTAGAACTTGTGAGTTAGCAATTGAGTTTAATAGGCCACCCTGCAATTTTAGGCTCTTACATGTTATCAGATTCAGGGACACGTGTACATTATAGAAAGGCAAGGCTCCCGAGTGAGACCATACAATGCCCTGGCAGAGAAGACATAGGTTCCTCCCTGGCTCAGGTGATTTTCTTCTTGCCAAAGCCAGCAAGGTGCGATAATAACACACCCTGACCCGAAACACTGGGCTGCCCAACACATGGCTTGACCACACACCTCACAGATGGCTTGGCAACTCTTTTTTACAAGTCTTTTTCTCCCCTTCATAATGGATGAATTTGGGGTTTAATTCTGTGGCCTTGCAAGCTCTGTCTTTATAGATGGGAATGTGTGTGTTCCTCAGCCCTGCTGTATCTTCTGCTTTTAGAAGTGACCGCACTGCCATAGCTTAGAGTCTTCTAAATGTTATTATTACTTGATGATGCAACTGAGTTTTGGACAAGAGTGTTCTCCTGGGCCTTTCATTAGTTGGGGGTCACTGTGAGCTATTTTCCGAGAGTCTAGAGAAAATACAATTATAATATTATTTGAATAGCCCAGGAAACAATAAATAGGCTTCCACTGAAAGAGAAACTTGAGCTGTAAGGCTTTAATAATAGCACTTAGTGATGCACTCTGTCTTCAGAGCACATTCTGCACTTTATTAGCCAGATGACTGGAACTGTTGTTGCAGATAAATGTTACTTGATGCCTTGGCCATATTGGAGATGAAAGCAGGTATTGTGAGAAGTGTATTCTAGTCCTGGCTAGTCTCCACTGGAAGGTTTTGACACTTAGGACCAGGAGGTTTTCAAACATTCAGTGTCATGACCACCTTTGGCAATTTTTTTTTTTCTTGTCATATCCACTGGCTAGTGTTTCAACTGCAGAGGGACCGCAAACTTGCAGTCTGCATTAAACATGATGTTGATGTGTCAGCTCAGGAGGTCTAAGTCAGCTGCTGGGAAAAGAGGTGGACTAGCCACCCTCAGGCCTTTCAGATTTCCCTACCTAATATCCACCAGTTGCTCCTCGATAGTGAAACCTAGAACAGAATCTCACTTCACCCAAACCAAGTGGACAGGGGCAATGGCCATTGTGTTGGGACCCTATTTCCTGACCCTGTGGTTTTGAGATGACAGTATATGTTTTAAAAAGCACAGCTCAGGCTAAGAGGGAAAAGGAGACTTTTTGTAGCCTTCATTGATGATCAGTGACCCTAAAAGGCAAGTGCCACCTGTAAGAGGGTCCCCACACAGAAGCCTAATTCCCAAGGTCATCAGCACCATCCTGCCACTTCCCAATGGTTTGGAAAAGGGACCAGAAGGAAATTGTGGGAGAGCTTGTTTTCCCTCGAAACTTAACCCTCAACAAAGCATCGAGTCTCTCCATAAACAACTCAGACAGCAACAGAGAAGGGCAAACAGTTTCTAAGAAAGATCTTAGCAGCATGATGGTGAACCCCGGAATAGTGAAGTCATGAGGGAAGGAAGGGTCAAACCCCATTGACTCCACCCACATGGACATCCACGGGTCACCAAGGGAGCAGGCTAGCAGAGTGGGATTGCATGAAAGAATACCAGAGACTTCCCAGGCTTCTCCCAAGCAACAGCTGCGAAGTTAATCTTCCTAACATATAGCATCCCTCGCTTCCTTTGGGAGAAGAATAACATAATGAAAGAACCCAGAACTTAGAATGCTTAAACGGGCCTGAAAGATGGAAACTCTCTCGGGATGGACAATGGTTAAGGGGACTAGTTACACACAAACTACTCTCCAGCTGATGTCATACAGGGTCATTGATTTAGATGACCCTGACACAATGAGAAAACAAAAACCCTGTAGGTTTTTGTGCCACTCAGTACTCGGGAAGCTGCCTGGACTCACTGACTCCAACACTCCTGTCTCACCTGCTTTAGTCTCCACTACCATCTCAGATTCCGACTCCTTTTATGCCAGTTATACCCCCTAATTGAAAGAATGTTGCTGACTTTACAAAGAGTGCAAAGTAGACTGGTTTTAAAAACTAGCTATAGCCAGTTCCTTTCAAAGGGCAGAGAATGAGCCTTTGGATGATTTGTGCTACTCCTATTAATTGTAAATGGCCAATGCATTTACTAAAACCTAGATTGAAAGATCCAGCTACTGGGGGTACATCATCAAAAAAAAAAAAAAAAAAAAAAAAAAAAAAGTGTGTTGCTTTTGGAGAACATTTACATAAAGTGATAAGGTAAAGTTTTCTGGGGGTGACAGGCTGGTTTTAAAGTTCCCTGGAGAGAAGGAGATGGAAGCCCCCAACTATGGGAAGAAGTATCTGTGCTACACAGGTGAAAGTACACATGCGAAAAGAGAAGAAAAAAAATGCTAACTTCTTCAGCTACAAAGGAATGAGAGACTGCTACACTGTAGCCCCTACTCTCTACTGTGTAAGAAATGGCCTTTAGATGGAATTAAAAAGGAAATATTGTCCCTGCTAGCCAAACAAATTGCAAGGAATACCCGGAGGGTTAATGAGTGAACAATACTAATATGAAATGGTTTATTTTTCCTAGGGAACAGTAAATCACTAGCTAATGCTGAAAAAATGCTACATCTGTGACCTTTGGGGCTGAATGTGGACACTGGCTTAAGTGACAGGTGTACCCATCACATGCCCAGCTTGCCTGAAATCGCAAGACCTAACTCAAATTTTCCCCTCAATTAACTGATGCCAACATGACAGCCAGCCAAGAAAACGCCTCTAGCAAAGGCATGGGAGACCATGTGTTCTCAGTCTTCAGCAATCTCAACAATAGTGTCAGCTTGAGGGAGAAGAGAGCAGGGCTTCCCTGACCACAGTACCAGAAAGCAGAGATGCCTCTGTCCTTTTGAGGAAGGTAGGAGGAAGCAGCGTCCCTGACGTTCAGTAACTGAAGCAACCCCAGGGTTCTAAGAAACATGTCACCAAAACTGGTATTGTTAAAGGAGATGGCACAAAGCTAGATATCCAATGGTGAACTGCAACAGACTAATTAGACCTATCTCATCACCAGGCTACAGTGACCTAACACTAAGAAATGAAGACTGGGGACGTGTCACTTCACCTCTAGAGGCGGCCAGTATGTTGGGTAAGGAATCGTAGTTACCTTATGATTCTAACAATAGAAAGGGTTAGGGTGGGACAGGAGTGCAAACCCTAGAGTCCTGGCAGGCCGGTCACTGCTGGTGAGGGGTGGCACTGAGGTGTTAAAGGGCCACCTGAACCAGGCACAAGAAAATGAGGCCAGGTTTGATGAGTCAAGACAGACCAGTGAGAGGCCCTGCTTAGGTCAAGATGGTTGAACCATACAGTGAGGTGAATTAAAAACTCAGCTGTATACTTCTGGCAAGTCAAGGGCATGCCAAAGTCTAAAAAAACCTACCTGACCCCAACCATCTAGAAAGCTCATGGAACATAGTGATTTCAAGTGATTGTCACCTTGAAAAAGTGACTTTCTTGAGTAATCTTTACAATTAAATTTCTATCATGAGATAGATTAAAAGTAAAAACAACAATGTAGATGGACATGATCCCTCAGCAGGCTCAATACTATAATTTACAACTCTACCTTCTTATTTCATCTGCTTTCTCTGTTCTTAAATGTATTATGTGTCCTTTGTAAAAATTTCTTGCCCACTAGATTAGTTGAGAAGTACAGATGGCAGAGAGAGAGAGGGAGAAGTGGTGGTGGTGGGACTTCAACAAATATTTCATTTCTAAAATGGTTAAAAAATAAATAAATATTAAAAGAGGCCATGGCAAGAAAAACTAGAGATAAGAGTGTTCTGAAATGAGGAAAATAAGAAAGCATACCTGGGTTGGGAGGAGAGAATACACAGAAGGAAAGAGAGAAAAGGAAAGCAGGCAAGCTAGCAGAAGCAGCCTGGAAGCCTCGGAGACAAACACATTCACGGAGATTTATATCCGTGGAGCCCGCTCAACCTTTGTCCAGGTCTATGCAGTTCCATGAAAGCCACCTAGTGCCACTTGCTTGCTTTCAGCAACAAGACACCAGTTTGCAAAGTCCTCCTTGTCAGAATCCAGAGGTCTCTGGTGTACAGAGCTACTAAGAAAATCTAAGTCATCAGCTCTTAACCTAGTCACTTTCCTACTCAAAACCTGGTATGTTCAAAGAGCTGTGACTGTTAAATAGAAGCAAGGGACCAACGCTGGACTATAGAGAGTCTGGCTCTCCCTGGTCGGTACCCCGAAGGGGGAAAGAAGAAGATGGACTGGGAGTCACATTTGGGGCTTTGTAACATGAGGGGTTTGTAAATCATACAGGGGACTGCCATCAGCACCCCTCCCCTCGCCTGCCTGCCTAGCTTTTTTCCTGTGCTGATGAAACAGAAGCGGGGAATGCTGGCATAGACCAGCTAAATTCTCTATGTAGATGAGGGAGGGAGAGAATTGATTACCTTCTCTCAGTTCTGGTGACTGTAAGATAAAAAATGGGAGGGGGGCAATCAATTTGTGTCAAACTAAAATTGTAGGCATTTCTCTTTTGTGATAAAAAACAAAACAAAACAAAAACCCCACTTCTCATTGTTATTTTTTTCATGGACTGGATCAAGCTGGCTGTCACCTAAGACTAAGCAAGGGCTAAAGGCTTTTGCTTCCTCTACATTCTAAGATGGCTGCAGGCGCTACACAGACCTTGATTTTCACAATGCCGCTGAGCTCACTCTCCCTGCCCACCTGCCTGTAGGGTCCAGCCTGCTGGATTGCTCGTCCTCACCTTCCCTCTGCAGCAGTCTTCAGATGGCTACCACAGACAAGGCAAGAGACCCCTACATCTTGCTCACGAGTTAAGCTTCTTTTTTTCAGCTACCTTCATGGTCAGATATGTCTCCTAAAAAATTAAGTTTTCTTACAGCACATGGGCTGTGGAGGGTGCTGGCTGATTTACGCAAATATTCACCAAACTGATTGCATCTGGATCACACATCCAGATGATTTTTAACAATCAATATATATATAGTCAAGAAGACAAAAAACTTGAGTCAGAAAGGCCACCAGAACAATAGAAGGCTATGGGGAAGTCAGCAAGGACTACATATTTCTAGCAAGAAAAACCTGGGTTTTTGAGCTCCGCCAAATGACTCAAAATTCACTAGAGCAAAGCTACACAGACGAAAGAGAGGACAGCTTTAAGGTTGTACTGTCCATAGCAACAGTGTACTGCAGCTAGATACAAGGCCACAGCTCCCCTTTATTCTGGTGAATCCCCTAACCTCTGCCAACATTAATTCTGACATGAGAAATGAGACAGTCCTTCAGACATCATTAGGATTCCATGACCTCCGTGTTTCTAAAAAAACTCTGTGTTTTCTTTTTCCAAAGAGCCTGCTTATTGTTAATAAGGGACAAAATTTTCTACTTTCTTTATTCTGACACTGAAAATGCCAACCCTCTAACCTAGGCTGGGCACACCTCTAAATCTGGGTATTTGGGATTTTTTTTTTTTCTCCTCCAAGTTCTAAAATGAAATATGGAAGCAGGCAGAATGATAAATTGGGATGCAGCCCTTGTTTATCTTTTTCTTGGCTGCCCAAATATTGCTTTACAAACAGAAAGTGGAGAAACAAAGCAGGGTCTCTCTCTTATATTTTTCAAGTGTTCTCCCCAACAGGGACCCACTAAAATCAGAGAGATCGCCGTTCCATATCTCTGTTGCAGGCAGATCCGCCCTGCAGAATGTCAAGAGCAAATCCCTGCTTGGACTTGGCTGGGCTGGGAGACTGCAGTTGCTCTGAGTGAACGGGGCTCTGCATCCCTGCAGCCCCCTCTCTGCACCCCAAGACTCCCCCTCCTCCCAGAGGGTGCTGCAGATGTGCAAATGTGCTTGTTAATCCTCTGAGTGTAGTAAACAAAGTGGTTTTATTTGTGAACGCTTGTAATTCACCTACCATAAAGCCCTAAGTCCTTGCCAGTTCATTGTCAGCTGCAGGCTAAAAATCGTCAAAAATTACCAGTGTCTGTAACAGTGTATCAACTGAGTTAGGGGACCAGGGGGCTGAGGGGGGTGGGGGTGGTCATCAATTGTCTGGAGAGTGACTGCATAGTGTGTGTCCTAGAGCGAGGAGGGAAATGAAAGATAGCTATCACTGCTAGATTCAAGGCTGGGATACCTCTCAGAAGCGACGCCGCTTTCTAGCAGACATTATGTATGTAATGATTACACAGAGGCAGCCTTCTGCTCTCTGCCTCTCAAGCAGCATTTTATGTTACATGCCACCACCGAGCCCTAAAGCAGGGGGAGTAGAGAGACAGTGAAAATGGAGCATTGAATGTGTTTGTGTGCACGTGTGAGTGTGTGTATGTGGTGTGCGTGTGCGTCATCCCCAGGGACCTCCCAGCTAACCTTGGATGTGTACATTTTATTCCTTTTCTCTTCCCTATTCCCAGAAGCCAAGGCTCTTTCCGTCTCTAAGAAAACATTTAAAATTTACTTTTATTTCTCTTTTGGGCCATGCCAGGGTACTGTTGGGAGGATTAGAGATAAGGCCAGAGGTGGGATGGGACACATCAGGCCTTCCTGATTCTTGTTTGACCTGAACACAGACTCAACATCTGGGTCCCTGAGTCCTTCCTAGTCCTATGACATGGCCTCTGCTTCAGGGCCTTCTGTCTCTGTGTCCCTTCAGTTTTAAGGCCCTGTATGTCCGTCCACTGGAATGGCACATCTGAGCTAGACACTAACCTTAAAGAAAACATAATTTTCAGCAGGGGGTGTGTGGCAGACCACTCGAAAAGCCTCCGGCCACCGGAGGATCAGCTCGAGGGCTAAGATCTCATCTCACCCTCAGGGAGAAGCCAACATCCAGCAGGTGTGGGCTCGGCTTTGCCCTGCAAGCCCTTCCTTTCACAATCCTCCTGGTAGAATAAAGCAAGACCGTGAGGACTGGGCTGCAGGTGTGTGGCCTGTAGGGAGGGGCAGATTCTCTCATCAAAGGCATTTGTCACTCGGGGTGATAGCTGCCTGCTCCCCAAACCCCAGCAGCCCCCTGCCCATTTCAGGTCTCTTCCCGCCCCCTGCTCTAAGACTTCCCTGTAAAATTCTGAAATCATCGTGTTCTTCCATCATAATTAAAGAGCTGTCAGGGAAATGGCATAGCTGATTTCTTTTTCTTTTTTTTTTTTTTGTTTCTGCTGCTGCTGCTGTAGTAAGCCTCCTCACGACTCTTCCCTTCCCTCATTTGCTGAAGTGGTCCTTTCTCTGCCTGAAATCAGACCCTTTGGTGATGGAAATTTTAGCTGGTAGCTGGGAAGTCTAAGTAAAATTCTAGCCTTGGAAGGGTGGGGAGAAAAATCCACGCTTTGAGCCGGACTGTCTGCAGCAAGGGACCTGCAAGGCCAGTTCTCATGGTGGGGAATGGAGGTCTGCAGCCAGCTCTGCCTTTGTGTCCCTGTTATTGTCAGGGTCCACAATGTCACAAAACTCAGAAGCCGGTTGATTCTCCCTGCCGACTTAGCTAAGGGGCAAGAGGAAGCTATTTAGAAGGGAGCATGGAAGCTTGATCAGGGCAGATAACATCCAAATGCCTTTAATGCTCAAAGGGAAAGCATGAGTGTATGTGTGAACTGTTGTTTCCTGAGCAGGGTTGCAATGAAGCTGTAACTTGCACGCATAATTAATCACCTTGCTCCTAGCTGAGTGCCACCCAGCCCCAGGGAGGGTCATTTCTATGGTTGTGGACACTGAGCCTTTCTACAGTAATGTCTAATTTTGTGACAATGTTATCCTTGTCCTATTAACCATCACAGAACTTCAAGCAACGCACATTGCAGGTAAGTGACATTAAAACAAAACAAAAGAACCTTACCCCTAAGGAATAGTGAGCTCTCTCTGCTGCTGAAAGCTGACATATGTTCAAACGCACATTATGGGTGGGATTCATAATATTCCCCCAGCCTTCAACTACTTAAACTTTAAAGAAACTCACATGTCAGGAGCTTTCACAATTAGCTTAATTTCCTTTTCCTAAATATCAGACATCTTGGAAAGCCCTGTTTAAGTTACACTAGGGAGCTTAATTGGCAGGCTTCCGCTTTTCTAGAGGGTATGCTAGGATCTGGCAAGTCGGAATGGCAATCCAGGCCTCCCTCGGTCACACCACTATTTGTCAACACAGCTCTGAGTGACTAAGGCTAAGGTGAGCAATCAACCTGTACCACTAAGCACCAGCTTATCCTCAGGCTGTCACCACACAGCCAGCAGGCCCTTCATGGAGCATGCCAACCGCAGGCCTGTTTGTGATTGTTTACTGGCCCGGCCTCCTTTCTTGTTACTCCCTCTGTCTATGCCCCACACCTTTCATGTCTTGTTTAAAGAAAGTAAAGTGACTATATCACCCATATGCCATGCTGCCCTGGAGGCTGCCGGGCAGCCCAGGTCCCGAGCAGGGAAGAACGGAGTTGGCAAAGCAGGCAATGATGGCTCAAATCCCTCTCCCCTGCCCTGTCCCTTTCCTATTACCAGCGACTTCATTATTAAAAATGTGACTGTTTCCTCATTTTGGCCTCACAGGACTCTTTATTAAAATGCAAATGTCCCTAAACAGTAACCTTATAAGCCTTTGGCAGCTAATGGGATTAACTGAACAGAACACAGCCACCTGCAGCCGTGTAAGGAGGCCTGGGCCAAGTCCCCACCTCTCCAGTTCACTGTGAGCTCAGCCCCAACACCCAGGATGAGGAGGCCAGGCATCCCTGTTTCACATCCCTTTGAAGGATGAAGGCTTAAAAGGAGAGGTCAAAGTTTAGAATTCTATAAACCTGAACTGTGTTTATTATAGAAAACTAAAAATTCCTTCAGTTCAGTCATCCATAAGAACTTGCTAATTTCTACTTTAAAAAAACAAAAGGCAAAAAATCCTACATGTATACATGCTACCCACCCAGGCTGAACATTACAGACCTATAGATTAAGGTATAGTAGTCCAAGAAAAATATGTAGGTAGCTTATATGTGTTTGTGAAAGGAAAGCTGAAAACAAATTCTAGATATTTTTCTTTCTGCAGAATTAGTCATAATATTTGAATACAGAGTTTCCAACTGTACGGGGGACCAGAGAAAAGAAGACAAGTTCAGGCTCTAAGATGGAGAGCTGAAGCTACAATGGAGGGTCTAAAATGGAGGACTAGAGCTAAGATGGAGGGCAGGATCCAAAATGGAGGACTAGAGCTAAGATAGAGGCCAGGATCCAAAATGGAGGACTAGAGCTAAGATGGAGGCCAGGATCCAAAATGGAGGACTAGAGCTAAGATAGAGGCCAGGATCCAAAATGGAGGACTAGAGCTAAGATGGAGGCCAGGATCCAAAATGGAGGACTAGAGCTAAGATGGAGGCCAGGATCCAAAATGGAGGACTAGAGCTAAGATGGAGGGCAGGATCCAAAATGGAGGACTAGAGCTAAGATGGAGGGCAGGCCAGGATCTAAAATGGTGGATCAGAACCAAGGTGGAGGGCAGAACATTGTGAAATAGTCTAGAGTGTATCAGGATCTCTGGCTGCAAATCATAACCATTTCCCCAGCCTTTCAGCTAAATAGCAGTCCTTAACATACACAGAACATGGAAGAGAACATGGAGTGGAAGAGTTGAGCCCACCCTTTGAGAGCATATCAGCCCTGAAAGGTATACTTTGGTCCATACCCAGCAGAAATTTAATGAGAGCTGGCTAAAGGTAGTATTTAGTACCACACCTGACACCCTCAGCATAGCGGTGGCTTTCTAGGCTTCACTCCCTACCAAAATGCCTCTCCTGGTTCTGTGGCAGATGAGTTATCAATACTGAGGCCTACCCTGCAACAACAGGACCTCCAGTCACAACTGTTCACATAGACATCCTCAGCCTCAAGTTAGCGTGGAAATATGAACAGTTGCTTGTGCCACTGGATATCCAGATGCAGATGTTTATTTTGACCCAAGAAGACAAATTCTTCTGGGTTTTATGCATCTTTGGATGAGTTGTTTTTTTTTTTTTTTTTTTTTAATCTGTGAGTGGCTGTATCTGCTCTTACAGAATTCTTTCACAGAAATTACCTACCATTGTCCACTCCCTGTGTCTGGTTTTAATCACAAGACCACCAAGGGGAGCAACCATGTCTTACACATCAGACTTCCCCACAGGGAAGGGCACATATCAAGCTTTCAGTGTATGTCCATTGAATGATTGATTGATTGAATGAATGAATAAATAAAAAGGCCCAAATCAAGGCAGACTCACCGACCCGGGAAGGACTCATCTTCTCAAGAGGCGTGGTAGACACGTGGGCAGCTACTGCGTGCATAGTGAGGCTACTAGATGACCAGAAAGGAAACAACATTTGACACACAAATTGACTGGAAATTCGGGGGCAACTTATCAATGAGGGAAAATGGGCTCATGTGTAGAGTAGACTACATCGTTTCCCATGTTCCTTGCCAAGGTGAACATAATCTTCATATGAGTAAACCTTAGTTCTGCCAGTGGTCAAAAATGTGAGAAATTAGCTTGTGACAACTGTTTTCATTTGGAACTCTGCTAGAGCGACTCTCTTCCTAAATCAGGCATGTCAATTTTATGCTAAATTTCCATTCAACACCAGTCTTCCTCGTTTCCTCCCTAAAGCAGCACTGTGACACCCCCCCCCTTAGTGACTCCAAAATATCACAGGAGGCCCATTGTAAGAGCATTCTTGTGGTGAGTCCCTTCTCTTGGCTGCTTGAACAGCAACTGTGCGTTGTTTTTGCTAAGCTATGTTAAGTCTCAAAGTGATAGAAATTCAGCTCAAATCAATTAGCAACACATTTCTAACTGGCCATTTGTTGGGGAGGATCAAGAACTTTTCCTGGTAGGGGAATCTCAACCAAGAGAAGGAGCTCAGCAGAGTTAGCCAGGGAGCCCCTTCCTGTCCGTGGCTGTGCTTTGGGCTACAGACCCAAGTGTAGAAGAATGGGGTCCTAGCACAACCACCCGAGACAGCATTTGTGCAGGGTTTGTCCTTTTGTTTTTAAACTTGACCTGGTGAATGAAGCGCAGGTCATAGAGGGGCAGCTGGCAGAATATTTCCCTCACTGCAGCCCTGTGTGCTGAAGCTGTGCTCTCTTGTGTCTGGCTATGGTGTCTCTGCCTGTGCCCTGACCCTGCCAGTACAGAGCCATCAATCTTGTCCTGTCTCCTCTGGCTTAACCCACCCCCCTCCTCTTCCTCACTGGAGAGAATTATCTTCCCTCTCAACTGAAGGTACCCCAAGAGAATAAAAGTTGTTTTTCAAAGCGGGGTGGTGGGGTGGAAGAAAGGACGGAAGGGAGGAAGGAAGGGGGGAAGATAGCTAACAATGCCTATATGGGACCTAGCCGCTGCCAAACTCTGGACATCGACCTGTAGCATTCTCAGGATTTCCTTCATGTCTAAAACGTATACTTAACGTACAAAGTGTTCACGTTTAACCTTAAGTTTGCCCTGCCTTTGTTCTGGGTAATTATTAAATCAAAGGACTCACAAAGACAGGGTGGGTTGTTTTGTTTTGTTTTTCTGCTTTTGACCAAAAAAAAAAAAAAGGTCTGGGTGTGCCAGATTGCTTAAAACAAAATAAAACAAACCACTAAGTGGATAAAGCAAGTGGGACACTGGGAAGTCAGCTGTCCATCTCTGCTTGGGCAGCCATTATTCCTCGAAACCTCATCTCCTCCGGGACCAGAAGCTTCCACAGGGCAGGGACTTTATCTGGAGTTTAGCACTAAAACTTGGCAAACGTGTCCCTGTTTTCTTCCCTCTAACTCTTGCCTTGACTTAGGTTATCCTATTCATTTATTTTTCTCAACCTCTTTCTACCTCTCTGTCTTCCTTCTTTCCTTTACAAGTGTTTCTCAAGGGCCCTGGGACTTCAAATGCTCAGGAGAGAGAGAGAGAGAGAGAGAGAGAGAGAGAGAGAGAGAGAGAGAGAGAGAGAGAGAGAGAGAGAGAGAGAGAGAGAAACTAGGAGGAGCGAGGAATCCCTGTCACCCCCACCCCCATTCCCTATCGAAGAGAAAAGGCTAGATTAAGTCAAGGATCTATGGAGAGATGACAGAAGGTGGGAGCTGGCCTCTGTGTGGGCTTGGGTGGGGAAGCCAAATAAAACCCCAGCAAATCATGGTTAATGAACACTAGCTACACATCTGGGTGAGGAGCTAGAGATAAGAAGTAAAATCAGTGTGAGATAAGGTGTGGGGGTGAGGTGTGGGCTCTTGTAATCTTAGAAAGTCATTTTAACGTAACTCCTAAAAGAAAAAGGGGCCAGGCCAGGTTGGCGGGGGAGGGGGGTGTTCGGCCCTGTGGGAAGTGGAAATGGCCATTCTGTTCCCAGGAGAGACTAGGGGCTATGGTCCCCGATCAGAGGAGGATTTGTGTGTTTGGGGTGGGGCTGCAACAGAAACCTATCAAGTAACCACAGATCAACCTGTGCCCTGCAAAGCATGGAGTGGCCCCAATGGTGTTCAGAGTAAGCACCCAGGGACCCAAGAGGATGGCAAGCCACCCCAGACACTCTGGGAATGCGGGGCTGCTTTCTGTTTGGGGTTTCTACATTTGATCTAGAGAATTCTACCAGTTCCCATATTTGCAAGCAGATGCAGCTATTCTGAGCTCTTTGCTGACCTCTGGTGGGTAGGAACTCCACTGGCCCAGAGAAGGTGCTAGAAGGGGCTGTGTACCCATTTCTACTCTAACACTCGGGAGGGGGTGATGTCTCATACCTCACTGCTGACCTTGAGGTCACATATCAGAAGCTCTGGGGGAGGGTGTAAAGGATCGAGAAATGCCTTTTAAAATATTCAGGAAAAGAAAACAAACAAACAAACAAACAAAAATCTAAGCAAGAGGAAAGAATGCTTTACTAAAGTTTGAAAAGAAAAATTTGAGTAGCAGAGTAGGGGAAATGTTTGCCTCAATTAATACTTTTTATTTTGTCCCTCCGACTGTTACATTTTAGAAGATTGATAGAGGAGGAAGTGTATCAGAGTGGAGCGCCCAACCTGGCCTTAGTGGGGGAGGAAGGGGTAAGTTCCTAGCAGAGAAGCCTGTGGCAACTTCCTGGGAAGCCCCTGTGCCCTTCCTCAGCTTCCGTGGAGCAAACAGGGCCGTTACATCAGGGTAAGTGCAAAGGTACTGTCCTTGGAAAGAAGGGACCACTGCGTCTAACATGTCCTCTCCTCCAGGGAGGCTTCCTGGATTTCCCCCTAGAAGCTGATGTTTGTGTCTCCTTTCTAGCCCCCAGCTGGGTGGGAAATGATGAACTTCTGAGCTCTGCTGCTACGGAAAGGGGCTCCCAGGTATGGGGACCCAGAAATGACTAGACATCTGTTAAAGAACAAGAGACGGCCCAAGGAAGACGTTTTTCCTACACCATTTGCCATTTTGGTAAGGACACATTCAGAAGTGCTTGTGTGTGATGCCCAGGGTACTAACAGACCTACCTCTTCAACTTTAAACTTTTCTTAAGAGGATTAATAAATTCTAAAATGAGAAAGAGTTCCCCAGTTTCTCCCAGAGGAGGAAGCTGGGACCCAAAGGGACAAAAGTTGTGCCCAGGGTCTCAGAACTGACTCCTGGTGCAATAGGGGCTCCTGGCAGCCGGAAAGCTGCATTTCACCTCTCTAACCTGCCCAGGGTCTTCAAAGCTCCCAAAATAGAGGCATCGGTCCCCAGATATCAGTTGCTAAACGGAAAACCTTTAGAAAAACACATATTCCTAGGCCTGGGGCGGGGCTGCATTCCTGGGAACGAAGATGAAGGGAGGGGGCCCCACAGAGCCGGCTCAGGCAGGCGCAGGCCTGAGTTTTATGAAAGCCAGGCTCTCAATTGTAAAGGCCGAGCGCCATCTGCCAGCCAGTTTTGAACAGCTTTGCTTTGTTAAATTTTTCCCCACTCTCCAGGCTTAAGTAGTGGGTGTTCTGTCTTTCTTTTAACGTGTTTGTGTATTTTTATAAACTTTGGCTAAGAAACTGCCCCCCCTACACAAAAAGATCGTACTTTTAAAAAAAAATCTGAATATAGTAAGGAAAATAAAGTAGGAAAAAGAGAGAATGGGAAGAGGGCAAACAGATAAAACTCCTCGAGGGCTTTTACTTCCGTCCCTGGATTCTGAGCTCTGTGAACTTTGAGTGTAAATGAGATGGGCTCCCTTTTCTACCTAAGGCTGCCATGCTGGTCCTCCCTCCTCCTCCCAAACACCTCACTCCCCACTGAGAGCTTAACCTGTGATCTCTGAGTGTCACCGGGAGTCTTGGGGGGAGCAGTGGCTACAACAGATTTAGATTTGTCTGCCAAGTAAGTGCGAGTCTCTGCTCTGTGCCCTGCACTCCCTAATGTTCCTGCCCTAACCCCTCCTTGTGCATGCTTTATCTACATCAAGGTGGACATGGGAAGTTCCTGGCCTCCTCTGAAACAACTCGTCAAATGTGGTCCCTCTTTGGCCATGGCAGAACCTCGGGCCAACTTGAAGCCTTGTCAGTACTTAAAGATCCACACCACTAGCTTTTCCACATCACTTGGCAAGTACATCGAGTCCTAAAATCAAGTGCCAGATAATCAACCAGGGTCCCAGGAAACCCCTGATGCCTAAGCCGGTGCTCTCTCCATCATCTTAGGACCCTCTGCCAAAGTTGGAGCATCTCTGCCCACGATTCCCTGTTTATCAGATTCCCTCATAAGTGTCCGTCTTAAATCCACACTTGCATATCTGTCGGGCAAAACAAAATGATCTATGCCTTCCTTCTAATGGCTAAAAGGAGAGAAACTAAAGTCCTGGGACTGATACAGTATAAATAGCCCAGAGCTTTTGGCTACCCAACTTTAAAAGTTTCCCCTAATGTCTGGCATTGGATACTGGGTTCTGCCCTGAGTCTTCTAAGCATTTCCTTGGAAAGATGCTGTACTTGGTCCCAGGCAAAGTCTCAAAATCAACACTCTGAGGTTTTCCCCAGAGTTACTTCTAGGATGGCTCAGTGACGAGTTCTTCCTGGTGAGGGGGCACTTTGGTAAGCAGAACCTGGAACTCAGCTGTCTGCAGGCAGCTCCATCTCAGACCTCCCCACCGAATCTGGCCAGCACCTAACTGCTCAAACTACCAACCTGTTTTTACTACTCACCTTTATCTTTACCCTAATAGATAACTTTTCATTATGAAAATCTCAGGTTCCTTAAGGGGGGGGGATGGGAAAAGCCTTCCTTTGTAAAAAGTTAGGAACTGGAAATATAACTCAGGGACAGCCTGGCATGAAGCCCTGGATCGAGAGAGAGGCAAGGTGCAAGTTGGTGGGTTGGGCAGAGTGAAGTGACAACTGACCCTCATTCTAATGGGCAGACATTGGCATAGACAGATATCAAAGGTATCAAAGGTCTTTATCAAAGGCCAAGTGCAATATTTTTGATCAGGAAATGTCTCTGCTTGGCTACTTCTATCAGCATCATCTTCAGTGTAATTACCCTTCCTACTACCACTCAAAGGTGAAGTCACCTTCCCAGGGATGAATGGCTGTCTTTGCAGTGTGTATGCTGTGGCTGGTGTGCACAGGCTCTTCTAGTATTTGTAAGTACACAGAAGGCGCAGGCACTCCCCTCCTGCAAATCCCTTCTACGATAACAGAATTTACCAGTGCACCAAGCAGAGGGACACAGGCTGACATGGTAATATGATGCCAATTATGAAACCTAAAGAATCCTATGTGATGGTTAAGGGTTAATGGTCCATGCTCGGCCCTGACTGTGACTGCCCATTGATTAGTTAGAGATTGACTCATTGGAGTCACTGTTTATCTGCCTGAAATAATTTCTTCTTCTCTTCTACTTAGGGTCATCTAGGGGTCACTCCTTGGAGATTTGTGGAAATTGCTTCTATCCAAGAATGCAGGCCACTAAAATTAGTATGCACATCGCTGACTGGTTAGTAGAGGGGGTACTTTTCTTCAGAGTATTTGTTTGTAGCTGTACAAGTTATGCCATGTTTATGTCTAGCTCGCTTCCCGAGGACTAGAGTCGAGGTAGCAGCTCTCAACTATGGATGACACTTGGTGGTGACTAGAGAGTTTTGGGTTATCATACTTATGTGTGGGGAGGTGGTGGTGGTGGTCCTAGTGTTGTGTGTGTGTGAGTGTGACTGTGTGTGTGTGTGTGTGAGTGTATATGTGTGTGTGTGGTGTGTATGTGAGTGTGTGTGTGGTGTGTGTATGTGTGAGTGAGTGTGTGTGTGAGTGTGTGTGTGTGTATGTGGTGTGTATGTGAGTGTGTGTATGGTGGTGGTAGTTAAAGTCTTGTGCTGGTAGAAGTGGTGTGTGGCGTGTGGAATGTGTATAGTGGCTATTGGTAGTCATGGTAGGTGTGTGTGTGTGTGTGTGTGTGGTGTGTATGTGAGTGTGTGTGGTGTGTATGTGAGTGTGTATGTGAGTGTGTGTGTGAGTGTGTGTGTGTGTGTGTGTGTGTGTGTGTGTGTGTGTGTGTAGCATCTGTGTGTGGTAGTGACAGTAAGGTGTTGTGCTGGTGGCAGCAGGTGTAGTCTGTGTGATGTGTATAGTGGCTAATGGTGGTGGTGGGTGTGTCTGAGATCAGAGATGCTCAGAAACACCTTACTGTACACAGAACAGGTGTGCCCCCTCCCCACCGAGGCATAATCCTAACTGAGTTGCTTGAAGGATCCCTCAGTTAACAGATTCCCTTTAAATGTTCCTGAAATCTCAGTGCATAGCTAACAAAAAGCCAAGTCCCTGCTTAAAATACAAAATGTGTGGGTCTGTCTAAACTTTGAGGGCCTCATCTTTGGGGTGGGGCAGTATGAAAGGGAAGCAGGACCCTGCCTCACCTTGCTGGCTCTCCCTGTCATTTCTCACTTGCAACACAGACCCACTGCCTCCTTCTGCTTATACTGCCTCACCATCTAGTGGCCACCTGAAATATCAACCCATATTTCTATCTCTGGGCTTTTCTGAAGCCAGCCACTGAAAACTTCTCATTTGGGGGGAAAGTGGGCAGGAAGCCTCTGCACGACACTGCAGTTTTATTGGTAAGCGACCTGAGCAGACACTGGGCCCAGTAGAGCCACTCAAAGTGCAAGTGCAAGGAGTTAAGACGTACACTTCCCACACATTCTGAAAATAATAACAGCACCAATAAACAACAACTTAAGGGACTAATTACAAGTAAGCTTTGCAGTTCCTAACGAGCAGCCCTCTGGACACAGGGGGACTGAGTAAACAGTCACAGACTGAAGACGGGTGTGTCTGAATGGTCCTCAGAAGTATGTACTGCCCTAGGGACGCCATTTACTCTTGGCACTTTATCCTTTGGAAGAGGAGGTCATTTCTGTTTGCTTTGGCATCGATGAGACCAGTAAGCTACTTTTACTGGCTTAGAAGCCAGGGTTCCGACCTGAGAGGCGGATCGCAGGACCTTAGAGGGCTCAGCGCGTCCACCAGGTAAGCCACAGGACACTTGCTCTCTTGTATTTCTGACTCATCTCAGTGCCTAGCTTTGGGTTTTGTGTGTCAGTGTGACCATTGCTGTTGACATTTGTGTAAAGAAAATCCAGTTTTGGACTTACCTGTGTGCGGGTTACCTGTAAGAATGTTTTCATAGTTGCTCACACATTAGCGACCAGTTTGCTAAGAGGCAAACTGCTCAGGCAGGGAGGAGGAGGAGAGAGGGGGTCAGATCTTTTGACAGAAGGGACAGGCAAGAGCCAGCAAGTCAGGAGAGAGGCTCCAGCTGACTGTGGTGGTGTCTTGTCAGCGGTCACATACCCTCAGCAGAGGCAGTGAACAAGCTGGACCGTGACGCTCCTGAGAAGGTAGGTATATAAGATTTTCCCTTCCCAGCATCAACTCAGTAGACTAAGTCTCAAGGACTTACTGTGTCCCACACACAGATTGTGTGACACTGTCAGAAACACTGACTGACGTCAAATTTTAAATCACGTAACAGTTTATATTATTTTTTATACCTCTCTCCTCATCCCCACATTGAATCATTAAAATGTAGGAAAATCCAATGTTTGGGTTTGGTGGGCAGGACTCTTCAAGTGAAAATACTCCTGAATGTAATGCAGTTTGGGATTTTACCTCTAAGGACAACAGAAGCACATCTCCTTAGTTTGCGTTGCTCTGTCACAAATCACTTGCCTGATGTTCCTCCTTGGTCACAGCGTCCAGTGTGGCACATGCAAAATACTTCCAATAATTCTAACTTGTCAGGGGCCAGAGCACTCCTGTGACAGTTAATTGAAAAGTTAACGAGGGGAGGGGGGTCGGTCCTTACCTCTTTCTTGGGGAGTCTTTCTTGTTCGTGTCCCTCTTCTCATCCCACCAGCTGGCCTGCTTCATCCGCGGTCTGGTTATTGGGAGGGAAACTAAAGACACTTTCTTGCATGTAAGACAACCACATTGCAAGGCCTGGACTAAGTAACAGCGCCGAATTAATTTATGCACAGGCAGCTAACGACAGAAGAGTGCGGACGAACGGTGAGCAAAAATGACAGATGATGCTTGTTCAGGATGGAGGGTGACCCTTTCAGGCCTTTTTCTTCCTCTTCTGCCACATTATCATATAACCCTAAACTTGGCAAGGGGTCATTTGTCTCTTGATTTGTTTACAAACCCTGCACAAAGAGTGAACTATGAAATGTAAAAGCTGGGACACAGGGTGCCTAGGCTTGAGTTAACAATCTCTCATTGAAAATATATAAGAAATAAAACCTCACCTGGACTAGAGGAAGGAGGGGGAAAAAGGTTGTAAGCTCAAACTCAACATTTGGGGGCTCTTGCGTGTCAAACACACTGGACTCCCCACTAATAAAAACCTTCCCTCAGGTTCTAGCTCTCCTTTTAGGGAATAAAGAAGAAGTCCTCTTCCCGGGTTCTTTGGAAACTAAGCCCCTCTGGCCAGCTTGGGCTTGAGACTGCCCACTAGGATTCTTAAGCTGCATAAAAATCTCAAAAGATTCTTCACCTGAAATTCCAAAAGGAAGGCCAGACCCGTGTCCTCATTCCCTCTGAAGAGCTTGCTCCTAGGTCAGGGGCCATAGGGCGGCCCCGGACTATGATGCGAGCAAAGCGTGCATCCCGTGCAGTGCACTAAAGAGCTCGCCAAGGTGGGCGCCTGGACCACAGCCTTGCGTTGCTGGGAGGCTCCTCAGGTAGATGGTGGCATCCTTGGTTCTCACTGCTCTTAGTCTCTGCCTTTGGTCCTGTTGTTTCCATTTGGAAAAGTTTCACTTTTCCTGTGAAGTTTTATTTTAAAATAGGCAAAAAGCAAAAGCAAAAACATACTAACTTTAATTTCATTAAAACCCTGGGAGGGGGAAGATGCATTTAACCTGTAAGAAAAAGTTCAGAAACTAATTTTCATTTGCTATTTTGTGCCTCCTGAAGGGGCACATATGATACATTTGAAAAGCTAGGAAGGGGGGTAGGCACATTTTATCTGGAGAGGGAATTGATTTTTAAAAAAAAAAGGGGGGGGGAATGCCTAGAGTTGGTGGTTTCAATTTTAATCAATTAGGCTATCTTCTCTTTAAAAAAAATTTTTTTTGTTTAATACAACTTTCCTACATTAAAACAAAACATCCAAGCAAATGATGTTCAAAATAATTCATGGATTCTTGATAAATGGAAAAATGGGACTCAGCTGTGAACTGAAAATAAGGATGGCTTTTTAAAAGCCAGGAAAAGAAATTTATTTGGGGCCCTGTACTCCTTTAGCCAGGATTCTAAATACTGTAGCATTGCCCATTTAGAAATGTGTACACAACAGGGCATCACATTGTTATTATTAATTAATAACAATATTAATATTTAAAAGTAATTAACAAGCATCATTATTAATTAATAATAATTGCTGTCATTGATGTTGATGTTATAAGCTTGATCCTTGCTAAAGAAAAATATTGGGAGGTTTTTCTCAGAGACGTAAAAAAAAACCTACATAAAAAAAAAAAAGAAGGGAAAAAAAAGCATTCTAGGGGGTGGGAGGCAGATGAGATGCAGTACATGTGGTGCAGTAAATGTGGGTATTGAACCCAAAGGGGGCAGCATACATTTCATGCTCACTTGTAGACATTCAGTCAGTGACCTGTCAGGGTCTGGCTAGAATTCAGAAAGCAGCAGACTGTTAGACACCTGTCGTCAAGCAAGGGATTTTAAGATCACAGGATCACGCACAACAGCCATGCCCTCAGTTTAGAGAAAGCCATGGAGGATCTCATGAGCGATGGTATGTCAGAGCTGGAGGCCTGAGTGCGTCCTGCACACACTCACCTTGCAACCTTTGGGAGAAAAACAAAGCCTCTAACATTTACTCTCCATGATATGAATGGATATGATTGTGAAATGGGTGCTGGTGCTTTTACTGCCCAGAGCTGTTTCAAAGGATTCATGTGATGAGACAGGATACTTTTAAAAATGCAAAATGCAATCAGAGCATGTCATCGTTATCATCTCTGACCACTAACATTGAGGTTTCTATTCCCTACCCTTTCCTTTCCAGGAGGGGATATAGAGGCAGGAGATGGTCCCAGTTCGCTGTGCTTTGTAACATCTTTGCATGGTAAATCATATAAATAAGTTAAAAATAAAATTAGACTTTTAGGGAAAAAATGTTTTTAAGAGAAACAGAAAAAAAAATTTTAAAGGGCTTCTGCAAAACATGGATGTTACTGAGAAGCAGGGTAAGGCAAAAAAAAAGTAAAAAAAAAAAGTGGGGGGAATAAGCCGGGCCCTTCCCAAGGCAAACAGTTCAGTGGAGGCATCATGAATTTAGAAAAAAAAAATGGCTGCATTTTAAAAAAAAAGTACTTTGCACACTGAGACGCAGTGCAGTATTGTACCACTTGGCAGCCAAATAAATTATTATACAATTAATTGTGATTCAATATATAAATAAGGCAACACTACAGAGTGGTTATATTCTGTATAGTGTTTACCTACACAATTGTAATAAAGGCAAGAGATACTAAAAATTTCTGATCCAGGAATAAAACCCAAATGAGATTTTTGAAAAGAGAAAAAAGAAAAAAAAATGTCTAACTAACCCACAAAATTATTTTAAGCTAACGGAGTATGGAAGCAGTCTGGGATTAGGCTGTGTTGCAAGCCTCAGCTCTCTAGACATTATAGAATTTAAATTACCTTTATTTTTCTATCTAGCATCTATTAAAAAATAATTTCAGCAATCTGATATATGGGCAATAAAAACAGTATGCACACAGAAAACCCCCTTTTTTTTTTTAAAGCAACAGATGAATCTGCGTGTGACAAGTGAATAAACATGTTCTAAAATGGTCATGTGACTGACAGGTACAGAGCATGATCTCGATGGTCATGAGATCTGCATGTTCAGGGGTCAGAAGACATAGATATCTTATTTAACACTGTGGAGCTAGAGAGTTAGTAAATGTCTTGTAAATGTAAGTAAAAATCCTTCCCTTCTATTTCTTCCCTCCTCAGTCAGTAACAGGGGCCTGGATACAACCCCTGTCTTGTTATTTTAGCAAAATGAAACCAGCATGGTGGCAACTGCAGCCTGTTTTGACAGAGCAATGCTGCAGTGTCACGTAGCAGGGAACGATGGCCATCTTACTTCAGGCTAGGCCTACGCTAAGTCTGAGCAGCCTCGCCTGCAGAGAATGACGATGCATCCAAAAGTACATAGTGGCTGACATTACCAAGGTACCCCAGAAATGTGCTAGCATTTTGGTTTAATTATCCCCTCTAGAAAAAAAAAAAAAAAATCTAGGAGAAGCAAGGGAAACGTCTCCTATTCTCAAAGAACCTGGCCCCAGACATGGGTTTGGTGCAGAGAGCTGCATTAGGGATAGTGTAAGCAAGTCTCCACACTCTCTCCCCTGCATTGCGGGGAGGGGCCAGCCAGAAGACCCCAGTCTTGCTGCTGGAGGGTACTTAGATGACAATTCCCTAGGAAAGCTTTGTTTCTCAAATGAGGCAACCGAGGCCCCAGGACATAAGAGACGCTGTACTCAGATGTGCACAGTCATTCGGGCCTTCTATCTGCAGACGTTTGTGCACCCCCCCTCACAGGTCAGCTTCCTGGAGTATGGCGAGGGAACTGCAGTGAGACCAAATCTTGTCACATAATGCAAGATGCTTTTCGTGTAACAGGGACATTTGAAAACTTCAAACTGCTTCCCTTATCATCACATACTTAACTCAATGACACTAGCTATTTCCCCAGGAAGGCATACATGAAATGACCATCCCGTCTAAAATCATGGCTTCTGGGGGGGCAGGCACATCACAACAGCATGGTCACGTCACCTTTCTTTAATAAACATCGTCACAGATTACCAAGTATTAGACAAATGCAGCATAGCCACAGAAACTGCGATCCTGAGATCCCTTGACAGGTATTATTAGGGAATAAAATAAATTAATCGTAGATATTCACTCGTGAAGATTTTATTTAAGCCACAGATCCAGGCCATTGTTAACTGCTGTTCTGATTAATCTGGCAAGAAGAATGAATGCCTCAGGTTGGAGATGAGAAGTCTGCAGTGGGGAGGGGCTCTGGCTGTACAATGAGGGGAGGGATCTCGGCGAGGGGAGGGGACATGGAAAGCTGGGGGATGAGTTGAACAGATGAGGGGGGCGAGATGAGGACTGGCATGTTTGTTTAATCTTTATCCTAAAGATCTTTATTTTTTTTTTAACCCCAAACTGATTTAAAGAAGATCTTACCTTCCATTTTCTTCCCCCCAGCTAAAGCTGCTTGAAAAAGATGCATATGCAAATATTTATACAGTTCACAAGTAATATTTCCAGCTTCCCATGCATTGTCCATATATTCAATATGCACTCAGAGTATTTAATTTTTTTATTTTAATTGAAATTAAAATACAAAGGCAACATTACAGTCCCACCACACAACTCCCAACCTTTTAAAACCAGGCCCCTCCTACCATAAGCTGTAAAAATGTAAGTGATTGGCTTACCTCAGGCTCTTCACTAAGAAGAAAATTATTTCATATATTTTTTAAACCCAGCCACGCCCACCCCCTTGAAACTAAGCCTGAGTGTTCACAATGTGGCCTTGCCAACAGGGCTAAAGTGCCCCCCCTCGCCTCCCTCCCCCCCCCCCAAGGTGTGTGTGTGTGTGTGTGTGTGTGTGTGTGTGTGTGTGTGTGTGTGTGTCCCCGCGCACGCACATGTGCGCGTGCACAGAATACAAAATGCAGACGTTGTTCACAGCCCCAAAGCCCCAGATACCTGAGTGTCTGGTTTTTCAACCGTTAAGGCGGGAGGGTTTGACGTACGAATTGAGAAGTGAGGAAATGCTTAGTGCAAAGGAAAAAAGAGAGAAAGACATACAGGGGGGAAAAAAGGTTATGGAGGCCGGCAGCTGCGGCCCCTCTCCCCCCCTAGCCAGAGGCCCAGTAGATTACCCAGTATGCCCTGCCTCCTTCCCCTGCGTTTCCCCTCTGCTCCCTGCTGAGTCCTCACACAGGTACCACTGAGTGTGTCAACACGGAAAGTTTTCCTGGCGCCAAGGCGCAAATCACAGTATAGCCCACTGGGGAGTGCAAGTACACAATCGGCGGTACATTGAAGGTGCCAGGGATGGAAACTGGGACACACTGAGCATGTCATGCACAGGCGAACACAGAAAATGGACACCAACACACACCAACAACAAGCTGTCTGAGTCGAAGCAGCCGTGCCAGGCGAGGCGGGGGCGCACCCGGATGGCCCTAGCCCACCGCGGTCACGAACAAATAAGCCGGGGGAGCCCCGAAGGGCCTCCCCAGCAGTTCCTGGCTCACCTCACGCCCCCGCCTGTCCAGCCTACGATCGCTGGCGCTGGCGCTGGCCTCCGGCCGGTAACGACCCTCAGTGTCGCTCGGCACCACTTTTCTCCCTGGAGGGCATATACTTCGGCCACCCGAACCCTCCAAAAATCCCCTTCCCCACCCCCCAGGGCAGAGTTGGGGTCCCTCCCTGGAACTTCTAGCAGGGATTCCAGACCCCCTCCTCCCATGGTCAAGGCCCAAACCCCACGGGAAGGCCCTACCTCCCCCTCCCCGGGCGCCCAGGGCGGCCCTGCTGCCCAGAGGCAGGAGATTGCCGCATTACCTAGAAGCAGCAGGCGGTGCGTACACATGTAGTCCATCTTCTCCTCCTCCAGTTGCTTGTCGATGAGCTTGCTGCGTTTCTTATCTGCGCGCTTCTGCTCTCGCATCTCAATGGCCTCTTTGCGCATCTGTTTGCGTCTCTCCTCAAATGGATCCTTGGCCTTCCCTGGGCTGAGGGAACGGGATCTCTCGCAGAGACCGAAGCAGCTTCCGAAGGCTCTGGCGAAGAAGTTGCGGACTGGGTTGCATCCGACCGTGTGGCTCCGGGTCTGGCCGGGGCGGCGGTTTCGCCGCAGAAGGTACTGGAAGCAGCCGCCGGCCCCTTCTTCCGACTCATCACTGGAGGAGTCAATCTCACAGATGACGGACGACACCTCCTCGTACCTGCAGCCGCTTCGGCCGCGTTCATACTTGTCTGGCCAGGCGCTCGGCCTCGGAGCAGGCCGCGGAGTAGGCGGGTCAGCAACCTGGATCTCGGGGCTGGGGGGTCTAAGATGGGCCCTGCTCGGGGCGGCGGGGATTGCCCGGGAGGCAGACATGGACCGGGCAACCGAGATTGGGTGGCCGGCAGCAACTGCCCGGGCGGCCGAGGCTGCCCGGGCCGCGGCAGCTGCGCGGGCAGGAAGGCATGCCCTGGCGGCGGGAGTAGCCGAGAGCGACCTGGCTCCCCAGACCAGAGGACCTGCATAGGCTGCCCTAGCGGCAGTTGCCCTAGCGGAGGCTGGCAGCGCCGGGGCGCCAGGGACTGCCCCGGCAGCTGGATGGGCTCTGGCAGTGGGGATTGGCCGGGGAGCGGGCTCCGGAGGGGTGACAGGGGCTGCCCGGGCGGCAGGCTCTGCCGGAGCAGAGACTTCCGCCGCTTCGGGCTCCACCTGGGCGACCGGGGCTGGCCCGGAGGCAGACTCAGCCTTGGTGGCAGGGACTGCCTCGGAGGCTGGCTCAGCGGCTGGATCTCCTCCGCCTTCAGACTCGGCAACGGTGGCTGGGACGGCTGGCGCTGCCCCTCCATCAGGCTCCGCGCGGACAGCAGGGGCTTCTCCGACTTCTTCGGGGTCGGTTCGGAGCTCCGCGGGTGTTGCTGGGGCCGGAGGAGATCCGCCGGCTGCGGCATCAGGTTTGAGAGCAGCGGTCTGGGCAGCGGAGGCTGGCTTGTCATCCATGGTTTCTGGCTGGGTGAAGGGTCCGTCTCTTCTCTCCGGAGAAGGGACTTCTCCTTCCACCGCAGCTGCGGTGGTAAGGCTTCCTTCCATCTCGGCTGCTTCTCGCTCAACTGGGGGTCTCTCTGCGCGCTGGCTCTTATCTGGGGCTCCGGAGACTTCGATGGGCGGGCCAACACTTGCGATTGGGGGGCCGTCCGTATTGACAGCAGTGTCGTCGTCGACCCCACTGGAGGCTCTGCCAATCTCAAGCGGGGGTCTGGAGATCTCCATCTGGGGGCTGTCGCATGCGAAGTTAGGAGGAGATCTGATAGCCTCGCCGAATGGTCTGTCAATGGCGCTGTGGACCCAGAGGGGAGGCGCGCTCTCGGCGGGAGCGAGGCTGAGCGCACTCGGGACCGCGGCTGTCGGGAACTCGCCGCCAATGCCGATTTGTCGGGTGACTCGGGGGAGGCCTGGGGGTGGGCTATCGCCCCCAAATTCTTCTCCATCGGGCCCAAACGGCTCAGATTCTTCAGGTGGAGGGCTGTAGTCATCTCGGAAGCCAGCGCTTGCAAATCCGAGGTTGCCGGGCTCCGCGGCAAGTGCTCTGAGGACCTCTGGCTCCGGACCTCCTGGCGCAAGGTCTGGGACTTGCAATGGCGGCTGGCTATGGTCTCCTTGGGCAGGCTCGTTGAACTCGAATGGCATAGCTTCTTCTGGTGGGGGGCTATAGGTTCCCAGGGCTGGGTTCGCACGACTGGGGGTCCCGGGCTCCAAAAGCGCTGAATTGAAGGTTTTGAGGTCTGGTTGGGTCCCAGATCCTCCAGGCTGCTCCAGGAAGGGCCAGAACTCTCCCAGGCCGGGCTGTTCGGTCTCAAATGGCATGGCTTCCTCCGGAGGTGGGCTGTAGTTTCCACCCACTGCGACTTCCTCGAAGGCCTGGCTGAGGCCCTGAAAGTCGGCTCCTGAGACCCCAGGGGGTCCATAGCCCTCAGCGCCAGCCTCGTGGGGGATGGGCTCATTGTCAGACGGTTCGGTCTCCATTTCTTCGGCTGGGCCAAGCCCAGCACCGGGGGCAGCTGCCCCTGGGGCCTCCAAAGGTTCTTGCTCGGGCTGCTCCCCGCCTTGACCGGGGATATCGTGTTGTCCTGGCATATTGTTGCCGTGGAGGCGGTTGCGCATGCCCATAACAGGGTTGCGGTTTTTCAAAATTAATTTGGGGCCCCGTAAGACGGAGCACCCAGCCAAACTAGGGTGAAAAAATTTTTTCTCTTAAAATATTCAAGTTTTGGCTGGAAAGTTCTCCAGCCTCAGTTTCCAATCTTTGCAAAGACAGATTCTGAGAGGCTAAAACCCCAAATCGAGGCTGGCGTGGCTCATTTCTTCCTGGTAGGACCCGGAGCCTTCCTAGTCACCCTTCTGCCTCGAGGTTGCGGCTGCCCAGGCACTCACAGGCCTTTTCTGGCCTCTCTTCTTACTTTTCTAACTTTGGCTCCGCCTTCTTGGCATCCAGGAGCGTGCCGATTCGTCTCGAAAATCGTTAGCAAAACTCTTTCTCTGCCGCCAGAGGACGCCGGTCTCAGTGCTAAGCCGGCTCCGGGAGCTTGCTCCCGGTGCCGGCAGTTCCCGACTTTGGGTAAGGGGGCTGATGAGCGCAGGCCTCTCAGGGACGTTCGACTCCTCTCCTCTCCTCTCCCGGACTGAGTCTGAGCCTCTGCTCCTCGCTTTTCTCTTGGCCAGAGAGAGAGCGCGCTCTCCTGCGTTGCTGGGACACGTGACGCAAGACGTGGGCATTGGTCTGTCAGAGTACAGACGCTGAAACCCTCCCTCCCCATCTGAATCTTCCCGAGGGGAGGAGGGACTGCAGGAGGGCTTCGTCACCCCAGATTACCCCAGTATGCGGCAAACACCTTACCTAAGGACCCCAGACTCGGGCAATTACCCATATTCAGCTCCAAGTTGGGGAAGTGAGCCTTTAAGATGAACGGGAAGGGGTAGAGGCGTGCACAGAAAAATGCGACAGGTGGTCGTGAGCCCACCGGAAGGGCGGAGAAGGGCGAAGGGTGAGGGCTATCAAATATGAACATGCAGTTTGTTTTTAAAAATGCTCCGGGGTACTTTTATTTTGTTTTATTTTTATATTTTGCTTGCTGATTGTGAAGGATAGCTCCGGTAAAAACCCCTTCGATGTCCCCCTCCCCATTACACTTCCGGTGGGGGGGGGTCTCAGTAGTAGGCTAGAATGACGCAGTCAGGGTTCGGCTTGTTTATGTGGATGGTGACGCAGTAGAAATAAGAGTCTCGGCGGTACACTGCGGAAAAATCAAGCAAAGACCCCCGCGCGGTCCCGCGGTACCACTGCCCGCTGCGGCGCAGATAGGGGAGGGGCGCGGGGCTTACCGGAAGACCCCTACCTAGCACAGGCTACCGACTTCTGCCTTTTGGGGAAGGGTAGAAGAGGATTTGGGGTACGGCTTTTTGCCGATTTGAGGGGTCTTACAAACTAGACAACCCGATACGCATTAACCCCACCGACCAATCGTACCGCGGCGGCATCAGCGACCGAGACTCACGGCTTCCGGCCTCGGAGTCTGCCGACGATTTTGCGTTCAGTTCACCTAGCCCCTCTCTAACCACTCACCCGACCCCTGCCAGCCCCTCTCCTTCTTGTGTGAGCACCATAGTGCAGATGCTATACTTTGAACTGCAACAATACTCCCAGGCAGCATTTAGAGCCGCCACAAAGTCCACGGCTGCCAGCCAGGCTGCGCGCCCCTGGCGGTACCGCGGTGGGGTCTGAACCGCAAGAGGTAAACAACCGCATTGCTTGCCCCGTGGGCTCAGTGAATTAAACACAAAATGCCGTACAGCTGGGGAGCACAGAGGAATTCAAGACAGGGGAGTTTTGTTTTTTTTTTTTTTTTCCCCTTGTTGCTTTGATTTTTTTTTTTTTCCCCAGCTCTCAGATCAGAGTCTTTGTGGCACGCGCAATGGCGCGAGGCATTGTCTTTTGTTGCAATGCAGCTAGGCAGTGGGCAGGTGGTCGTCTGGACTGCTGAACCCTGAGCGGAGAGACAAAGTGTGGAGTGGTATACGGGGTGGATTTCGGCAATCATGCACCATGTAGATGGCTTTATTGCAAGGCACATGCGGGTGCACCGCGGGAAGCTCTAATTGTCTGAAGTCTAACATGTCCCTCTTGCCACTGCAGGCTCAGCACACTACAGCCCCTTGCCTCCAGCGTCCACGTGGTCGCCCTGAGTACAGGAAAGCAGACAAAGGGGACCGCTAGGGAATGCCTGAGACCTCCCGAAGGCGTGTCACCTCAGCTCTACGGTTCGACACGGTTCGACACACTTCACGCCGGACACTTTGAACTTTGGCCCAAAGTTCGGTCAACTACCCCCTCGCAAAATGGCGAAACAGTTTGAACACACACTGAATGGTCCAACTGGGTTTCAACCACCAACCCACTCCCCTCCGACCCCAGCGCCAGGTCAGCTATTGGGCTGGGGTCACGCCAATCAAGGATGCTTGGCGAATGAGCAGGGGGCTTCAGACCGGAAACCGGATATGGGTGGGAGGTCCAATAGGGGGCGCCGCGTTGGAACGCCCAAAGAGGTTGTGCTTGCTGGGTTGGTTGGAAGCTGTTGGCGGGTGGGTGTATGGCGGCCAGGCCTAGAAGGCCACGATCGGCCGTGAGCTCTTTGAGGGTCAACCTTTTTGATGCCCTCAATCGCCACGGCCAGGGGGGGAGGTCGGGGATTCCCATGGACCACCCCTTGGGTTCATAATGGCGGTGTGCTAACCCCCTTCACAGAGAGGGCTCACGCTGAGGCTCCGTGAGGAGGCTTTTCTAGGGCCTGGCGGTGCTGATCCAGGCCCCTGCAGAGAGGCAGACGAGCAGGACAAGATGGACAGAGTTCCCTTCCCAGGGATGCTGAGCCCTGCACAAGGTGAAAGGTCAGTAGACACTGAGGTTGGGGGTCCAAGGAGACCGCCATGCGGCTCCCACGGGCTCTCCAGGCCTCTTACACCCACCCCCAAAGCACCATCCATCAAAGAATGGATTCAGAGTCTCTTTGTTCAGACATTCTTGTGATCTGTGGGAGTCCTTTGTTCTATGTTCTCTCTAATATCATGCTTCTCTAACTGGGAGAAAGATCCAGATCATGTCAGTGTCCTTGTGAAGGAGCAGAGCGGCATGAAAATGCAAAGAGAAGGCCTCCAATGGGAGGGGTTGCAAAGACCGGATGGAGAAAATGGCGCCTGGAATGGTTCTCCATAGAAAGATGTCTTGACCATGAATAGAAGGGGCGGGGCGGGGCGGGCACACCTTCACCTATCTGGAACAAAGAGTCCAACAAAAGGACATGTGGGGCCTAGTTGCGGAAATGATCGGACACCATTGCTCCTGTGAAAGCAGTGGGAAAGAAGGGGATTAAAAAAAAAAAAAAAAAAAAAGCCCAACCAACCCAACAACTGGATGGGTTTTCTGAGGACTCCATTGAGCATCCGGGCTATTTTGGCAGGAAGTGGAGAGGAGGAAATGGATTAGATGGCGAAAGGTGTGTTTCTCCCCCTTCGCAGATGAGGATTTGAGTCAAGTTTTAGAAAAGGCAGAATCAACATGGAGGTTGATTCGGATGGAAGGAACAAAGGAAAGGGGTGTACACAAAGGCGGCGGCAGCTGCGGAAGTCCTTTAAGGACAGACCAGCACAATGACAACGCGAGCGAAGGGGAGTTTCTGAGGCCCCCGGAAGCTCCTGTGTTAGACGGATCACAAGAGGGGGAAGGGTCAAAGACGAGTGTCCCGTTGTGGACACTGGGAACTGAACAGAGAAGGCAGGGAGGGGCTGGTGTGCAGGCAGAGTGGTTTCAAACATGGCAGATGTAAAAGCAAGATGGACGGTTTGAGGGAGATTTTCACAACCTGTTTCTGGGAAGGAAACACCTGAAGTTTAGAAGGGTAGAAAGCAAAAATTCAGATTGGCAATCAACCTCACTAGGATTTGAGATCGCTGAATCAGGTAAAAGATTCCTCAGTGGAGGGAAATGTTTGATGTGAGAAGTATAGTTTTTGGAGAGCAGGGAAGGCGCCAGAGGGTGAAGTGAGGCAGCTCCTACCTGCACCCTAGGTTTTCTGCATCTGCACTAGTGACATGGTTTTGGGGTAATTGTTTGCTATGGTGACTGTCCTGTGTGTGGAAAGATATTATATGGTTTCTCCAGTCTATACCATAAGCAGTCATAATGCAAAAATGTCTTCTCGTTTTTGTCCAGATATCCTATGGGGTACAAAAATCACCCCTGGTGGAAAAACTAAGAATCCTTAGACTGGACTGAAACTCACTTTAATTTAAAGGTAAATTCATACTAGGAAAAACAGAGCCCAGTACTGATTGCCCCCTACCCCCTGCTCTCATTTTCCTATAGTGACTGAGAAGTCAGTTGGACGAATGGGACTAAGGGCTGAGCTCTGTTGTACACCAGCAGCGTGGTTCAAGAAGGCCCTGCAAAGGAGCCAGGTGTTCCGAAACTGAGCAACACAAAAGATAACTGGATGACTGTCCAAAGCACTTGGGGAACCTAGGGGTGGCAAGAGCTGGCGGTGATCAGCATAGAGATTGACTGTGGGTCATGTTGATGTGTTTGGGCTGTGTAGTGAGCCCGTGGGCATTGGTGGTTTTGCTGACATGGGTGGGAAGGATCAATGTTGGGAGTTGGTGAGTACCTGAGCTGGGGGCTCACCCTACTAGGACGAATTAATGGCCTCCCATTGTAACTATGCTAGCGAGGAATCTTTTTCTTCCCCCTTTTATTTGTGTGTGCACACACTCCTGTGCGGGTATGTGCGTGTGCTCGGCACTAGTGTGCCATGTAGGGGTTAGAAGACAGCTTGCAGGGGCTGGTTCTCTCCACCATGTGGGTGCCATAAATGGAGCCCCCTTTGTCTGCTCACCCATCCCACCAGCTCCCTAGCAAAGGACATTAAAATGTCTTCCCTGGTCCAGTTGATGTTGTGGTAGGGGAGAAGATGAACGTTTAGACTAAAACCAAGGAAGGTGAGTTGCCTCCAGTCGTGAAGCGATGGAAACGAGGTCAGGACAGGCGGGTGCCCAAAGACGGCTAAACAGTTGTGAGGGACACAAGCTAAGCGTGGGGCCTCGCGTCGTCCACACGAGGAATGTGCTGGAGTGGAGGCTGCAGGGAGAAGGTGTGTCAGCTGGAGAACAGGGTTCGCTTCGTTAGAAAAGCGTGGTTGAGTGTTACTCATGCTTCCGTTGGGCTCTGCTCCTGGGGGGAGTTAACTGGCTCTCCCGCTCAGTACGGACGGCCCAGATGCCCAAGAAAGAAGAGGCTGTCCTTTTGAAAGCAGCGGCAGCTGAAACTCCCTCGGCTTTGTTAACACCTGGGAACCTGTGGTTCCTCCTTCTCTGTGATACCCCAGGATTTCAAATCTTAAGCTTGTAGTGTTTATGATCAGCAATTACATTTATATTTACATTTTAGGATTTTTTTTTTCCCTGCAAAAGCCCAAGGCCCATCCAGATATCAAGCAGCTGCTTCTTTAGCTTTCTTTGATTCTCCCCTTCTAGCCTCGAAAGAGAAGAGGGCCCTTGGGAGGAGGAGAGGGTAGAGTGAGCAAGAGGGAACGGAGCAGAAGCCAGGAAAAGCGCGCCCATCGGCAGCAAGGCTCCTTTTGGTTGGTAGCCTTGGGGAAGGGGCTGCGCGGAGTGAGGGGAGCCTTCCCTGTACATAGCTCAGGTTTGTGCCGTCAACTTTCAGGCAAAGGAAAACGACACAGAAAAGGAGAGAAAGAATTCAGGAGACCACTAAATTTCTAAGTTTCCCGATGACAAAGATTTTCTGAGTGCTTCCCTGAATAGCAGTAAGACTTTGAAGGTGTTCTATTAATTATTGTTGGATTAAGCCCCCTCCCCACTTCTCTGCCAGTGCTGGCCAGTGGAGGCAACAGCAGCTTTCCACTGTTGCAGAAGGGGGCTGGCTGCTGGCCTGTTTCAGACCAACGCTAATCAAAGGACGGGTGTCTCTAACAGACAGGGCAAGATATTGGACTGGGGGCCGATGGGTGGATGTCAGAGGGATGAAATGATGTTTATAAATACAAACCCAAATCGGGTCTGGATGAAAATCCCTGATAAGAATTCAGGCCCCTCACTCGGGCTTGCTAGCACTGGTTCTGTCGAAGCGGCCTTCCTTGTAGAAGGGCCATCAAATTGTGCTTCAGCCTGCCATCTTTTTGCCACTTGTACCCGCACAAGGTATCCACACACTGCTATGGTTTCTTTGTGTGGAATAGCCGAGGAAGCCATGGAGGCGATTGTGGGAGAAGAACCTATTTCAGAGGAGAGGAGGCACGGGGGAAGGCGGCGGCGGTGGAAGGACGGGGGGTGGGATCTCTGAAGGTGGGTTTAGGGGAAAGGCTATTTAAGATTTCTGTAACTCTTGGAGGAAATTCCAGGCACCGTGAGGGCTTCTGGGGCCTGAATGCTATTTGAATTTAAGGGGAATGGTGTATTTCACCTTCTCACACAACCTCAATTACCCAAAGCAAATTTTCCTAACGAAGTCTAATTGGAACAGCAACATAAGCCAGGACACTCAGACAGCTCATGCCTGGGGGAAGGGGAAACGTGCCAACTTTAGCTGACCATCAGTCGGGTCTGCACTCACAAGTCTGAGAGAGGGAACCTCAGATGCTGGGCCTTTCCCGAGCCAAAACCCAATGCTTAGGTTTTAAATTGTTAGATAAGATTACTGGCTTTTAAGTCTTTTTGGTTGATGCATTTGAGGTATTTGTATGAAAACTCCATTCTATAGGTGAAGTTGAAGTTCCTGGGCTAGGTCTGTGAGACTGTCAGGGGACAGTGACTTCAGGGTGACTATCTGAAATCCTCGTTAGCGGCCATCTTTGGCTGTTCGAGGTGACAGCTGCTCCTTGTTGCACCTGGTTTTAACCCCCCTTCAGTTACCAGAGACTTCTAGCCAGCCATATCTGATTGTGCTCTCAGTCCTTTTCTTCCACTTCTCTTCACAATGCTTTTGCGTAGCCATAAATCTACTGGCTTTGTGATCTCCCTCCTTTTCTACACCTTGTCCTAGGCTCCTGCTTGGATGCTTCGAACCTTACTCTTTATTCCCTGTAATCCCACCACCCTTTTGTCTTCCTCCTTTGCCTCAAATTACTGCCTCCAGCTATCCTGTGTTCTTACAGTTTGAGTTTAACCCTGGGGCAGCTATATCCCGTTGCTAGTGTGTAATGTGCTCACCCTAAAATAGGCCCATAGGAAAAAGCATAATAGGCCCATAGGAAAAAGCATAGGCTGTGCCACCCTCGAAGCACGATAAGCAGCCTCCCAGCTCCCGACTGGCTGGCAGTAGAGGTGCCGATCCGCAGGCCCCCTACGGTGTCCTGCTCTGCTGGCTGAGCATTGTGTGGCTCTGCCACTGCGGCAGACTCTGGGACTTGGAGACCCAAGCCACAAGGAGGTTTACTCTGGCTCCCCAGCCATGTGAACTATCCTGCCTCCTGGTTGTGGAGGGGGCTCCCCATCAAGAAGATTTTGAGAAAAACACTAGTAAAATTTGGCCATTTTTTCAATGCCTGAAAAGGGACTAAAACATAATACAAACTGTGATAGTAAGCCAGTCATTTAATTTGCAGAACCAATTTTGGGGAGAAGTGTTTGCTTTGTTTTTCCTAGGCAGTGGAGCAAATTAGCCATGCGTATGTGCCTGTTTGTGTATGTGTCTGTGTGTTTGTCTTCGTGTGTGTGTCTGTGTGTGTGTGAACTCAGCTATTACCAGACCTTGCAAATAGCTACCTGTAAAAGATAAGGCAGTACTAAAATTTTGTGGAGACAGGGACCGTGAAAGAAAAGACTGGAGAAAAGCTCTGGGGTTGGGAGTGATAATGGAAATAGGTGAAAGGCATAGCTCTTGCCAATTAGAGCCTGCGAGCCCTCTATTTAAAGTGCACTTGTCAATCGGCTGTCTCCCATGGCTGAGAGCTAGCATCCCGTGTTTGTACCACAAGGGGAGAATGCCGGGGAAAACACCACCACTTCCAGCATGGATGGGTGCCCTGAGAATGCCCCCACACAGAACAGTGAATCCTACATTCACTACTCTTTAATCTTTTTTTGCCACAAGCTGATAAACATATTTAACAAAACTAACGTTAGACCAATACAAAACAGATTTCTTGATGGCTGTTGCTTTTTAGTTGGGGCTAAAGGTGCTGGTTCTGCATTCAAGCCATAGGGTCATTTTTTGTTCAGCTTGTGTGTTTTAGAAGAAAATGGGGCAGAGAGGGGCGCTAGGGAAGACAGAAGTGAGCCGACAGGGTGGGATAAAGTCAGGCTGGACTAACCCAGTCTCTTGTCGTTATTCTGCTGCCCTGTCTGGATTTGTATACTTGGTGCCGGAACACCTCACTGTGGACAGGGTTAGACATTTAACTGGAGTTCCCCGACTCGTTTCTGGACATTATTTTAGAGGGGAGCAATATTTGAGTTGGTGTATGGTCTCTAACCCTGCTGGATTTGATTTTTATGATTTGTGTTTGTGATAGGTTGCCACCCTACGTTCCCCATGCTGTGGTCATTGCTCAGTGACAACAGGGAAGAAATTAAGTAAAATCCATACTTAAAAAAAAAAAAAAAAGAACTTTATTCTTACCAGTACTGACGTTTCAGATTTCTTGTTAGCCGAATACAGCTGCTAAAATGAAGGCTAAATAATCAAAGGCTGTGAACAATTCCAGAACAGATGAACAGAAGTAGCTTCACCTTTAGGTGCAGCGAAACAAAACAAAACCCTTAGCGGCCTCAATTCTTATATACATAGCTGTAAGGCTTTTATTTTATTTTATTTTATTTATTTATTGAAAAAAATACCAATACTTATACCTGGATTTTGCCATCACACGGTATTTGAGCTCTGTCACATAAAAGAATCGCTTAAATTCAATGATTAGCGCACTCTTCCCCCACAGAAGGAAAGTTTTTCCATTAAGCAAATGATTAATGCAGTGAAGAATCCTAAAAGTGTTAAGGCACAGTTTTAATTAGCTTTGCTGCCGTCGCCCCACCCCCACGGCAGGGGTCTAGGGGTCTGGTTTTCCCAGGGCAGTCTCCCTCAACCACTCCACCTAAGGGAAAGCCAGCCCATTCAAATGCTAACCCCAGCTTAACAGGGTGAAACAAAGGGCCAGGGAGGCTAGGGAGCTGGGAATGTTTGAGAACCTTATAGAAAAATCCCTGGAAAAAAAAAAAAGAAAGTATCTGAGCCCCATTCTGTGTTTGGAGTCTCTGTTTCACAGAGTGTAGGCTTGGAATGTGTGTTTAGCAAAACCTTCCCTTGTGTGGGTGGTGGGTGCTTTTCCAAACGTGCTACACTCCTGTACCACCCGCTGGGCTTTTCCGCAGAAGTCAGAGCAGCTCTAGGGAGGGGGGGGGGTGCTGGTGGGAGGGGGAGGCTGTGCTGGTGGGTTGCAGGCTGGGCTGCAAATGTGTCTGCTGTAACTCAGACAGTGGAAGATTACTGGGAGACAGCAAAATTCGCTTTCCTGTTTAGGTGCCCAGTGTGTGAGCCTGGTACCCTGCTCAGTTAGGCATTTTTGTTGCTTTTTTATTTTGTTTTGTTTGTTTAGGGTTTTGTTTTGTTCTGTGGGGTTTTTGTTTTTTGGTTTTGGTTTTTGTTTTTGTTTTTGACACAGGGTGTCTTTTAAACAGCTCTGGCTGTCCTGGGGCTCGAGACCAGGCTGATCTTGAAGGCAGAATTCCGCCTGCCTCTACATACCCCCTCCCCCACCTAGTGCTAGGATTAAAGGCATGCGCCACTAAGCCTGGCTCTGGGCTTCTTTTTAAAGGAGAAACCAGGCGAGGTGGGGGTTGTAGGGGCTGAAGACCCTTTTAAAATTTTATTCATCCAGCAACAGGGCAGCGTTCTAATTAGCTAATGAAACACCCAACTCTGACGAAAGCACTTCTCCCCATTGGAGGAAACACGCTAAAAAGCGCAGCATCTCCACCTGTTAACTAGAAACCTGTTGCTTGGTAAATTCAGGCTACTAATACATTACTAGATAAAATGGCACCTAACGTCAAGAAAACGTCACCATCATCGTTTTATGTTTTCGAGAATTTTAACTTGGAAAACATGTATTTCACGTATGCAATTTCACGCATTCAAACCACAAGCCCCCACTTTCTTTCCGCAGGCTACCCACGCACCGTCTACGCACGCAATTAGCCGCCGCATTGCGTACAGCCCACCCTAACTTAAGTTCTGGGGACTGCGACGCCATCCCAGAGAACAGGGTAGGTCCTGGAAGGAGACTATGTAATGCATTCATTTCTTTTATCACCATTTCTCCTCTTAGGAGGGCAGGCGCCCAGCCGCCTTTGATTTCAAGCCTTGAAAACGCATTCCTTAACCAGATTATCCAAATCATCCCATCAAAGTAACTCAAGCCGCCTGCACGACCAGACGCACACACTTAAAAAAAAAAAAAAAAAAAAAAAAAAAGAAGTTTCCAAATGGGTGAAATGCAGTAGGTGCGATTTACTTTTTATTGGCCTTCCTGGCCAAGGTTGGAGAGGAAAGCATTCCAAGGTGTGTTACGTGCTTGCGGCAGTTTGGGGACTATCACTGCTGATCTCTCCTCCGGTTACAGATTCCAAATACAGCCCCGCCCGATCTGAAGATGGCCAAAATGGCTGTAGCATGTCCTCCCTGCCCCCTCTGAGTCCTAAGCGCAGGATCAGACATCTTCCCAGCTCGCAAGTGGCACGATCTTTGGGGACGCCTTGGGAGGTGTCCAAGTGCTATTCACGACCCCCTTACTCAGCCTATGCCTTGATCCACCCTACCTTTCCACCCAAGACTACTTGGTAAAGCTCTCATTCCTTCTCCCCTGCCTCTAGGGCCTAGGCGCACCGTCCCAGACCTCTCCAGACAAGTCGGATCTGCGCCTAAAGGTTAGCTATACACCAGTGTGATTCTGCCCGTGCTGCCAAGAAGGGCACCCCGAAAAGTCCCTGTACCTCCACTGTGTGCCCTCCAAGCACCATTCACTACCAAGAGACGCCTAGCCTAGCCTAGCCTATCCGCTTGGGAATGTTGGCTCTAAGGCGCACGGGAGAGGTGCGCGCGCTCCTTTTCACGATCTCTGGCATCCGCAAACCTCCAGAGGTGAGCGGTGCTGGCCAAGACTGCTTGCGCGGCGTGGGAGGCACTAGCTCCAGGGTCCCGCAGCCCCCAAATTGGCCATGCCGGGACCCGATTTCCAGGCCCCAAGCCGGCTGAGCGCACGTGCGACTTTGCTCTGGAGCCTATAGGCTCCAGAGTTTTCACCCAATCCCAGCGCAGTTAGTTACTTTCTGCGCATTGCAACAGTGTAGCTACGGCGCAGCAGTTCTCAGATCGCCCAAGTTGGTGCGCGCACCTCCGTACCGAGCCCAGGGGGCTGTAGCCAAAGCCAACTCCAGCGCTGAAAACTAACCTTTCTAGGGGGAGGAAGGATTTTAAAAACGTAGAAAACAAGTGACTTACTTTTGCCGTTTAGGTATGCAGCTCCAGACCTGGGGCGCACTCAGAATTCAGTGTCGCGCACCGGGTACCAGCTCGGGGACCTCAGGTTGTCTCCAGCCAGGCTCCAGGAAAGCCTCGCCGTCCAACAAACCTTTGGCCTCCCGAGCGCCCCTGGGTGCCCTGGAGAAATTTGAGGAGCCCTCTCTCCTTTCCCAAGGTGTGTTTTAAGCTGATTAGTGGACACCGCTCACTTCCCACCCTGCTCCCCACCTGTCCCCTTCCTCCCACCTCACTGTCTCAGGGTCCCCAGCTTGGTCAGGGCAACTAACCTTTATCCATGAAAACGAGGAGAATCTGGACGGAGTCACCCATTAGTGACGCCGGATGGGGATGGGCCCCTTTCTGGGAGGGGACTCCGGGGACTGGTCGCGGCGGCGGGCGGGCTTCCTGGTCTTGCAGCGGCGGGGCTGCCTGTCCTCCTGCTTGCGCTCCTCTGACTGCTCGGGGTCGCGAGGATCCTGGTCTAAGGGCTCGCGCTGGGGCTCCTCCCCCTCGCTTTCACTCTCCTGAGTGGTGGGCTGCGCACGACTCGGGGAGGCGTTGGCGCTCCGCAACTTCAGAGCGTGCAGACGCTGGGTGAGAGATTGGTTGAAGGTGGCGCCCCGGGGGCCGCGCTCGTCCTCGGGCTCGGTCTCGGGCTCAGTGGCGGGGGCGGTATCAGACTCGCTCTCTAATTCCGACTCGATGTCGGACTCGGTCTCGGTCTCGGTCTCGGTCTCAGTCTCGGACTCTGTCTCCGACTCGGACTCGGTCTCGGACTCGGTCTCGTAGTCGATGTCGTCGTAGTCCAGGCACTCGGGGCGGGCCAGCTCAGGTCGGGCCGGGCCGGGGCGGGCAGGCTCAGGTCGTGCCTCCTCCTGCTCGCGATCAGACTCGGATTCGGGGGACTCGGGGAGTACCTGCGCAGCGGCGGCGGCGGCAGCGGCGGAGCGGTGGTGGGCGTTAAGGAAGCTCCGACGCTGGGCAGCACGCTGCTGGGCACGGGCGTTGGAAGTGGCGAGGGCGCGGAGGAGCGCGATGGAGCAGGAGAGCCAGAGGAGCGCGGTGGCGGCCCGGCGGCCTATGGGCGGGCACAGGTCGTTGTAATTATGGCGAGCTCGGCGCCACTGCTGAGCCCGGGACCTGCGATCCATTCTCCTAGGCACTCACCGAGAAGCCGACTCACCCTCTGGCTCTGCAGAGAGTGGCCCCACTGCGCAAGAACTGCTGAAGCCGGAAAAGATGAACCTTAGGAGGTGAGAAGCTGGGTCCGGAGACCCCAGTCTCACCTCAGGGCGAAAAGAAGGGATGCACCTACCTTCCCGACCACAACGAACTTTCTCAAGCTCCGCGCCTCAGCTCGAGCCTGTAAGTAAAAGAAAGGAATGGGTAAAGCAGAGAGAAGGGTTGCCTCCTCCAGGCTCCTCTCGCTAAGTCTCAGACTCTAAGTCTAAGACTCCGAGAGGTGCCTCCACTGGTCCTCTCGTCTGGGAGAGGACAGAGGAGACTGAGGCGAGATGGGTCAGCGAGGTCCCTATAAAGTTGCGCGGACTTCTGCCGGGCATGTGCAGTAGGGAGGTGGGGGATGCCTCCCGCTTGCTGCGCGGTGGCGCATAGCCGGTGGCGCAGACTCTAGTGGGCCGGCAGGTGGCAGGCAGGAACCTTGTTTGAGACGAATTTGGCCAAAGAGGATGGTGTGTGTGGGGTGGGGGGGTGCTAGCGAGTTATAGCGAGTGAAGCGAGCGAGATAGCTACAGGTTAGCGGACTCGAGAAGCAGAGTGTGGATTTCTCGCTTATCCCATTCCTCAACTTCTCCGTGAATATAGCCATTAAACAGAAAACCAGGGTACAAAATTGCAAACAGTTAGTGGAATGAGAGCCGCACATGAGTATTGATGACCCAGCCCAGCATTCTCCAAGGGCTTGATGGTTTGAGGGATTGGAACCTCAAGTAGCCATTAATGGCTACAAGGGTGGGTTTTTTGTCGGGGCTGTTAACAGTAACTAATTAGAACAGCTTCCAAATAGTGTGCACCCCGTCGACAAACAAGCCCTCCCTCAAGAAAGAGCCCCTGCAGCTGTAGAAATAGGGTTTTGCAAGGCGATGGTTAGCAAATGGTGAACTAGAGATAGGGGTTTGCAAGGCGATGGTTAGCAAATGGTGAACTCCATTCCAGTGAGGTGTGCTGGAAAACCAAAAAGGAAGCTGAGAGCCGCCAGGAGAAGGCCCTGTAGCCGATATCTCCGTGGTTTTTTGGGGTAGTCACTGAGCACAGACTGATAGCTTTCAGCTGAAGAGGGTTCAACCAACAAACCGGAGTCTCCGGCACGGGCGGAGCTCTGTTCTAGGTGCTGAAGACGGCGATGAACCCAAGCAGGTCTTAGATTAGAGAAGCGGTGTTGAGGGCTTAATGTACTTTAACCAGAACCTCAACTCATTTTTCCAGCATCGTCACTTTATCTGGCTCACATTCTACATGAGAAAAACAGGTGCGTCGACCAGAACGTCATGGCTAGGGGGCGGCCAGAGACCACTAGATCGTGGTATTAGACTCTGAATCGTAAGGAATTGGAGGTAAGTAGTCTGTCTGCTCCCGCGCCCTGGAAAACGGGATGAACTCGGTAGGTCCGGGAGGGGATGGATCACAGATCCCTGTGGTGGGAAGTTCTCAGGTTCCACCTGTGTGTGACCAATGCTCTTGTTGGGGAGGGATGGGGGGGTCGTTTATCTTGCCCTGCTTGTTCAAATATGGAGTGGGTTTGGTTTGTTTGTTTGCCCCAGAGACAAGCAGAGGGGTGTGTACCTGGGATGCATGAACTCTCCGCAGGGTTATTTTACATGGGACGCATGTCACAGGTTGGGATGTTTTTTTTGTTTTGTTTTGTTTTGTTTTTTGGAATCCATGTAAAGAGGTGCTGCTTCCTCTCAAATCTGCTCCCCCAGGGTTCCTTCCTGGGGTGGAATTCTCAGGCATGTCCTAAGTCTGTGCTGTTCTGGGGTCACTTAGCCTCAGACCCTTAGCACCTGGTATATTAAAGCTTCCAGGTGCAGGTCAGGGGCTCAGGAAGAGCCTGGCCACTGCTCTGGGTGGCTTGAGGATTTTGTTTCTGTCTCTTGGCTGTATCTGTGCTGCATCTTCTGGTTCAGGAGTTGGTGTGTGGTTCTAAAATGCTAACTGCTCTGATAGAGCAGGGTTGGTTTATTGGTTTAGCAAAGCCACAAAGCGTAAGGCTGTATTCTAGCTGTGCCCTGCCGACTCTTGGGGCATTGCTCGTGAGACCCTGTCTGAGGGATCCGACCACTCCCCACATACCTATCTTCCCCCACACACACTTAGCATAGCTCTGACAGCAACAGAGCTGCTGGGTGCACAGAGACATTGGTCAGGCTGATTTCAGGGCACATTGAGGAAGCAGTCAGGGCTGTGTGGGTGCTAGTAAATGCCCTTTTGATGGAAACTGATGCCTGCTGTCCACAGTGAAGTAGGTTATGGTCTTCAGTGTATGGAGAAAAGTGCTTCATTTTTCAGATGGAGTGTGCTTAATGCCTATTGCAGAGATGGCAGCCCAGAGCCAGTTCTCTAAAATGAACACACTAAGATTGCCTGCATTATTAAAAAATATGCATTACATAATACGTATTTTTGGGCTAGGATTCTGCATTAGCAATGCTTTTTTTTTTTTTTTTGCAAGATGCATTTTAATCAGCCACTGGACGTTTAACAAAATACTGGATTTTCAAGCCCCAGTCATACAGTTACAAATTTATTTCAGCATGTGAGTTCAGGCTCCAGAAGGAGCAGAGGCTGCTCTGAAAGACAGTTCCATCTTGCACTTAGTGTGGAGGTCAAGCAAATGGATCTGTACAGAAAATGCTCTTTAAAATGTATTATGTGCATGGCTTTAAAAAAGTGCCTGCTGCAGAGTGAATTTCAAAAGGGACCAAGTGGGTGATGAACGGCCTTGGTGATTACCAGGCTAAGGAACAAGGGGCTCTGTCTGTGTCGGCCTGGTAAATAAAGTGTGGTCATGTATCACCTCCAGGATCAGCCAAAAAGAGGCTTCTAAGGCAGCTAGAGAGAGCTGTTTCCACGGTGCAAACGGTGGCCCTATAGAAGTCACTTCACACAGCTTCAGGGGGAAAATCAGAACCTATGGGTGACATTTACAGATAGGCTTCAGCCCAAGGAGGAATATTGTAGCAATCCGGGCTGTGAGGTGCAATGCGCTCGGCAGAAACTGTGCTAGGGTCAAAGGACAGATGGCCACGCCATCCTGGAGACACTTCCATGGTGATCCTGAGCCCACTAGAGCTAAAACTGGAGGGGTGGGGGCTATAGGAGAGGGTTGGGGGCTGAAGCCTTCCATTCTGCTTCTGTTTCAGAAAACTTGGGCGGTGCCTGCCCGTCGGTGGCAGAATGAGTGGCAGCTTTGCGACAACCCAGGTAACCACAAATGGACCTAGTGGCCTGCCTTGGAGCTCTTGTATGCTGGCAGGGCTCTGGGGTTCTTTGCTCTACAACACGCACTCTGGATCAAAGACATTAGTCAGGTCCATCTATTAATTACATTGGCCTTCTTGCCTCCCCTCCTGGAGCTGTCTCGGAAATTACAAATGAAATTGGCTATTTAGCAATCACGAATTGAGTCACTTCTATGACCAAGACACTATTCCTGGCATTGTGGGGAGATTGAAGTCAATGAGGATGAACAATCCGTGCCATCCAGCAGCACTGATCAATGCGAGGGGCCCCCAACTTTAACAGCAGACGCCAGTGGGCACAGAATAACATTCTATTCTGGCGAGTGAGAAGGGGAGAAGGCTGAGAACCATACTTGGAGTCATAGGTAGAGTTCTCCAGTTCTGGGCCAGCGCTGACTATTGTTGTCCGTTTGTCTTTTAAAACCTAGTCCAACTTGGAGGGTTTTTTTTTTTTTTTTTTTTTTCTTCCAAACTTGTAAGAAAATTGCTTCCATTTTACCTGTTCCCATGTGCAAAGCAATGTGCTTGTCACTCTGGGAACAGATGAGTCCCGTGAGTCTGCAAAGGCTTGCAGGCTGCTGTCAAAGGGTCCTACAGACGTCTGTACATTTCCCAAGATGAGACTTAAGGTAGAGTCTGGGTTCTGCTCTCCCTAGCAAGTGGGCACAATCACTCTTGTGCGTGTTTTTTGGACAGTCATTGGAAAGGACTATTTTTGGAGATGGAGAGCTTTTCAAACTTTCTTTTGGAGAGAGATGAGTTGAGGGACCTCACTGTGGCGATCGGCCAGGAGGCTCAGCTGCAGTGGGAATGTGGCACAGGCCCCTCCCCCCTGTTCTCCAAGGGGGCCAGGCACAATGCGGGAACATTTGGTTCATCTCTCCAGGACGCTATTTTGCTATTACTCAGGCTGTACTGATCTCCTCTGGCTCTTACCAGTAAAATGGTGAAAACTCCAAGCTCCCGATTTTGTGATTTAGGGAGAGGCCAGCTAGAGCTAAAAGAAAACACTAGGAGGAAATAGGCATTTTTAGTGTTCTGTCCTGACCATTGTTGGGCTCATCTGTACTGCTCCTGTTGGGAAGAGGTGGGTGGGGTCAGAGCTAAACACATCAACTCCGGAGTTGTAAAGTTGCCCCTTACCCTCTATTCTGTGCAAATAAACATACACGTATCACACCACACAGCATACACACAGCATATGCTCACACAGCACACATACACACAGCACACAACATACACAGCACATGCACACACACACACACACACACACACAGCAAACATACACCACACACACAGGAAACATTCACAGAGCACACACATGTGGCATGCACACACACACAGCACACACACTTCCTTCTGTCTTTCCCTCTTCCATGGAACAAGTGATTTCTAAACTCAGGAGCCAAAGAAGAGCCCAGTAGGTCCTTCCCTTACACGGAGCTGCATGCACACTTCCTATTTGAGAAGGGACCTTCCTCTTTATGTTTTGGCCCTGGAGCTTGTGAGTTTCACACAATTTGCACACTTCCCAGCCTGAAGTTGGCGATTTTTCAACTGCTCCAGTGTGTCGGAAATCACTAGCTCAGATGCCTCTGGTGTGGACGTCTTCTGCCTGGAGCTGGCGTCTTGGGGTGGAAATAGTGTTGGTTGCTAGGGGCCTTGCTGTCCAGAAGGTCCTTGGCTCCAACTGTGCCTTTACCCAACTTTCCTGAGTATCTCACTGCCCTGCCCTGCCCCCACCCCACTTCAGCCACCCACAGGGACAGAGAGCCTCAGAGCCCATTTCATCTTGCCTGAAGTTCTGACTCACCCTTCAGGCCTGGGGGAGGGAGCCAGGGCGCCGATGGGCCTTCCGCCAGAGGGAAGAAGGCCCTTAGTGGTGTCATGGTTCAGGCTCATGCTTATAGAATCCTTTCAGCTTGAGGTCTTCAGGCTGTGATTAGACCAATTTTACATGTCTAGTCCCTGAGGCTGCAGGAGATTGGGACTCTTTCTATATGTGCAGAGTGAAGTGGAGAATTGAGGCAATTATCTTCAGGCAAATGAGTCTGGGCTCTGTAATCATTCTGTCCTGATAACTGGGCAAAGTCGGCCTCATGCACAGAGCTTTGCTTTGAGTTAAAGAGGATTCTGGGGTATTTGTTTATTATTTTTCATTCGGCTTTGTTTTTCAAAGGCAGACTAGACATCCCACCTTGCCTTATGCAGTGGTTGAGCCAAACCCTCCACCCCGCCCCAGAAGCTGTGCGTGTGCATGTGTGTGGTCAACCCCAGGGTCCCGTTAATCTGCCTTTGTCCTCTCAGCGGACACCTTTATCTATGTAGCAAACTGAGGTGAGCCAGGTTATGATCTACAGCGCTGCAGTGACATGAACCCTAATGGGCACATGATGAGCTTAGAGGATTGAAGTGTATGTAGCTTCCAGAAATTAAGACAATGGTCCCAGCCCTCACTGTGAGACTAAAAACCTTCATCATTGTAGGCCTTCATGTTGGCCATAGCGTCCCTCCTGGCCCATCCATCATCTGTGATGGAAGCAGGGAGACCCAGAAGGGCCTGAGTGGGTGGGTGGGGACCAGATGAAAACTCAAGTCATGTAATCCCCCATGGGTTCTCTGGGGGCCACTGTCACGTGGAAAGGTGCAGTGGTACCTACAGAGCACCCACCTGATAAGATGGGCACGGGGGAAGGACAGGCGGGAGACGAGCCTGCACAGCCTCCCTGGCTATAAGTATAACTAGAGAACAGTGTGGGTTTAATGAGCTACCTCAGCGTGCTTTTGACTGTGAGTGCTCTAGGAATGAAGAGCTTGAGATGGACCTTGGGAAATTGGAAATTAAGAAAGACTGCTTTTCCCCAGGGTCAGGAAATCTCTTATCTTGTCCCTTTGAAATTTTCTGATCTCTCTGTTATTAAAAAGAAAGCAGGAAAAACGAGAAAGACAATCTTGCCGTTTATGCTTGGGCTAAGAGGGTTTTAAAAGACATCTCTGCCCTCTGAGCGTTGATGCCTTATGTGGTCTGCACTTTTTATTGTGATCTGCTTTATTCCTATTGAGTTTGTTAAATTGTACGACTCCCGACGCGTCCCTCGGTTGGTTTACTGCCAGGCAATGGTCGTTTTATGCTGTGTTTTAAGACCTGTCATAGCTTGTGCCTTCTTCCCAGATTCTGTTTCCTAGTTCTCTGATAGTTTTGACCATTTATTTTCCTATACAAATTTAAAAACCATTTTTATCAAGTTCTGTAATGACCTTGCCGAGGTTTTGCCTGGAACTGCATTCAGTCTGTGAATTAAACGAGGAAGCACTGTGGTCTCTTGCGCGTTTAGTCTGAGCCTGGGGTCTGAGCACTGTGGTCGCTTGTGCGTTTAGTCTGAGCCTGGGGTCTGACCTCTTCATCTATTCAGTCTTTCCCACATTAAAGGCTTTTATTTTTATACAATTTGAATGTAAAATGTGGCGTTTGATGCTTGAAAAGAAGGCACACATAGGTTTCTCAGGCATTTGATACTTCTGTTGCTCCGTGAATGGGCTGTCTGTTCTTCATTAGGTTTTCGGGCTGTTTATAGCGTGTTTATGGGATGATATTGATTTCTGTACATTTTCCTCATAATTCTGCTACTTCGAGAATTGCCTGGTTGATGACCCCCCCCCTCCCCATGACTCCCTAGAGCATGCTCAGCTGACTTCTGCAAGGCGCTAGGGAGGGCTCAGCTCCTCCACAGCTTGCCCAGCACCCGTCTGAGGGGAGTGAAGATGGTGAGGATGGTACCCTGGGCTTTCCCCACTGGACCTGGGTTGAGGAAGGTACTTCTTGTGACTGGGACTACTCAGGCTTCCCATCTTTGAGATTCTGTTTTTTGTATTTTTTTTTTTTCCTTTTTAGAAGGACAGAAGATGATGATAAGTTTGTATGGGGGTGTTTGTTTTGCTTTAAATTTTTAGGTACTTTAAAAATAAGTAGGAAATTAAAAAAAAAAAAATCAAACTGAATTCTACCACTCCCCCAATAATTTAAATAGAGCCGGTGTTAGGACCTGAAGCAAACTTTAACAAATACAGGGACCAAACAAAGATTGTGTTGTATCTTCTGATGGTGTCAAACTACTAATTAACAGGAGAAACTATAGAACACTCACAAACTTAGGAGATGAAACAGCACACTTCTGAGTGATAGGCAGGTGAATGAAGAGACTAACGAGGAGATAAAGTGGAGATAAGGCAGGACAAACCCAGTCACTGGCACTCAGTGAAGCAGTGTGAAGAGATTGCTTACAGCTCAGTGCCTCCTTAAGAAAGAAAGAGCAAGACCAGCTTGGTCTGACTTCAGTCACAGGACCCACGTGGTCAAGTTGTCCCTGACATAGGTCTCAGTCTCTGTCTGTCTGTCTCTCTCTCTCATACACACACACACACACACACACACACACACACACACACACACACACACACACACCTAAACAAATAAATAAATAAATGTTTAAAAAGAGCACTCAATTCTAAATTAACAGTTCTGTTGATGCCAGTCAGGACCTTGGGCAAACATGAACAGTTAAAACCAGAATGAGTAGCTGAGAGACAGTTAGGTTGGGGGCCACACTAGCAAACAGAAATGTTAGAAGTACAAAGAATCAGAGAAAGAGCTGGTTTTCTGAAAAGATGACTAAGATAGACAAGCCTTTCTCCAAATTAACCAAAAGAAAGGGACAGAAGTCATGAGAGAGGAGACATCACAACAGACGTGAGGAAACCAGCAAGCCATGCTTGTGCCTTCAGCACACATATCCCTCCGAACTATAAAATCTATAAAAATTGTTTTTTAATTCAGAAAGAAATTTTGATTTCCAGTGCATGTGACTGACCAATGCTAAACTCAGATGAGATAATTAATTTAAACAAATCTATAGCAAGTAGTGACGTTGGTACAGTAATAAAGACTATCTCTTGACTAAAAAAGTCTAGGTCCAGATGGGTTTACTGGTGAATTCACCAGCCCTTCGCACAGGGCTAAGAGCAATGTTTCTCAAACTCCTCCATAAAACAGGAGGAAGGAACATTACCAAACTTTTTAAGGACCAGTGTATCCTCCAGATACCAAAGCTGGAAACACAAATTAGGAACCAACAAAATATTTGCCAAGGCTCAATGGATAAGCTCGCTGCCAAGCCTGAGGACATGCGCACCTACCTACCCACCCATGCATTGGAAGGGAGGAAGTGAATCCTCCAAGCTGTTGCGTGATCCTTCCTCCGTGAGCCATGGCGCAGGCATACCCCATGCAAACAAGACAAATACATTTTTTAAAATTTCAAACCAAATCCAAGAAGAGCTCAAAAGACTACCTCATCACAATTACAACATAGGCCTCATTCCAGGGAAGCAGGATAATTCAACACACACAAATCTATAATTGTGATTTATTACATAAATGAACTCACAAGGTCATTTCAAAGGACGAAGCAAAGGCTTTTTACAAGCGCCAACATCCTTATATGATAAGAGTCCAGAAGAAAATTGTAGCAGAAGGAACCTTGCCTGGCAGAGTAGAGGCCAATATATGCCAGACTTGTAGCCAGGGTTACACTAGCATTTCCATTAGAATCCCACACAGCGCACGGCGCCCACCGCGAAGTCTTAAGTAGAGAACCGAGACCAGAGAACACACAGGTGTGTCACTCATCAGAAGTCAAAGCGTTGTTTGTAGGTGAAATGATTCTGCACGCAGGCCTTCAAAGCCACCAGAAAGCTCTTGTGAGGGGCAAGAGAGCTCCAGTGCGGGCACAGCAGCAGGACAGGGTCACACAGCACAGTGCCCAGTGCCGGCACAGCAGCAGGACAGGGTCACACAGCACAGTGCCCAGTGCCGGCACAGCAGCAGGACAGGGTCACACAGCACAGTGCCCAGTGCGGCAGTCGCAAACAGGAAGGGCCAGGGGCAAGGGGCAGCTTCTCATTGCCTAAAGCCTTGCAATAGCTTTTTTCCCCCACACATTTTATCATCCGAAATCTAAAATATCCAGAGCCTGTACCTGAGTGCCGTCTTGGGCTTCCTAGTTGAGATCTTTGGTACATCTGGACTGTTTTTACTCTAGAATTTTATTTTATTTTTGATTGTTCTAATTCAGGAGTTCTCAACCTGTGATGTGTGACTGCTTTGAGGGCTGAACAACCCTTTCACAGGGATTGCCTAAGACCATCAGAAAACACATGACAACAGCAAAATTACAGTTATAAAGTAGCAACAGGAATAGTTTTAAGGGGTCACAGGGTTAAAAGGTTGAGTACCGATTAGGTAGGGTGCTGTTTTTATTGCCCCTCCCCCAATGTCTTCACCCTTCATTTATGGCTGTGTTATCTGAAATGAGAGACAGACAGAGAGGTGTCCTTAATGAGAGTGCAAGGGAACGGCCCCTTTTTGCTTGTTTTTAAAGAGCTTTTTCTCCACAGTATGTTGTGTTTTGATTTGTTTTCTGAGAGTGTTGATGGTGATGGTGATGGTGCTGATGTTGATGGTGGCCATGGTGGGAAAGGTCAAATGAGAAAAGGAAGAGATTCCAGGGTCTCAGGCAGTAAGAGCCAGCGGTCAGAGGCCACGGCATTGGGTTGTGTCTGTGTGAAATACGCCTCTAATTTCCTTCACTGGGTTCTGTTTTTTGCTCTTGAGAGAACTCGGGCAGTAGAAACAGAGGACCCAGTATGAAGCTGGCCGGTGTTGCACTAAAGCAGACCCTGCTTCTCTACATGCGGTGGCCACCGCTCTCAGAGGGCTCCTCTACAAGGAGCCAGAGCCCTGGGGAGGAACCGTGTTTTTTCACAGCACAGGAAGCTCCCCCATGCCTGGCTATGTCAGGGATGCTCTGTGTCCTTGGGCGCTTGAGCTGAGATTGAAGTTTGACCATGTGGTGGCAGGGAGGCAGCCAGGGGGATGGTATCATTTCAGGCAGAGCTGTAGAACAGACGGATTGGGGGGGAGGGGTGACCAGGAGGCACCTAATCAAGCTTTTTTCAAAGCTCTATCTGGTACCAGGCTTAGGAGGTAAAATGGAAAACCAGAGTTGCTGGTGCCTAGTTCTAGCCAAGAGAGTCAGTTAACCCTAGAAATATATAAAATATGAAATGGGAGGCTTGGGGACAACATGGATGTCCCAAGGGGGGGCTCATCGGGCAAGAGAAATGGGGAACACGGCTAGGTGTGTGGTAGCAGGGTACCCCAAGTTCCCACATGCTGAGCAGCCTTCTGCGTTAGCCTGTGGGCTTAGGAGTACTCTTGGCCCCACAGGGAAAGGCATGAGGTGACACAGATGTCCAGATCTGTCCCAGTGGAGACGCTGGTAGAAGTAGAAGAACCTGGTGACAAGGAGGTCACCCCAGGGCACACTCCACATTGCACTCAGCCCGTTGGACTTGCACAGAAGTTCTAGATCTGTAAGGCACCAGAGAGATCAAGTCTTAGACCCCTCAGTTGACAAGGACACAAGCTGGGACAGGCAGGGTGGGGCTGCACGTCTGGTAAAAACCAGTTTGTCTTTCGAGTCTGAGCTCTGTCTTGAGTTTCCGTGCACCAAATGTTGTCTTCGAGTGGAGATGGAAGGTGAACCCCGGGCTCGGATGCCAACCCTCTTGATATCAGATCTATTTTTTGTCTACAACCAAATGGACAGTTGGCAGTTTCACATTCCTTCCTTGATCACTTTAGAACTGACATTCCACTGGCTCCTTGTTGAAGAAAACAGAAGCTCGAAGTGCTGTGGAGGCTAGAAATAGAACCATACTGTGCCCGATAGCCAGGCCTGGCCAAGTCCACGCGGCAGCCGGAAGGACGAGGCCAAGGTGAAAGCAGATGTAGTTTAGTGGCTTTTTCCCTTTATCTGGCTATTCAAACTCTATCCAGCTCTAAAAGCACCGTTACTACTTCCTCTGTGCCCTACGCAACAGTGGAGTTGAGGTGCAGGAAAAGCAGGCTCTTTCTCAGGGTGTCTGCCCTGTGACCCCACGGCAGGCCAGAAGCTCCGCTGGGCACATGTGGTTGTCCACATGATATGCACTGTGTAATAACTCCACACTACCACACAGACCTCTGTGTGTGGGAGAGGACTGCGGTTGTTTTCTTTGCCTGTGACTCTGGGTGTGACCTTGGTTTAATCACTCTTCAGCCACAGAGAACTGTTGTATTTCAGAGCTGTGCTGTGAGGAGAAAGGGGGAGGGGCGGGGATGAACTAACTCAGTTGTGGGTTCATTTTCTTGCCTCTAGTTTTGGAGGTCGTAAGGCTGTTTCAGGCCTTGGTGCTGGCCCTGGAGCTCCAAGAGGCACCCCGGGTAAGCACCACTTCTGAAGCCCTGAGGAGACCTCCCAGCTAACCCTGGATCTAGCAGTTGACGCTGGGAATGGCCACAATTCAAAGAATGCGCTTAGATGTCAAGGTCTCTGTTCCCAGCCCCATCCGCTGCCTCCCCCAGATATTTTTGAGTTAGTGTAAGTAGGGCTACCTTGTAAATGGCATCTGATACTCTAGACACATGCCAGTGTAGAGAGTGTGCTGGTAAATATAGAATATGTTATCTTACTACTCTTCATGCAGTAAAAGGGTAACTCCCTCGCCCACAGCCCCTTTAGCCTTTGACTTTGACTTTTTTTTAGCATCCATTTGTGGGTGTGTACATGTACAGAGGTCAAAGGGCAGGCAGTTTGTGGGTTCTGGGAATGGGGCTCAGGTTATGCAGCTTAGCTTGAGTGTGTGAGCAGGTAGTCAGCACGGGGGTGGGAGGGGCTCCAGTTCCAATAAATGGAATCACAACCAGGATAAATGACTTGGGCCTATTTTCCTTCCTTGACATTTGCCTCCTAATAATACATGGGCAGAAGTCATCGTCTTGAGGGACTTGGATGTGACATTTGCTGTCACCGTGCATGTTTACATTGCAGACAAAGCAGCCTCATGGTAAAGAGCTTGCCTAGCCTTGCCCTCCGGCTCTAGTGAGCTGGTTCCCAGGGCTCTGTGTGCCAGGGCCGGCTCTGCTGCTGGCCAGAATCTAGTCAGCCTCATAGGGTGATGTCTTTCCTCAAGGACTGGGTTTTCAGGGATTTAGGTGGAAGGGGGTAGTCTTCCTTCCCTTTATGTTGCCTGGCTGAGGTACCGAGAAGGTCTTTGCCTAAAAATGCCAATTCATCCTGTGGCCTAGGACTCCTCCTGCAGCGAGCTGGTCGTGCGTGCACGATGGAGCAGAGCTGTTCACAGAAAGGTGACACCACCTGACTGGTCACAGGGTCTCATGGCAGTATTTTTAAATGCTAGATTTTATTTTTCTTTTTTGCCTCTGATGCCAGAGATGGGATCCAGGGACTCAGGCATACAAGGCAAAGGTTCTATTGAACCAGCACCTGGTCTTGGGCCTGCCTGCACAGGTGTGGACTAGCTAGGGCCAGTTTAGGTTCTCTGGGGAGTAACACCACCTCCATGCTCCAGGTAGGTAGGTGGGGCCTTCACTCTCTCCTCTTTTCATAAATGAAGACCTGCCCAGGACAGGTCTCTGTGCATGGGTCTTTGTTGGTGTGTCTAGGACCCTGTTTGGCTCTTAAGCTTGATGAGGAAGTTTTAAGTTCACCCAGAGTAGGGAAGTTCAAAAAGCCCAAGATGTGGCTATGGCCACCCTCTGTGTATCCACCTTTCTGCTCCCGGCTGCCAGGTAACACCTTCTTCCCTGGAGCCCTTGGAGGTGGGTCCAGATCCACTGTTCTCAGATGCGGCCATTGCCTCTTCTTGGTTCTCTGTGTTAGTTGAGGCCACCTTCTTTGCCTTGCAGAGAGCTGGTAGGGAGCATTGAAGCAGCTTTCCGCTGCTCTGTCTGGCATGCCCCATCCAACTTGGATGGGCTCTTCCTTGGATCCTGAGGCTGCTGTGGACCCCAGGAGTTCCCTACGGCTACCCCTTGGTTTGGAGACCCTTGAAAGACCTCCAAATTGGTCTTTGGCAATTTCTGTTTTTGTCAAGAGCGGGTCAACACATTTTTAGTAGCAGGCGCCCAGGCAAATTCAGCTGTGCCCTTTTTGGAAGAATGTATGGTGGGGACATTTGAAGCCTACATTATGACAGTTGTCACTGCCTGTGGAAAGATTTTGTCCCAGGCAGCTGCTAGGACTCTTTGTACTATATTAATAGCAGGGCTGTGGGGCCCACTGGGGTTGGAAGCCAAGGGGAAGAGGACAGCTGTAGCGGACATCACACCATGCTCTCGGCATGTGCTCCCATGTCACAGGCACACAGATGGCCCGCACCTTGTCCTGCCGCTCAAATTGCCCCCAGTCCCCTGCCTGACTTCTCCTTATAGGGGCAGGAATGGGCCTGTGAGGGCCATCCATGGGACGGAGGAGCCAAATTAAGACAGCCTGCCTGGAAGAGGGCTAAATGGCCTGAGCTGAAGTCAGCAAACAAGTGTGCTAGGAGCCAGGCATGTGGGGCCGAGTAAGGCAGCAGAGTCCAGGGGAGGCAGGTGGCTTTAAATGCCAAAGGCCAAATGGCAGATCGGTTGGCAGCAGGGTGGAGGGGTGGGATTTGGAGGACAGACATTTTTGCTATGTCTAGATATGGTCAGGAGAGCGAGACAGAATTCGGCCTGTGAAGAGGGGCCATGTGAATAATGAATTAAGTCAGGGGGCAGTGGGAGGGGCAAACGGAATACGCTGGAGTGGAGAGGGTAGAGTGCACAGGGATGGTGTGGGGGACACAGAGCCTTGCTTTCTTCCCTAGCGCCTGAGGCAAGAATCTGAGTCCAAAGTGAAACAGACCAAGCCCTGGGCCTCAGAAAGGACACCAGACAAGGTCCCTTGTGACAAGTAGTGACTTTGAACACCCACCATTGTAAGGTAGAGGTAGAGACCACCCCCCCAAGTCCTAGTCTCATCTAGATACATGATATTTTAGCCACTTTTTCCTTCCTTTCTTTCTTTGTCTGACAATAATAGCTCGTTCACTAGTGTTCAGATACTAGGTTTTGCCAAAACCCTCAGATAATGACACCTAAAACATACAGGAACCTCTGGGCCCAAGGTCCGCTATCCGCCTGACACAGATGTCCATGGGCGAGGGCTGGCTGCCCCCTGTCGGTCAGCTGAGATGCCTCTGTCACCCAACCCTGTCACTCATCTTGAAAGGGAGCCTTTGCCTTTTCTGAAACAGTGCAGCTGTTCTTGTCAGAAATATGGCGCCTTCAGAGCTAGGCGGGGACCAGCAGCTGACTTGTTGGGTGAGCCCTCTGTGACTTTGCTATGACATTGGTCTAGGAGGCCTAGTTGGTTGACCCAGACTGGGTCTGCCCGGGGAATGGAGAGTGAGCTTCCATGGGGCCCTGGGGTAGGCTTAATAAAGCCAGCACAGCTGCCCAATTCCCTCTTTGTGGCTCCTTAGTAACCTGGCCTGTACCAGCAGTAGGTAGTTACCATGACAACATAACATCTGTGCTGTCTGGCCTGGCATGGAAAACACAGGTCCTTGCGAAAGTTCTGGAATTTGGGGCTTGCCTCTCGGCACATAAACCGACAAGACGGGGTTGAGACTGGGGGAGGTGACCTCCAGGTCTGTCTCTATCCTTGTATCTCCTGCGTTTCCTCCATTTCCGTGGCTGTACAGACTTCTCCCCAGCTCACTCTTGCCTCTCGGGAGGAATGGCAGTGAAGAGGGTGAAGCATGGGTAGTCCCTATCTCATGGAGCTGTGGCACTGTGTCACCTGCTTACTGCTCCATGCTCAGTCCTGGTGGCTCAGAAACCCTCATTCTTAGTGACCTGTTCATGGTGTCTGGTGTGGAGTCCTAGGCCACAGGTGACTATATACTTATTTAATTCACTTAGCCTTCATGGCAACTTAAAGAGAAAGTCTAATTACACGGGCATTCCTGGCTTCTGTTTAGGAAGGCAGCTGGCTTCCAGAGCCAATGTCCCAAACACTGCCCCCTGGAGACTGCTGAGCTATGAGGCCGAGAGTGGGCTGCTGGGGAGGCCGTGGGCCCGGGAGGAGCTGTAGGGAGCACAATACAGAGGAAGGCGCTTGGGTTGGAGTCTACTCTCAGAAGCACTGGGGGCTACGTGTGAGTTACCCACTTAAAGTGGGCTTAGAGCTGGTGGATATGTGAGCTGCCTTAGACCAGGGATCTGGAGGGTGTTCGCTGACATGGTAAAGCCTGGGAGAGGCTTTCTCTGGGGTCTTTCTGGCAGTGTAAAGAAGAGGGATCTCCAGCTCTTTGGGGCTCAGCCTGTAGCCAGGCCAGCTGAACAGATAAGACCCTAGCATGAAGCGGCCTTGGACAGCCACCCTAAGTGGTAGAAAGATCCCAAAACATCGTCTTGCCCGCAAAAAGCAGCAGGCTTGGCTGGGTGCTTCCCAAGGTTCTGAAGGAACAACTTAGAGTAGAATGCCCTCCAGGATGGCAGGATACGCTTCTGATGGCATCCTCTCTGCACCTCTGGGGTCATCAGCTTACCTTCTTGGCAGCCTGGAGAGTTGAGTGCCTCGTGGTATTTCTTTGTTTTCTGAATAGGTGGGAAAGGGAGTTTATACAGGCAGCGTCTAGAGCCACCTCTAGTCCATGAGGAAGATGGTGGGCTGCTGGACATCTCCAAGTCAGGTGCGTTGGGAAGCTGGTGCCCACAAAGGGGATTCAGTGTAGGGAATGCCTTGGCACTCCTGGGGCCTCCACTAAAGCCGTGCTCTTTTTCTGGGAGCCTCTTGGTAGAGGGTTCCTGGGGCCCGTCTATCCTGAGCACCTCTTGGGCCTGGCATCATCCTCCGCTGTTCCAGCATGCCACCTATGAGTGCCTGGCTTTGTTGTCTGTAATGGTGGTTGAGATCAAGGGTGAGCCCCTTTGGTTCTTCTCACCCTGCTGGATCAGCTAGGCCACCGTGGCTCTGTCTTCTTCCTCTGCTGGCCTGGGTGAGGGGCACCACAGGAGTGGTGTTTGCAAGGGTGAATTGCCTAGGTCGTGACAAAGGCCTTAGGAGATGACTTCCAAGCCCATTTGTTAATGACCTGCATTTCCTCGTTAGAAAAGGACCTGCATTTCCAAAATCTGGGCTCTTGTGTCTTACATGGTCAGAAGTGGCCCAGAGATTGCCTATAAATATATGTCTGATGGCTGTTTGGCCACTAGGTCATGTTACGGTAGGTTCCTCCCTGCCGGCCTCCCGATCCTGCCGCCAGTCCCGCAGCCACGTGTGCCCCAAATAACACTCAGAGAGACTCTGTATTTGATATAATCCTGTTGGCCAATTACCATTATTGTTTATGGGCTAGCTCTGCCTTAATTATTAACCCATTTCTACTTATCTAAGTATTTCCACGTGGTCGTCTTATCAGGGAGCTGCGGCTGGCATCCTCCTTCCTCCCTGGGCTACATGTCAACTCCTCCCCTCTACTTCCTCTTTCCTCCCTGTCTCCTAGCCCCGCCTATCTTGTTTCCTATTGGCCACAGGGCTTTATTAACCAGTATGAGAAACATATATACAGAATAACATCTCGCATCAAGGTCAGAGACATTAAAGTTGAAGAGTTTGGTGACTATGGCTTCTGGAGGTTTTTTTATGTTGTTGACCCTCCCCACCCCATTTTTTTCTCTCTGTTCCAAGCTTTCCTTGTAAACGTCTTTGGAGCCTCACAAACACCTTCCTGATTGGACACCTGCTCTGCTTCAGCCTCTTCTACGTGGGCCACACCCTTCAGTTCTGAAGGGAAGGTTTGCTAAGGGGGGGGGGGAAGCTCTGTCTCCTAGTTCACCGGCTCTGGGTTGCTTCCTGTGCACCACAACTAGCTGAGGTAGCATGGAATGTCCCTGCCATGCTTGAAAGAGATGCCAGCAGCAGCAGCAGCGTTTGGAGAGCAGAAGAGGCCCAGGCCTGTGGCAGAGGAGGGCTGTTCTTCCCTTGGATTCTGTGACTGGGAGGAACTAGCCTTCTCTCTGCTTAGGAACGGGCCACCAGCTTCCGGCTGTCAGAGCCCGCGTGGTCTCCAGCTGAGTGCTCGCCCTCAATGTTCCCCTCCCCTGTGCCCGAGACAGCCCTATCTGGAGCCAGGGGAAACTGGGAGGGTCTTGTCACCATGCCTAGAGCCTGCTGCTCAGTCCACCATTCTCCTGTGGGAAAGCCATGGCTTCTGAGTCCCGGCAGCCGGGAGGGAGGGGGTTTGGCCAGCTGAGCAGGTCATCCCAAGACTGCTGTTATGGCCAAGGTCCTGAGTTAGTGATCATTTTGAAACCTTGACCAGAAAGAGTCCCTGGGGTCTTGGGATTGGAGAGACGGGCAGAACTGGGAGGGCCCAAGAGGTGATCTCCACCCCTATGCAGACATAACGGCCTCGTGAAGAAGTGGCAAGAAGGGCCTTTCTGGAGGGCCCCCCCTCAATCCTGTTGTGCTCGCTTCAGAGGGTTGGGTGGAGGCTCTCCTGAAGGGGTCTGCAGAGCACCGCACTGTAAGTAAGCAGACCTTCTGGGGAATGGCTGCTGTCCTCAGCCTGGTCCCTCGTGGCATCCTCTGCTCTAGGCCGACGGTGGCTCGGTGCCCTGGGCTTGCACCACCTTGTGTGGGGCATTGTACCCCCGTGCATCCTTCAGGGACCCTCCCTCCACTCACTGTGCTGCTTCCTAGCCCTAGGATATGCATGGGTTACTTTTCTCTTATGACCTCTTCCTTTCTTTTCCACAGGACTAGGGCTGGACTCAAGCCCACGTGACACTGGTCTACACTGGCAGCCCTCTCTTAATCTTATTTTGGGACAAGATCTCACGGAGTTGCCCATACTGGCCTCAGACTCCTGAGTTGCTAGAATTGTCGGCATGAACTACTGTGTCCAGTCTTGAGTGTTCCTTGGTTCGTTGCCTCCGCAAGAATGAGCTCTAGGGGCCAAACACCCCGCCACTCCCATACATTGCATAGTATCTTCGTAATAAATTTGTGTAAAAGGATCGATGGATATCGCTCTCGTCTGTTCTCTGCGTACTGCCCTGCTCTGCTTACAGGGCTAAAAGCAAGAGTATGGCCCCTTTTGCTCGTTTCAGTTCCTTGGTTTGCTTCTAGCACAGGACTTTCCTTGATTTTACGTCTAATGCCTGTCCCCATTAATTAGATTAGACTCAGCTACAACAGGGCAGGAGCATCTTTCATTTAGAATACTGTAACCCTGAAGGGAAGTGTGGGTGGGTGGGTGGGTGGGTGGGTGGGTGGATGGATGGATGGATGGATGGATGGATGGATGGATGGATGGATGGGAGAAATTGAAGATTTAAACACAAATAGGACAGTTAAAGTGTTAGGAATGGAGTGGCCCTGAAGCTCAGCTGGGGGATTATTTATCAGCTGTCTCGTGAGCAGAAGTCAGAACAAGACTCAGCCCTTAGAACACAAGAATTCTGTAGAATCCGGTTCTCTTTCCCTTGGGAAGCCAGCATCCAGAAGGACACTGATACCCTGTTAGCAACCACAGGCCCTGTTGTCCCATTGCTGCTTCCCCGGCACTCCTGGGCATCTAGTGTCCTCCATGCTGCCCGCCCTTCCCCTTGACTGTAGCATTGTCCTCACAAAGAGGTAAAGTTCTTCCTTGGTGTGTTTCTAGTGAGGAGTTCAGAAACCGCAAAAATCACCGCACACATCCGGAGAGATGCTCTGGGAGAAGAGCTCACGAGGAGGCTGCCCTCTCCCCGAGGGCCCTATCACAGGCACTCTAGTCCCCTCTCCCCGCACACATGAGGCTGGGGGGGGGGGAGGGGGCTGCGGGCCAGGCCCTCTCGGGTACCATGGGAAATGGATGAAGCCACCTTCTTGGCTCCTATTCACTAGATATCAGTAGCCACTGCTACCACCCAGCCATGGCAACTGGAAGCTTTCCAGACCTTATCCCAGAGCGTGTTGGGGACAAAGGATTCCACAGGGAAAATGTGGGATCAATTAGTTGCACTGGTTTTTTAGCTTTACTTATTTACAAATTAATTCAAAGGGAACAAATTGAAATACATCAAACATCTGGACTATTGCCACCCTTGAACTCCATCCAACAGCCCTGCCTGGGACCTAGCAAGGGTCCTGGGTGTATGAGGACATTTACCTTCGTTCAGAGACGTGCACAGAGAGTAACTCACTGGAAGAAAGAGGAGAACCTAGATTTTGGTAAAAATGCCATTTACCAAATAAAGGAACCAACCTCTCAGCGGAGGAAATGGGAGGCTCTAAGACAGACTAGATGACCCTTGTGTCTGTGTGAATGTAGCACTCAATGAGACCTAGGACTGAGCTCAAACCTGGGACGTAGTCAAAGATTGTAACTGTCTTAGTTAGGTTTCAGTTGCTGTGAGGAGACACCATGACCATGGCAACTCTTACAAAGGAAAACATTTCATTACAGTTCAGAGGTTTAGCCCATTATCAGCATGGTAGCTTGCAGACATGGTGCTGGAGAAGCAGCTACGTCTTAATCCTGCAGCCAATTGGAAGTGACCTGTAATGGGTGTGGCTTGGTATATATGATGATACCTCAAAGCCTGCCCCACAGTGACACACTTCTCCAAACAACCTGTTGCAACAAGGCCACGCCTACTGATGGGGCCACTCCCTGTTTTTATGGGAGCTAGTTACATTGGAACCGGCACACAGCCCAACATTCACATGTCTGAAAGCTGCTGAGATGGCTTCCACCTCAGAGCCTGTGTGGAAAGAGGACCAACCCCACTGGTCGTGCTTCCCCTTTCACACACACACACAACAATAACAGTTTGCAACAATAACAGTTTTCTTTTTAACTTAAGTTGCACTGTCCGTGTACCATTAAGAGACACACATCATTGAATAGGTAAATACAGAGAGACAGGCAACTCACAGTGATTCATGTTGGTGCCATTCACTCCAGACAACAGCTAAATATGGGTGATGACAGTTGGTGACTTGCATTTCTAAAGAGCAATGAGCCTTGTGGAAGAGGGACCGGGGAGGGCACACCTCAGTGTGCACGCTGGCATTCCTGGGGATCCCTGTGTACAGCACGATCCCTGGGTTGATTTAACATGAAAAGATACTGCATCACCCCCACTATGACCAAAAAACAAACAGACAACCAAAATTGAAGAGCATCCTACAAAGGACTCAAACAGCCACGTCAAGGAAAGCAAGGGGTCTGGAGAGGACCAAGTGTCCTGCGTGGGGGTGGGGTGGGGTGAAAAGGGAAGGGAGGATTAAGGGAAGTGAGCCAATGGTGCACTGAGACCATTCCTCCAGCTGAGCACCTAGCAGAACAGGGGTTGGGGCTGGAGAGATGGATCAGTGGTTAAGAGCACTGTCTGCTCTTCTAAGGGACCCAGGTTCGATTCCCAGCACCCACATAGCAGCTTACAACCGCCTGTAACTCCAATTCCAGGGGTCTGATAACCTCACAGACCTACCCACAGGCAAAAACAAAACCAACCAACAAAACAGGGGTGAATCTGCAAGGCCATGGGAGCTCTAGGCCATCATTCCAATGTTTCTATAAATCTAAAAGTTTTACATCAGAATCATTTACAACGTGTGTCTCCACAAATGCAAAATCACAGCCCATCCCTCTAGAGCTAAGTGGACAGGCCAGCCAAGTGGGTGTCACTCCCCGCAAATGAGATGGGCACCTAGAGAGTAATAACTTGGCCCCATGAGGCCTGTTGTCTGGTCCCCCAGGAGTGAGAACCCCCATGGGCCACAGTAAGAGACGCAGGGATAAAAACTCCACTGAGCCGAGGAGAATCCAGGGTGAGGCGAGGTGAGCAGCCACATACATATGGCGCTTGCATGTGTATGGTACTTGTCTACACATACGATGGAGTACCAGGTGGCCCCTTGCTAGGCAACTGTAGTTCAAGTAAGAAGGAAAACTAATGGCTGGGTGTGGCTGCCGAGACGGGCAGTAAAGGAGAAATGCCCAAGTCCAGGACCCAGAAGACTGTGCTGAGTGCGGGCTCTGGGCTAGGCAAAGCTGGTAGACTGCAGCCAGGGGGCTTCATGCTTGCCCGTGGCTGTTTAGGAAAAGGCTTTGCTTGCTTCTGATAGAACCTGTAAGTCCAGAAGCCTCCTGGCCATCCGGGCCCACCCAGAAGCCCCTGTCCCATCTGAGGGCTATGGCCTGGCCTGACCATTGGCAACATTTTCCACAAGTGGAGGAAAACCTAGAATGCTTGGCAGAGAACTCAGAGAAGGGCCTTGTTTGCCCAAAATACCTCCCTAGCTCCCCGAGATTCTTCACTTTCTTGAAAGGCAGGATGTTCTTGTACTTGAGGTGATTCTGGGCTGATGTCACCCTCGGAAAGAACAAATGCACCCGAGGACCAGGCGTTGACACCTGTCTGGAAATGGAGCCCTCTGTGTCCTGTGCCTTCACACCTGAGTACATCTGTACCCACAGGTCAGCCAAAGGCGACGAGGCCTGTCGCCTAGGCCAGAGGGCTCAAGGAGGGGAGAGGAGGGGAGTCAGTAACTTCTCTCCTGTCCTCTGGCTTGCTAGGGCAAGCTCCTTCAGGACAGGGTTCTGGGAAGGCTGGAAGAGGCAAAGAGAAGTCAGGGCCACAGTCTACTCCACTGGGGACAAACTGCCTGCAGGACAGATGTCAGCCATTGCTGGTCCTGTTCTGGGTCCCCAAAGGTACAACAAGGACAGGTAGACTGTTGTTATGGAGTTTATATCCCAAGAGTCCCAGCAGGGAGTGGAAGGAGCTTCCTGCAGGGAGTGCCATAGGGGCTAGAGGTGCGCCACGAAAGGAAGAAGACCACAGAGCTATCTGTGCCCTGACAGCCTCACAGAGCTATCATCTGTGCCCTGAGCTTGGAGTTTTACCAGGCATGGGGGGAGACCATGGCATGTTTCTCAAGTGTCGAGGGACATGACTCAATCTGCAATCTGGAAAATTCTTTATTGACTGCTAATTGAAGTAGAAGCCAGGAGACTCAGCAGAGGCTGCTGGAATTGTCCCAGATAGGTGGCAATACTTCGACCATGGAGAAGGTGACAGTGAGCTAATTTAGGGACCCAGTCCTCAGGATGCTGCCAGTCTAATGGGGAGATCAAGGCTGGCCAGAGAGTCCGCAAAGGAGACGGAGCCATGGAGGAGACCCTGAAGGCCCCGGGCTCTGGAGGACAGAGGGACTAGAGGGGCAGAGGCGGTGGCCTACTGAGCTCATTCTCCAGATTTGCCCTCAGGGACCAGGGAAGGACCGTCTCTTTCCATGAGGACCTGACTAGGTCAGAAGGCCTCCTGGAGCCAGCCAAGGGTGCAGTGGGGTATGTGTGGAGACAGAGGCAGCTGGGAAAAGGGCCAGGAAGCAGGCTTCCCCGCCCCCCCCCCTCCAGAAGCTGCTGAAACCACCGGTTACTTTGTGAAAAGCAACAACATCAGGCTATGACTCACTCACCTCCCCATCCCCCAGTCCGCTCAGATCTCCAGCAGGTCCTGAAAATGTCTGGTTTTTCCCTCCCCATCCCCCAGTCTGCTCAGATCTCCAACAGGTCCTGAAAATCTGTCTGGTTTTTCTTCTTCTTCCTGTTTTGAAATACCGGAAGCTCAAAAGACAACAAAAAGGCATGGCCATGGCAACACCCCTCCCCCTCTATTCTCACCCCTCACCCGCCCCGGAATCGAATCTTAGCTTGCAGGATTGAGACAAACTTTCTTCTGTTTTCCAAAAAAAAATCAGTTAAAACCAAACCTCAAACACCCTCAAGACTCCTCACCCACTTGGCTGGAATGAGGAGCTGGAGCACACCCCTGAGGTTTCTGCTCCCTCCCCAGCCCCCCTGTGGCTCTCCCCCCTCCCCCTGCTCCCACCACAGGAACACGAAGCCAGGTACCCAAGGGATCTACCAGATGCAAAATTTTCTTAGACCCAAAGGACCCTCACCCTACTGCACCCCCCATCCCACCCCCAGCATCTGGGACTGGCTCAGCCCTCTATTGGACAGGCACCGGTCCATCACCTTTCCTTTTCATAGGGCTGGAATTTAGGAAAGCTCTTGGCCTCCTAATCTACCATATTGAAACCCCAAAGGTAGCTGGGGCATGGTGGCGCGCGCGCGGCGCACGCGCACACACACACACCCACACACACACACACACACCCTTAAAGCCAGCACTTGGGAGACCCAGGCAGGTCACATTCTATTGAGTTCCAGGCCAACTTAGTCTACGTAGTGAGATCTGTCTAAAAGAATTTAAAAGGAAACAACTCAAAACTCAAAACTTGGAATTTAGACTCTTCTTGCTCTGGGGTAATTTTGTTCTTCTCCCAGAGAAGATGTGGCAGTATCTAGAGACAGTTTTTAGTTGTCACTGTTAGGCTCGGGTATGTCTCTGGTTCCCTGGGGCAGACGTTAAGGAGACTGTTCAATATCTTACAACAGACAGGACAGACTCAACCAGCCTGGAGCAGGCCTACGCCAAAGAAAGACCCAGAGAGATAAGCACCAAGATGTCTGCCTTTGCTATCTCCTGCTGTAAGGACTGGGGTAATTTTTTTTTTTTAATGTCTCTTTCTCATGATTTCCTGTACAGTTTGAATTTTTAAAGAGAGAATGTGCATGTATCATTTTTTCATATTTGTAAAAAATAAAAAAGTGCTTCAGGACTTATCGATTCTGACCCACCCCCTCACTAACTAGCTGTCAGGAACAGCTGTCTGGAAAATACTTGCATCTGGAAGGCAAGTCAAGCAGTCCTTCTCAGGTTATATTATAGAGTTATAAAGGAACATTGTAGCCCAGCGGTGATGGCACACGCCTTTTATCCCAGCACTTGGGAGGCAGAGGCAGGAGGATCCCTGTGATTTCCAGGCCAGCCTGGTCTAGAGCTATTTCCAGGATAGGCTCCAAAGCCCAGAGAAACCCTGTCTCAAAAAAAACAAAACCAAAACCAAACAAACAAAAGAATAGATTCTGCAAGGCTGCGAATGAATGAATGAATGAATGAATGAATGAATGAAAAGTAATTGTCCTGGGGTAGCTCTCTGACCTCAGAGATGAAAAATTTAGGAACCCTAAGATATTCTCTCTCTCTCTCTCTCTCTCTCTCTCTCTCTCTCTCTCTCTCTCTCTCTCTCTCTCTCTCTCTCTCTCTCTCTCATTTCCCCTCTGAGGTTGTGTGTACGTTTTTGTAACATAGAAATCAAGGAGAGTCAGGAAGGGCCCATCTGAATCAGCTACCTGGCTATCGACAGACCCGCACTCTTGGGCCCTCGGGGATGTGTGGGGTAGATATTCCCATAGAGCCAAGGCAGCTATCAGTGCCTGCATAATTTTGATTTTTATCTCAAAGCTGAGCTAGGACTGGATTTCTATACCAGAGGGCCCTTGAGCATTTGGGTGAGATCATACTTAATTGTAGAGACCATTCCTGGGCCTTGTAAAAGGCTGAGCAGTGTCTGTGGCCTCTTCCCATTAGATGGTAATAACGCTCTCCAACCCACACCAGCCAGTCGTGACAGAACTAAAATGTCTCCAGATAAGGGCAAATGTCCTGTGGGGACGCCCAAGGTCACAGCTGGTACAGACCCCTGGGCTCCAGCCTGCCTGGTGTTTTAGAAAAAAAGGCTTCATAGCGCTGACAGCCCCCCCCCTCGGGGTCCTGCTTTCTGTGTGGCTTACTGCATTTCTCAGTCACTGAACATGCTTTCTGTCTTTAAACATCTCCCTTTTGTCTCAAACAGCCCTGAACCTAAATGGGAGCCCCTTGGTGGTCTTCGAATTTCCCTGCTAAGCCCCTTCGCAACCTGGGTCTGGGGCTTTGGGGGTTTTCCCTACAGACAATGCCAGGGCCAACAGGAAGCACAGACAGGGGCCCTTGAACACAGAAAAATAAATCCCTTTTTCCTGGGATTGCATACACCCGCCGACTAATTGAGAGAAGACCAGGAGAGACGCTGTTTGGCCACTTTTCACGATAAACCCTAAATCAGAACAAGAAGGTGAACTTTAAATTGAGTAAGATGAAACCAGTTTGGGAAATTCAATATCTCACCTCCCTTCCTGTCTTCTTAAAAATCCATAATTCATACAGAACCCAGTCAGGGGGTATGCAGCTCAAATTGAATTATCCTTTTTTTCCCTTCTACAGACTGAGGCCGGCAGAAGCATTTTCTTGACATGAAGAAAATGAAAAGCAATTTTTCCGAGCCTATATTTCCCTGTCTCAACTTCCCTGCCACAGCCCCTCCAGCCCATAGGGATGGGAGCATTATAAACAGGCACTAACTGACCTTCTAAAGCATATGCTAATTACAGTGTTAGGGATTCACCCTGCTGCTGCCCATAGAAACTCAGGTGATGAATACCCAGGTTTATTCATCACAGAGCTGCTGGTTAGAGCAACAACCTTGAAACAACAAGGGTGCCCATCACCAAGGGTTCCTTCAATAACCCTCCTCCCCCACCCCCCATGCAATGGAGTCACGACTCAGGCCTGAAAGAGAGAGAGAGAGAGAGAGAGAGAGAGAGAGAGAGAGAGAGAGAGAGAGAGAATGACAGCAACCCTGTTATTGCATTGTCGAAGCCCAGAACAGAAAAATGTTCATCGTTCCTGACATGAAAGGAAGAAATCACACGTGTGCAGTGGCGGATTCTGCTTTGTGTGTCCAGGAAGAGGCTGCAAGCACACCTCCATGTCTGCCCTTTGCGTGTGCTGATTTGTGTGTACACACGCGTTGGGGTGTGATGTACACGTGCGTGCACATACAGGCTATCTAGCATATCTGCACCTTCCTCAGTTGTCCTCCACCTTAACTGTTGAGAAAGTTTCTCCCTTGACCTCAAGCTCCCCGATTACTTTAGACTAGCTGGCTTGCATCTTCAGGGGCCCACCTTTCCTCCCCCCCCCGGGGTGCAGGGTTACAGAGCACATCCCTGAACCTAGGTTTTTGTGGGGTTTTTATTTTCCCCCTCATGTAGGTGCTGGGTAGGGGTCACCCTGAAGTCAGGTCCTAATGCATGGTAAGCACTGATCTGACTGAGCCTTCTCAGTCCCTCATGTTTTGATTTTTGAAAATAACATCCTCGAAAAAAAAAAAAAATCAAGGTATAAAATTTAATTTCTTAAAAAAACAAAAAAAAAAACCAAAACCAGAACAAGATAGCTGAAACCACCCAGTGCTAATTTGTTATGAAAACTACGTCACAGCAAAGGCATGATGCGTTCCTGAGACATAAACTCAAGCATCGTCCTTGTCTCCTGGGAAGCCAGGGCCTGGTATAAGCTCCCAGCCTTGTTTTGCTTTGTTAATAATGCTTTTGCAATGCCCTGGGGGTCTTCACAAGACTGAGATGTCAATACCCCCCAGTTAGGGACAGAAACATACTCCAAAGCTCCCGTTCCCTCAACCCCCTGCTTCCTAATGAGAAACTGAGAGGTTTGGGTGACTGGAGGGTTATTATGCTGATCAGCACATTACGGGCTATTACTATGGAGAATTCCCTATTTGTGGCAAGTGACTCAGATTTTCCATTCACAGTGGCAGTGTCAAATTTCCTTTTCAAATCCTGTCATTAAATAGAGAGAGAATGAAGATGAAGAAAATATTAACTAAGTCTGCAATGGCTGAAATTCAGGGTGTAAGGCTCTGCATCCGCTGTCCCATTTCCCCCAGCAAATGGACATGGCTTTCAATGTCCCGTCCTTTTGGATTCTCTGAATCAACTGATCAACGGAAGAGAGAGGAATAATGTGCATTTTCCGTAAGCAACAAATCAGATGTGGGGAAACAGCCTCCCCAAAGTACGAGATGTCCACCTCTGCACAGCGGGGTGGCCTTCGCTTGCTATTTCATTTTAAAGTGTATCTTGTGTTCTGTTCTAGAGTGTATTGTCCATTCTGTCATGTCAATTATGCCTTAAGTGCTGTGTGCCCACAACTGAGAGGGGAGGTCTTGGTGATCTATGAGGCTTGGCTGGATCCACACATCCTTTCTCAGGGATGTCAGAGAGACCATCACAGACCGGTTAGGGGACAAAGTCCTCTGCCCAAAGAGCTGTGATCTAAGAACTGGTTAACGCATGAGAGGGTGGGGTCGACTTGTGGTTACCTCAACGCAAACGGACTCTAAAACACCCTGCAGTTCTGTACCTAAGAGGCTTCCCATGGAACAGGCACAATGGCTTCTCCTAACAGGGCAAAGAGAGGGCTTTAGCTGAAATTCGCAGAGGCACGGTCACCAGGAAAACATCTTACCTCGTCACCGCTTACCTCTTAAGTGGCTATGGCACGGCCCCCTTGTGGGACCTTTTGGGTTACTCACTTTCCTCTACTGATCCTTCTCTCCAACAAGCATCTTAGCTGTGGACCACACACTGGGAAGCCAGCTCTGGGGAGCCAGAGTTCTCTCAGCTGGTCTATGATCCTTCTAGAATAGGAAAGTCACATCCCCTCGGGATTTAAAGATAATCTTGACAATTGTGCTGATCCATGCAAGCAGACTTGGGCCCAGAGAGCTTTCTGTACCTGCCTGTTGTGTAACAAAGGAACCCAAACCATTTGGTACAGTCTGTATGAAGGATGCAGCCACCAGACTGGAATTGAGAGGGTCTGATGGTGATGCCCCTATCATTTGTGGAAGACTCTTCTTAGAGCCCTGGTCAGAGGGATGGAGACCACTGGGGACAGATATGATTCCAGAAGTAGGATCACCTTCAAGGCACGATGGGAAAGATAAAACAACTTGCAGATACAGCAAGCTGAAAGCCACAGAGTTGAGAGCACACTGCGCAAATGCTGACTCTGAGTGCGAGTTCCCTAGGAAAAGGCCAGGGTAGATCCAAACGGTAGCGCACTTTAGCACCTCAGCTCCCAGGGGAGAGGACAGAAAGAAGTCCGTGGTAGAGTCCCTGCCTGTGTGGTCCAGGCATTGCGTGTAGGGAGTGGCTTTGTCTATATTTTCAGGGGCATCATAGACCTCACCTCCTGGGTGTAGATGGGTACCCCCCAAAAAGGTGTTGGCAAATTCCGACTTCACTGTCTTCATGAGTAGCTGTGGCCTGTTGACTGTTACTACCGATACTGTATCAAGCTGAACTAAGAGAAATTCAACTCTTGTTGGTTAAAGACAGCTCCATATTGTTCAAGCTGTTTTCTCCATGATGCGCTCTACCAGGATGGGGGCGTTCTTGCTTGCTTGCTTTCTTTTTCTTTTCTTTTTTTTTCTCGAGACAGGGTTTCCCTGTGTAGCTTTGGAGCCTGTCCTGGGTGGAACTTGCTCTGTAGATCCAGGCCTCTGCCTCCCAAGTGCTGGAATTAAAGGTGTGTGCCACTACCACCCAGCTATATGGGGGCTTTCCATGAGTTCCAGATGAACTTCTGCCTCCAAGCAGACACTAAGTTCGGGGTATTGAGTGAGTGGACTAGAACAGCATTGGGGAATGGCATGCCCACATACTTCTTGGGCCATCAGTGCCAGAGAAAGGACCAGGCCTGAAGATGCTGTTACCTGGCTGCCCTCCATACACCTGTTCCAGGCACAAGAAAAGGACAATTGTCAACTCAGATCACTGGCCTGCTGGGGGGGGGCTGAGGGGGAGAGGTCTGTAGAGGGTATAAAGCCGTTCCCCCACTCCAAGTCACTTCCTTCAGCACTCAGTGGGGACAAAAAAACGTTGCCAGCCATCCCCAATGGGGAATCAGGCGTGTGTGGAGGGCTGGGAGGCGGGCCCAGCCCATTTGGCTGAGTGTACAGAGAGATGACCATTTTATACACCAGTGTCTGATGAAGGTTGCAGGTGAGTGTGAATGGGGCTGATGAGACCATAATTACCCAAGCCCAGGCCTTGGAAGCTGCACTGCTTGTGCTGATAGAAACGAGGCTGGGAGAGGGTGGCCAGAAGGAGGGCTGCTTCCATTTTCCCGAATTTAAAGTTTCTGAGCTCAGGAAGCGTGGCTGTAGGGCAGAGATCAGCCGAGGAGCCACCTCAGCCTGCTTCCCAAATCAGCTCTTTTCTTCTTTAATCCTGAGTGGAAGATGTGCACCGAGTCATGAATGCTGAGCATCCTTACATAGGAAACCAGGGGTGTAGATTAGAGGTGGGCTGGTCCACAGCATCTTTCCTCCACTCAAGTACTGCTCCTTGGGTTTAAAAGGGAGCTTGCTGGAGGTCTCGGCCCAGAAGGGGACAAGCAGAAGATGGCTGAAGCCATTGCTTTGGAGGGCTTGTCCAGGCTCTTCTTCCAAAGTAAGGCAGGGACGTTCATTCCACCAGCTAGATGTCTGTGCCCAGAGCTTTCAATGGCTCCAGGCTTCCTGGTTAGGTTCACCTTCTGTTTGTGACCACCTGGCGTTCCCTTGTGGTAAAGCTGCAGAGGGGAATAAAGCCTGGAGCCTGGGGAGTTCCCTCCTCCTAGTCCCTGGCTCATTCCCCTTTTTCCAGCAGGAACAGCTGTGGGAAATAAGGACTGTGCCCAGGAGACACAGCCAGTGTGTCCACAGGCTCCTAGAACAAGATGGATGGTAAAGCCAGGTCTTTGTCTGCAGAGCTCACAGACACACCGAGGTCCACATTGCAACCGGGCCTGAGACGCGGGAGAGAAAAGCCCACTGTCTGTGGCTCACTGCCCTCCAGACATCAAGTTCAGCCCTGAATCTACAAATCATCGCTGTAACGACACACTTCACGCATTAACTATGGTGGTTTAGCATATCTTCTGAAGGGCAGATTTTGAAAAATACAGGTTCCCAGGCCTCGCCCCAGACCTGCTAGAGTTAAGTCTCCTGGGAAGGGGGTGGCATCTGTGTTCTTATTAAAGCACCCCTTCCCCAAACCAGCTCCAGAGAGACTGGCCTAAGGATAATTCCAAAATGGAATCTTCACTCAGAAGGAGTCAGATGAGAATTGCCTGGGATGGTGAGGACGGGCTTGATTTGCATGAGGGTAGGGGCCCCGAAGTTTTCCTCCACCCTGAGACTTGCTCTCCAAACAACTTGAGGCCGTAATTATACATGCAAAGTGAAAGAGGAGTACCTGGGGACTTCAAGTCAGAAGAAGCCCGTTCCTCTGAAATACCTAGATAATGAAAGAAAAAAAATATATTCATTGCATAAAGTGCTCATTAATTCGCTCCTCTGTGGGGGCGTACAGCTTAAAAGCGGGCGCTTTGATTAATCCAAGCTATATTAATTCCACAGTGCTTTTCCCCCCCCTCCCTCTGCCTAGATCTTCATATTTCTTTCCTTTAAAAAAAAACCATAAATAAACTTGTCCTTTTGCAAAAGCACATTTCCAGTCTGGCTGGGCAGAGCGGTCCTGGAGTTGGTAGAATCAATCTGGGTGCACCTTTTCTTTTCTTTTTTTTTTAAATACGCATTTTGAAATCAGATGCATTCTTTCCAGTTCACTGGAAATGCTAATTTTTTTCCTCCATCACATTTCAAAGTTACACTGTGTGTGGCTCAAGAGTCACGCCCTGTACATCGTGCTGTAGAAGGACTGGGTGGGGCTTGGTCCTAATCAGAAGGCAAGCTGGGGAAACGGTTAATTCCAAAGATGGACATGAATCTAGAGAATTATTTATGTCCTCCTCCCCCCACCCCAAACCCTCACCTAATCCTATAAAGGAACAAGAGTTGAATCTTATCAGGTTGATTTTTCGAGACCTTCTAATGAAGTTTCTGTCTGTCTGTCCCTCATTCATCCCTGGCAGGGACTACATAGTGGATCCTAGGCCTGTCTCCCTTCCCTTTCCCCTCAGAATGTCCTGTGTTGGCATAATGAGCTGTCTGTTGTCCACAGCTTTTCTGCCTTGGTTTCCCTGTTCTCCAAACCCTGTGCTGGCTTTCCGAGAGCCAGCCATCCTCAAACCTTTAGCTACTTCTCTCAGAGGCAGCTGGTACCCTGTGGAAGACTTCTACAGATTTTAGTAAAGCCTTCCGCCAACTTATGGATCTAGCTTTATCACAGAGCAGCATTCTGTGGTCTGTTAGCCTGACCCGAGAGTGTTCTCACCGTCTTTGTGATCAGCATTGCACACTCTGTCATGCTTTGTTTTATGGATCTTATGGAGGAGCTTGCAGTTAAAATGGGGGAGAGGTCACCATGAACTCTTTGGGAGTGTTGCTGGGGGCATTCTTCTTCATTCAAATGACACACTATGATATTATTCTGATGGTGTTGAAGGGACAGTGCTAGATTTGGGATTTGCAGAGAGTGACACCCAAAATAAAAATAACAAACAGGGAACAATGCTACTTTAGATTTTAAAACATCAGGAAGAAACTGCCTTCTCAGATCAAACCTCACAAAGATGATCATTTGGGTTCCCCAAGTGCAACAGGACAACAGTGAGGCAGTTTTGGAACTGTTGGGGTGACAGTGTGTGCCCTCTCCAGCCCAGCAGCAGCATAAGGCTTGGGGTGGCACAATGACTCATCTTGGTTGTCAATTTGACACCCTTAGGAAAAGGAAAGCCATCAGATTGTCCCATGGACCTACTTGTGGGGTCATTTCTTAATTGCTATAGCGGGCCCAGCTGACTCTATGTGGTAGCATCCCTAGGCAGGTTGAGTCTGGGCCGTATAAGAACATGAGCCTGGGGCTAACCAGTAGTAAGCACGGGTTCTCCGAGGCCCCTGTTTAGTTCCTGTCTTCAGGTTCATGCCTTGGCTTCCCTCGATGATGGACTGGAACCTGTAAACCAAACTAACCCCTTCCTCTCCCTAGCTGCTTTTTGGTCCATGTTTTGTCACAGCATCAGGAAAGCAAAAACTAGATCAGATGGGTGTGAGCAAGGTCCTAACCCAGTCGTAGCCTTGACTCTGGGTTCATCAGCTCTGTGAAAGGCTGCTTCTTTTTCTCTTCTTGAATTCTTTTCATGGGATTCTAGGACCAGAACTGTGAGGGCCAGTGGATACCTAACCTAGAGCTTCGGGGGAGAGGGAGGGGTGGGGGGGGTCCTATGATGCTAATAGTGCTTTATCAACCAAGGGGAAGTCAGCACATAGCATTTAGACCTGCTGGGGCCATACTACACACCCAGTGTGGCTTCTGTCATGAAGAATTAATAACATAACTCACCTGAGCAGGAAACGGAGCATGTCAGAAATGGCTCACAGCATTCTGGATTCTCCACTGTAGTTTAGCTTCCCATTCGTAGCTGCAAACAGCAGCTTTTCAGGGTCTAAGCAGTTGGGAGCTCTGGAGCAAGCCTGTGCACCCCTGTAACTCCTGCATTTTGGCACGCCTGGTGTCACAGGCATGTGGAGGTCCCAGGTGAGTCCTTGTTCCTGTCTGAACCCTCATGAGCTGGGCATTGCTGGGTGTCTACTGTCAGGCTCTGTTGCCAGCTCAGACGGGGTCTGGCCTCTGCTACCGCAGCCGTAGTGGGCTCTGTGCACCTTGGTAGCTAACCCTGAGAAAACCCTTCCCGGCCAGTTGTTTCCGAGCAGGAAGCCTCTCCCACAGCGTTTCCAGCTCGGGATCCCTCTCTCAGGTGAATTTGAGTTTTTACGAGTTGGAACATTAGCCCTGCCTCCAGGTGTCTATGTTTCCCGGTGCTGGGCCCCAGCGTCTCTTTGCTGCTGCTCATCTCTTCCACAGTTGGCTGTCTCCATCCCACCTGGTGTGCAGCTTTAAACCCACACTCTTTTCTTGCCAAACAGCACCATTGTCAGCCTTTCTGATCCACCGGCTTTCTCCACTGCAAACCTGGGTAAGGGCAGCAAGCAGTAACCGTGCCACAGCCTGAATGCTGTTCTGCCCTGAAATTGTCTTCATCAAACAAATTTCATCCACCACTTTTCAGTTTAGCCTCGCTCGTGTTGGCAGAACACAGCCAGATGCTTTGCCAGACCTCAACGCAGATGGCTTCTCGACCCTGTCTGTCCCACTGGAGCTCATTCTTCTCTGAAGCCTCGTGCACTGGGCTTTTACTGTCTACGGGAATCTCAGGTCTGCATGCTTTCCAGTCTCTCTCCAGAAAGTTCCAGTAGCCTCTGTCCGCAGTGTGTTAGGACACCTCTAGCTGCAGCTCTAAGTCCTTCCACAGACCAGACTCAAAGGCTGGTCACACCGTGCAGGCGTATCATGGCAACAGGGCCCCTCCTCCACACCGGGTTCCTGTGTTAGCCATTGAATAAGCCAGCGTCCCCCAGAGGAATAGAAAGAACAGGACAAGTGTGCAAAGTGCTGGTGTAGGAGTGCATGTGGAGAGAGAGAGAGAGAGAGAGAGAGAGAGAGAGAGAGAGAGAGAGAGAGAGAGAGAGAGAGAGAGAGAGGTTAGTTTATACGTCAGCTTCTGTTGAAACGGTAACAGGCTGAGACCCTGGGGTTGATTGGTCCATGGCTGGGAGCTCCAGCAGGTCCCCATCTAGCGCCTGAACCCTGGAGAGTCCCTGGAGAACCGCTCATCTTTACGCAAGGGTGGAAGCTCAGAAACGCTGGTTAACGCTGGTTCTACCATCAGTGAAGGGATCAGCAGGAGCAACAACAGGGTGAATAAAGTCCGTGGCGAGGGAAAAGGACACATCCTCTCCCTCTGCCGTGCCCTTTCTCAGTGTGGGCTGTTACCTGAAGGCACTGACCACATTGGGGCGGGACTTTCTTACCACAATCAAGGCGGTGGGGGCGGGGAATTCTTCCCTCCAGGCTTCCCACCCAGGTGGTTCTAAACTGTGGTAAGATGATCTTAAAACCAAGCCACACAGCTGTCTTTCTTATTGCTGTGACAGAGTGCCCCGCCACCCAGGGAAGGCTCCAGGTTTGAAGGGCTACAGTCCCTCAAGGAAGGGGGGAATGAAGCAGGGGTGCTAGGTGGCTGTTTACGGTGCAGACACAGGAAACCAGAGAGATGCGTTCTCTTTGTTTCTCCTTTTTCTTCAGCCTGGGACCCTGTACAATGGACGGACGTCACTCAGAGGGGTCTTCCCAGCTCAGCCAGTTTTCATCTCCTAGGTAATGGATCCTGTCAAACTGATCACCAAGATTGGTCATTGAGTACAGTATAGATGTTGTTGACACTCAGGTCCCAGCATCGTAACAGGTCCCACCCACACTGTACCATGCAGGCAGAGCGCTGCGGTGGGAAAATATGGAAACAGGGCACCTACAACAGACTGATGCATAGCAGTAGGATGGGTTAAATGCAGAGATTCAACCCCAACAAGTGTTAGCTGCCATCTACCACGGGCTTCACAGGAACCAGGGAACCCAAGATCTGCTGAGTGCCTTCGTCTACTCATGTGCTGACTCTGGGCTGGCTGGCTGGGTGGCACCTGCCAGGGGCCTCATGATTACAGATGTATGAAGTGTTGACCCTGAGTCTTTTGGGAGTCGTCAGACAGAGGGGAAGGCTGTTAGGACTCTGTTGGCTGGTATTTTCCACTCCTGCTGCTTTTCCCCTCTGAGGATACTGCTACCAATGTTCTTGCTTGCTTTGCGGAATCTGGAGATCCAGCAAGGAGGCTGTCCCTAGAGTAACTGCCCCATTTGAGGCTGGAGAGCCAGTATGGAACTTTTTTTCTCTATCAATAAACCCTGGTGTCTCTTCTCTTGCCTTGTCAAGTACCAAGGGTCTGTGGCAGGAATCAACAGTGGGTTACCAGATAGAACAGGCATCCCCGAGGAGGCCAGGAAGACCTGTGGCTTACAAGATGGCACCAGGCCTTCAGGAGACACCCAGATAGTGAGCTGAGGGGGAGTGACTGGAGATCATTCCAGAGCACAGCCTCAGCAAAGACCCACAGCCATTCATAGATAAAAGCCTTCTGCACGGTGACCAAGAAAGGGTCTATTTGCTTAGGGTTTGGTGCTGTTGGATGGAAGGTACGGAGCTCTGTGCTGAGACCACTGCTGGGAACCCAAGCTTGGGACCACACCCTGCAAAGCAATGCACTGTGCCTTGGGACTGAGTCTCTGCTATCAGAACTCACTTATCTCCTGAGAGCTGAGCTCCAGGTTAGGAGCTTGGCCTGGGAGGGTTCTGGATTATGTGTGTGGGTGTTACCTTCCCACGCGCAATTTCTCCTTCAGGATTTTCTTGTTAGGCTGGACTCCTAGTGGGCACGGCTTTGGCTCCAAACACTTCAGCTGGCCACCTCCAGGAAAGATCTACTTCCAGAAGCTCATGCCTCCTGACAATGCTTGATTGGGTTGCTGGAAAGGTTAGAGCTTGGTTACAGCATTGAAGAGTGTGTGAAGAGTGTGAAGAGTGTGTGAAGGGTGTGAAGAGTGTGAAGAGTGTGTGAAGAGTGTGAGGAGTGTGTGAAGAGTGTGTGAAGAGTGGGAAGAGTGTATGAAGTGTGCTGAAGAGTGTGAAGAGTGTGTGAAGGGTGTGAAGGGTGTGAAGAGTGTGTGAAGAGTGTGAAGAGTGTGTGAAGAGTGTGAGGAGTGTGTGAAGAGTGTGTGAAGAGTGTGAGGAGTGTGTGAAGAGTGTGTGAAGAGTGTGTGAAGTGTGTGAAGAGTGTGTGAAGAGTGTGAAGAGTGTGTGAAGAGTGTGTGAAGAGTGTGAAGAGTGTATGAAGTGTGCTGAAGAGTGTGAAGAGTGTGTGAAGGGTGTGAAGGGTGTGAAGAGTGTGTGAAGAGTGTGAGGAGTGTGTGAAGAGTGTGTGAAGAGTGTGAGGAGTGTGTGAAGAGTGTGTGAAGAGTGTGTGAAGTGTGTGAAGAGTGTGTGAAGAGTGTGAGGAGTGTGTGAAGAGTGTGTGAAGAGTGTGAAGAGTGTATGAAGTGTGCTGAAGAGTGTGAAGAGTGTGTGAAGGGTGTGAAGGGTGTGAAGAGTGTGTGAAGAGTGTGTGAAGAATGTGAAGGGTGTGAAGAGTGTGTGAAGTGTGCTGAAGAGTGTGAGGAGTGTGTGAAGGGTGTGTGAAGAGTGTGAAGAGTGTGAGGAGTGTGTGAAGAGTGTGTGAAGGGTGTGAAGGGTGTGTGAAGGGTGTGTGAGGAGTGTGTGAAGTGTGCTGAAGAGTGTGAAGAGTGTGTGAAGTGTGTGAAGAGTGTGTGAAGAGTATGAAGAGTGTGAAGAGTGTGTGAAGAGTGTGAGGAGTGTGAAGAGTGTGTGAAGAGTGTGTGAAGAATGTGAAGGGTGTGAAGAGTGTGTGAAGTGTGCTGAAGAGTGTGAGGAGTGTGTGAAGGGTGTGTGAAGGGTGTGTGAAGAGTGTGAAGAGTGTGAAGGGTGTGTGAAGAGTGTGAAGAGTGTGTGAAGGATGTGAAGGGTGTGTGAAGGGTGTGTGAGGAGTGTGTGAAGTGTGCTGAAGAGTGTGAAGAGTGTGAAGAGTGTGAAGAGTGTGTGAAGAGTGTGTGAAGGGTGTGAAGAGTGTGAAGAGTGTGTGAAGGGTGTGAAGAGTGTGTGAAGAGTGTGAAGAGTGTGTGAAGAGTGTGAAGAGTGTGTGAAGGGTGTGAAGAGTGTGTGAAGAGTGTGTGAAGGGTGTGAAGAGTGTGTGAAGAGTGTGGTGTAAAGGGTGAGGCTGGGACACCCAGGGAACTAGATGTGCACCACCATCTCCAAGACTGTTTCTGAAGTCTGAGTACAGCTTGACCATATTTCTATGAAAGTGTAGCATCTGAAACTGGACATGGCGGTGCATGCCTGGAAACTCTGACCTTGAGAGGCAGAGGCAGGAAGATGGGGAGTTCAGCATCGCCCTCTGCTAGAGGGTGAGTGAGTCCAAGTCAGCCTAGGTTCAGTGATACCTCATCTCTTGAAACAAAGCAAAGCAACAACAGCAGACGCAAGAAAAGTATCTGAAAACTGAGATACGTTAAATAAAAATACCTGGGCTGTTGCTGTTGTTTTATTTTAACATGTTATTGGGAGGAAACATGAGATGCTACACTAATGTTTATTTTGCCACCTCATTGCATGATGCTTTAGAGGCTTTAGAGGCTTTTTTGTCCTGTCCCAGCAGTGAGCTGGGATTTGGGGCAAGAGATTCCTGCTCCAGGGCCTGGAGACCTGGGGTTGGGGTCTGCTGGGACAAGGACTTTCATTCTCTTCCTCCATGGAGGGTTTCTCAGCACCAGAGGAGCTCTGCCTCGACCAGGGTCTGTGTTCCACGTTTTACCCCAGAACAGTCAGAGAGAAGTGCTGTCCAGAGCCACAAGTGGGACTCATGGAGTGCTGACTTGTGCCGTAGACTCCCAGGGAGGAAGCCCAAGAAACCCCTCACCCCAAGGACCTTAACAGTCCTGCAAAGGCATCAAGAGGTCCATTCATTGGGTCCCCCACTAGTACAATTTCATCGGCTTGCTCTTTCCTCTGGCAGGATTGTCGCCACCCCGATCATGGCCCTGTGAGTGATAACCCTGGGATTGGAACCCAAGCATCAGAACACCAAAGCTCCTCCTTCAACAGCTCGCACTGCTGTCTCTTTAGCAAAGGGTGGGTCTGACCCTTGCCACTAAAGTATTTCCAGAGTTGAGTTCAAATAAACCAGCAGGGCAATCCCAAGCCGCGGAACCAAGGCGACTTCAGGAGACAGCAGCACGGGGCGAGAGTGCTGGCACCTGAGAAGCGCTCAGCAAGAACCTGCTTAATGAATGAGGCTGGCCCTAGGGAGCTGAGCAAGGACCTTGCCTTCCATCTCAGGGCCAAGTCTGGTGCCCGGGCCTCATTTATCACTTCCTTCACCTGGCGTGTGCTGGAATAAAGAAGCAGTTAGGGGTGGGGAGGGCTCACAGATGCGCCCTGGGGACTAGTTGGCAAGGACTGCTCATCTACAGCCTGGGGGGGGGGGAGGTGAGGAGGTAGAGTTCCCAGAAGCAAATAACTTGTCCAAGGTCACAAACCCAGCTCCCCTGAGTCCCGATGAGAAGCTGTCCATCTTGGAAAAAATAGTCTGTATGAATAATTACCCAAACCCCTGGCTCCAGGGTGACTATACACCTGATCACCTTGTCGGGACAGAGCCCATCCTTCATCCTGCATCTGCCTTCGTACATCTCCCCGTGACAACGGTGGTACCCAGGCCAGGGAGACCTGCGACAATTTGTAATACACAGAAAGGAAGCCTCCAGACAGACAGCACTGTTCCTCAAGGTGTGAGCAGGCTGCAGATGTGGGTCCCAAACTTGAGGGCGCACACGTCTACTTCCGTCCCCGTGCTTGGCTTGGAGGACGTGTGGCACCCCCAAGGCTTTCAAGCTGCCCATGTATACATGGAGAGTCTGGGAACACCAGAAGTGTTTCCACCGCCCAACGGCTCACCCCATGTTGCTCAGGACATGAGAAGGTTTATGAAACGTCTGCTAATAGCTCATCCTGTTCTGAATTTCATAGCTCGCTGTAAGAGAGGAGACAGAGGTATGTTGTTAATAGACCACTAATGACCACCAGTGACCTCAACTCATTCACTGACTCATTGAGCCAGGCTGACCTAAGATGGCATGCCCATGGTGGAAACTTCGAAGGCAGAATCCTCTAGGCCAGCCAAGCAAACAAACCTAAAATCTTGTCTGGAAAGATGACTCGTGGGTAAGGTGTTAAACATGCAACACCCCAGTGAAAACCTGGGCATGGCAGTGTGGGTCTGCAGTCCCAGCTGTAGGAGGTGAAGGCAGGGGACCATTAGGGCTTGCTGAGTAACCAGACTAGCAAAACAGATGAGCCCTGGGTTCCTCGTTTCAAAGAATGAGGTGGAGAGCATCAGACAAGGGCACCTGGGTTCAACCCTCGGTCTCCACACACACACACACACACACACACACACACACACACACACACACACACACACACGTGTGTTCATACACATACACCCCCACCGTGAAAACCCCTTCCCAAGCAACCACACCTAATTGCCTATGTATTGGGGTAGTCTTCCAAATGTTTCCTGTCTACAGAGAAGTGTCTTCACGTTCACATGTGTCCAAGTAGGACCAAGAACCCTAGGTCCTACCTTTTCCATTGGATACGAGGTGGCCCCCACCCCAAAGCGTGACACTTTCCATAATTCACCCAAATAGGAACCTTATTGCCAGCTATTCCCATAAGCTGGGATCTGCGTTTGCCTGTCCTGCTGTCCTAGAAGCCTCCCCCGGCAAAGCCCCCTAGGTGATATATGACCACACTTTATTTACTGGCAGACAGACAGAGCCCCTTGTTCCTTAGCCTGGTAACAACCTGAGGTCATTCATCACCGGCTTGCTCCTTTTTGAAATTCAGCAAGCAGCAGACATCTCTTTAAACTCATGCACGTAATGCATTTTAAAGAGTGTTTTCTGCACAGATCCATTTGCGCGACCTCGGCTTGGAGCACAAGATGGAATGGTGTTTTAGCAAGCACTTCCCTCAGCCCATTTGGAATGCATGCCCTGACATGCAAATGTGGCTGCCCCCCATCACTTGGGAAGGGGGACTGTTATTCAACAAGGGCTCTGGGTGACAACTCAGAGCAAGACCTCAGCTATGGGGAGAGCCACAAGGCAGGGGTTCTGTCCTCCAGGCACGGTGCTAAGATGCCCAGGTAAATGGCCATCTAATAGGTTCGGGAGAGGTCTGAGTGGAACCCGGCTGCATGCAGAGAAGTTCCTTGGGTACTTCGTGTTGGAAGATGGTGGCCAGGTCTTGTGCTGCTGCTTCAGTCTGGCTGCAGAGTGCCCTGGAAGGAAAGCTAGGCTGGAAGGACAGCTTGGGTCTCTAAAGAGGAAGTGATGGAAATCTGTTCCCGGCTTAGTAAAAAGATGGTGACAAGTATGTTTAGGTGGAGGATGTAGCTGCCTGGTGGACATGGGCAATGGCTGGACAGGGAAATAGACTTGGATGTCCTAAAGGCCTCAGACCTGACTTCCCCCAAGCCGGTGAGGGTTTCCCATTCTCCTTGGTTTTTCTCCTCTGCTTCTTCCTCAGCCAATGCAATATCCATCAAGCAGAGCTTTGTAAGCAACTTCTCTCCCTCACCCTCAGCATGTACACACTCAAGGGATGCAAGTCTCTGCGGTCATGCACCCCGCCACTTACTACCCAAGAAGATGCATGCTCGCACAGATCTTGCACCTCTGCAATGTCCCACTGTCCTGTCCCCATACCTATGTCCTCACTGTTCTTTGTATAACAGCTAGATATTCTTTTCTTGTGTGTGCATGGTGTACGCTTGTGTTCATGTGTGAAGTGTGCATTCGCGTATGTGTTTGTGTGCGCTCGGAGATCAGAAGTCAGCCTTAGGCATTGGCCTTTAGGTAGCTTCCATCTTTTGAGACAGGATCTTTCATGGGCCTGAAACTTTACCAAGTTGGCTAAGGCAGCTGACTACTGAGTTCTTTACCTCCAATCTCTCCATAGATGGGGTTACAGATAAATGCCTAAATGCCATTACACCTGGATTGGTTTTTTTTTTTTTTTTTTTTTTTTTTTGTATGTGGTGTGTGTGAGTGTGTATATGTGTGTGGGTACATGTGTGTGCATGCATGTGGAGGCCAAAGGTTCATGCCGTGTCTCCCTTGATTGTTCTTTACTTCATTTAAGACAGAGTCTCTGACTTGGACTGACAGCTCACCAATTCTGGCCAGTCTAGCCCACTATCTTTCCCCAGCCCCTCCCATCTTTACCTTTTAGGCGCTGGAGTTGAGGGAACCACCATGTCTACCCAGCATTTGTATGAATTATGGAGATCTAAACTCTAGCCATCACCCTGAAGAGACAAACACTTTACCCACCAAACCATCATCTCTCCAGCTGGGCCTGGAGCTGTTTAAACTGGGGAACCGGAGGAGCCACACTCAGTTCCCGTGCATCCTTGGCTGAGCCACTTCTCCAGGCTGAGACATTCTTTTTGAGTTCTCCTGTGTCCTCTATAGCTAGCCCTTGCTCTTGGGATGAAGACTAATATGCTCCCGGTGGCCTTCCACACATGCTGTGGCCCTTCCTTCTCTAGAAGCATGCTTCTCGCTGTCAGGGCTCCCACCCTCTGCCTGCCTACCGTGAATCCTCAGTTGCTCATCGCTCCTCCTGTCCACCCAGTCCTTCCTGACTTCAGAAAGCCTACTGTGGCCTCTCTGGCTACGCTCTCCACATCTATCTCCACTGAGTGTCTAGGGCACAGCTGTAATTCCTATACTTGTGTGTGAATAGTTCTCATTTGTCTGTCTGGCAATGTGAAGTAAGTAGGGATGTTCTCATGTGGATCACGGCTGCTCACGGCTGCAGATTCAGCATGGGCTCTTGAGCAAATGGTTGCGTGCAGTCTGCAAGTAGAATGGGAGCTTTTTTATTTTTTTCTTTTTTAACATTATTTTTATTTATTTATTGTGTGTGTGTTAGGGGTAGATTGCATGGGCTATCACTCATGTGTGGAGGTCAGAGGATAATTTGTAGGGGTCGATTCTCTCACCCTACCATGTAATTTGGGTCATCAAATTCAGGTCATCAGACTTGGTGGCAGGCGTCTTCGCCCACTCAACCCTCACCCTCTCAGTGGCCTGGGAGTTTAAAAGGTATGGTTGGACCATGGTACTACCAAAAGCTGCTGGCACGCTTGAGGAGCTTGTCACTAGGGAGGGACACCATAGGGGTGGTGGGAGAAGATTCTTCAAGATTGGATAAGGCAACGGACAGGTAGAAGGTGGCAAGGGTAGCAGAGGCCATACTGGTTAGTTTGAGAGATCAAGTTTGAGAGGAGGAAGGAGAAATAAAGGAGGAAAGGAAATGAGAGCGAGGGAGATAAGACTCTGGGTGGGAGACAGGCTCCTTGAACAGCACAGCACAGACACCCACGGCCCTCGGGCGTTGCCGCCTTCCGTCTTCACGGGCGGGGCTTCCACAGCTCGCTCCAGGTGTCCCAAGGGTGTCTTCCATCATTCCCATCGTCTCCCCTGAGCCTCCCTCTCTTTGTTCTTCCTGGTGGGAATTGGTACAACCTGTGCCTCATGAGGCAGGAGCCGCAGGGGATCCATACAGGCCAAAGGAAGCAGGGAAGCAGGGAAGAGGCCCAAACTGCCTCAGGCACTCAGTGCATGAGACCCTTCCTCCAGGAGGCAACAGATGCCATAGGAGCCATGGCCACAGCCTCTGGAGTGCATCAGCTGGGGACTCCTGCATCTCACCCTTGAATGATAGAGCCATGCGTGCTGAGGGTAGACCCAACCCACTTGGATTAATATCAAGATGAATTCCAAGGTAAGACGAGTTGGACTTTATACCCTGTTGTGGAACTTTCCTGGCTAAGAAAACTCGGAGTGGTGGGGTGAAGTTCGTGAGTCTCTGTTCCAGTCTGACAGTTTTCAGGTTCGTAGTCACTGAGAGAACTAAACCGTTTAAATGCATGAGCTAGGAGCTGCCCTCCAGCCTTCAACATCCACCATCTCATTCTGCTCTCGCAGGATAAAATGAGCCTGCCTCGGAGATGCTACCGTCGCTTTCATTGTGCTGATGAGTGAGTGGGGGACTGCAGCAGTTAAGTATCTAACCCTGTGGCAGGCTGTCTTGAAACCTGAGCTATTTATTAACTGCTATACTGGAGCCCAACTCCACACGCAGGTCTTGGCAGTGTGTAGGGCTGGATCATGCTGTGTTCTGGGAATCCCTTGCTTCCACCTATGATGCATCAGTAGTATAAGGAGTAGACAGGTGTCGTGAGTGAAGAGGGACACGCACTATGTTTGGAACTCACCATACTAGACTTCTCTTGGCCAGAAGGGCTGTCGTGACCCAAACAAGTGAGACTGGTCCGTGTTCCTCTCTGCGCACCCTCATCTCGGCTGTGCTTCCGAGTAGCCCACATGACCTAATCACATGCTGTTTTATTGGTTTCCTGCGATTTTCTTTAGGTCATCTCCACTGACCTGTTGGCTTCCTGGACGGTGGAGCTGGTGTCTCCGCCTCTCTGATGGTCTCTGCCGTCCTCAGTGTGGCCAGAGTACACAGGGGGAGGGACCTTATAACGGCTTCTCGAATATCTGAGCATCACGGGCCATGTGTTAGAAGATCTCTAAAGCTCCACGGGTTGCTGTTGTGGGTTGTCTGTTTTGTTTATTCTGGAAATATCCACTAAGAAGTTTCTGATTGCCAGGCTCTGTATGAGAAAGGGGTAGCTCTGGGGTTACACTGTTGGCTTCTGAGCATTGCCAGGGGCCACTGCCATTAAAGGCAATCTCAGAGAAGACAGAGGGCACAGTGTGGTCTTAGTGACTTGTGGTGGGGACATCCCTTGCTGGAGATGCACTTACAGTTTCATGCAGAAGAACTTGGGACCAGACAGAAGATGCGTCTTTGGTGAGATGGGGACTCAGCTCCTTCCAGGCTGACTTTTCAACTGATTGATGGGTGGTATTGACAAATGCAAATGCTATCCTGGTGGTTTTCTCTCACCCCACCCACCATTGTGTCTGGAGCTCTGGGCTTGTGCACTGGTCCTCCTTATCCACTCTGCTTATGCTTCCTACTTTAACACAATGGTGGGTGGGGTCAGAGGAAAACCACCAGGATGGTATTTGCATTTGCCAATAAGGTCACATGACCGGTTCCACACCATACTTCTCTAGATAACCCCAAAGTTCCCCAACAAAGGTGGAAGAAGGGAGGGATTGATTTCCAATACCACCCAAATCACCGCTCAATAAACAGACAGAGCTTCCAGCCACAGGCGGCCAGCCTCCTGGATGGTGCACTTTGAGCTCTCGGCTTGCCTTTTCCTGCAGGCGTGCCTCACAAGAACTGGTACAGATCTCGTTTGAGAATGGACTTTATCTCTCTCCAGCAACAGCTTCCTGTAGAGCCTATGGGGGTTTGAATTGGAGTTATCTTAATTCCAAACTTTTGTTGAAATTTTTTGCAAGTTATAGCCAACTCAAGCCTAGCCATTTCCACAGGGACCCTACAACGCATCTCACCGCAGGGCCTGTTCCAACTGCAGACACGCCACAGTTAAGGGAGAAGGATCCAGAAGGACTCTGGGATGCTCATGGTCACCTACTTAATGTGATCTTTGCAGCTATCTCTACCGGTCAATCTCAAAGCACTGGTGACTGAGCTTTCCATCCACATCCGGGCTGTGGGAGGAGGGAGGATCTTGTTCTTGAGGTTCACAGCTCCTGCCTCCACTTTAGTCAAAGCTTATATGGTGCTTCTGGCATCAAGGCCTCAGTTTCCTGGGTGGAAAGTTCCAGAGGCAATCTAGCAGTTGCTCCCTGGGACCTGCGTCTGTAGTGCTGCTGCTCTGGGGAACCCGAGAAGTTGTGTGGCCTTCTCAGTTCCCCACAGAGCGGCGACCAGCACTGAGGGAGCCTAGGAAGGTGGTCTTCCTGTTGGCTCTGTCCCTATGTGAAGGCACCTCTGCAGTGTCCTCAGTGCTTTGAGGCTCTGAGAACCCCAGTGTCCGGGACAGGGGTAGGCACCCCTGAGCCTACCAGGTGCTTCTGTTGCACTGGTCCTGAGATGGGGATCAAACCCCGGTGCCCTTACTCCCACATCCCATCTGCACCTCTCTCCCTGCATTTGTTTGGTCAGAGGACGCTTCCAGCAGAAGCTCATACATGGTCCTGGTTGTTCTGCGAATGCTGGGCTTGCCCAGGTCAAAAGACTCAACTTGTCAAAGGGCCCTGAGTGGGTGCACAACAGACCTGTCCACCGGTGCCATGCACAGGGCTCAGCATTGTCGTCATTGTCCATTGGTTTAAGGGGTGGGGCTGCCTTGGCCAGTAGGACCCAGTTAAAGGCCTTAGTCGGCCTTCAGGGCTCCCTTGCTCCGTTTTAGGCTATGTGATGTTTCTTAGAGGAGCTTGGCGTGGTGGAGCTAGCTGTTTGCTGGGAGTCTGCTGCCTGCTGTTTCTCTGTTAGCATGCATCCTTCAACTTCATTACTTTAATGATCATTTTCTGATGACCACCAGCTTGCATAATATTCCCATTTAACAGGAAGGCACACCTGACAGGCCCTGCTGTCCCCAGGGTGGCAATTGGAGATTCTGCTAATAGACTCGGCGAATGGGCTCTGTTCTGCAGAAGGGAATTAGATTTTCTTCCCATTTGCCGAGTCATCCATTGTAGGCGTTCTTTTGGAGTAGCTGGGGAAGTAAGAACCTTGAGGCTCTTGCAGATGTAGTGGCATCTGTCCTCTCTGAAGGTGGCCCCTTGTTTTCTGAGTCCCCGGGGAAACGTGCAGGCACACAACATCACTCATGGACAGTCTACATGCTTAGGGATTTATTATTATTATTATTTTTTACTGCTCTGTACTTTAAATTAAGAAATGGGCTGTGAAACTTGGATTAATTTTTAAACACAACCACTAATATGGTGGGCTATTTTGCAGAATTTTTATTTTAAAAGGTGGTATGTGCTGAAGCAATTCGTTTTCTCACTATGGATTATTAAGCAGGAGACTGTAGTCTTCTTAATGCCTGAGTCTGTTTTTCCAAACTGTGCAGTATCCACCTTACCTGAGAAAGTACACTAAATGCCACGATTTGGTTACTGTTTCTTCTGGGGATTGTAAAACAGCCCTCCCCGAATCAACATCCTGAGGTTTTTTTTTGTTTGTTTGTTTGTTTTGTTTTCCGTGCTCACTGCATCTGAGCTGGGAGCTTCATGAACCCCAAGAAAGTAGGGAGGGGATACTCTGTGATTAGGGGCCCTGGGAGTGGGAAGCACTGGAGGCCAATGACCCGGCGTGGATCCCTGCAGTGGAATTAGAGGGAAAGTGTTGGGCGTGGATCCCTGCAGTGGAATCAGAGGGAAAGTGTTGGGTGAACTTGCTTCTGAAGCCACCAGTGGAATCAACTCCTCAGATGTTATTGGGAGGCTAACTCACGTCTTATTTCCCAGAGGAGAAGGTCAAAAATACAACAAAGGCTGCCAGGCTGCCAGGCTGCCTTCCTGATGTAACATGGATACCAGCCATTTTAGCATTTCACATTTCTTCACCAAGGCAGGGGACGTGCATCTCCAGTCAGATGCACAGGATCTTTCGGGGGGGGGGCGGGGGGAGCTCTTCTGGAAAGGCGTGGCCGCTGCGCCTCCCTCACCAGCCTGTGTCCTACTACACGCCCCACCTTGCTTAGCTGCTGTGTCTCATTCTCTGAAAAACTTCAGCAGAGAATGAGTGCCCCTCACTAGGGGGCTGGGTAAACAAATTATGGTGTGTCTCAGCAGCCTAATGCTATCTATGCAGCCATTAAAAAGAACGAGGCGGCTTTATATACACTGATATGGAATAAGCTTCAAGATATATTGCCGGGGGAAGCAAGCAAAGAGCAGAACACCGCGCATAGGATGTGCCGCTATTTGTTTCAAAATGAGATATATGTATGTGCACACGCTTTTACATACAAAGTGCTGTCTTTGGAGAGCCACAGAAAAAGCCAGTCATGGAACTCGCCTGGAGGGAGGGTGAGGGTGACTTCTCACTGCTAACCCTTTCGGACCATTTGAATTATTTTTTAACTACATGCATGCATTATCTACTTAGTATAATAAATGAGCCAAATATTAGAAATCTATTAGGGAGTTTGCAGTTTAAATAAACCCAATGGAAAAATTAATATTTTCCCTAGACACGGGGCCTTCTCTCCCCGCTTGCCCACGTCCTCTCCCCTCTCAGTTTTAAATAAGAGCTAAATCGTGAGGAGAACTGTTTTCTAGTCTGAGTTCTATAATCAACTGCGACCGAACAGTAAGAAGGAAAAAAATATGTACTTCCTAACAGTCTAGAATGAACCAAGTCAAACTGATTTTCTTCCCTTTCCTTTCTTTCTTTCTTTCTTTCTTTTTTTCTTTTCTTTTTTTTTTTTTTTTTTAGCTAGCAGACCAAGTCAATTACGTTTGTCTCCCGTCCGTGTCTCCCAACAGCTTGAACTCATTTTCCTCACAGTCTTTGGAAGGACAGAGCACAAGTCAAACGTAGAGTCTTTAGCTTTAACGCCTACAAGTGTCAACCCAGCCTTGATTCCTAGCCCAGGGCCCCTCCATGACAAAAGGAGATGACTCATAACTTTGCACACACAGCAAGGGGCCATGCCAGCTGAGTCCCGGGCAGCCCGAGACAGCCGAGAGCTGGATGGGAGTCACTGCTCCTTCTCCCAGAGCCCACAAGGTGCTGCTGGGATGCTCTGAGCATTGCTAAGAACCCTGAAGGCTCTATCTTGATCCGTCTTGACCAGTGGATCAGGATGACTGCTCTAATCAACCTAGGCTCTCTTTTGGGGTTAGATAATGGAACAAGGGAAAAGAACCAACTGTCCCCAGTGAAGGAGAGCAGCTTGTTGATCAAGGCAGTCACGCTTCAGTCTTCAGGCTGCTTGGGGAAAGATGCACATGAGGTAGGGGCCTGATAGCCCTGGGATGATGGCTGCCAATGCACTTTCCATGACAACGTAATTTGCAAATGAATAGCAATGGGGACGTGCACATTTAGCTTCCTTAGAGAACCAGCTATGAGTGGCTGAAAGGCACATGGATGAGATTCAGTTTGTCCTTCTGACTGAGAAGAGATGTTAGTGACTGAGCCCATGACCATGATGACTGCAAAAACACTTCTCTAAGGCAATGGCATTAGGTGTTGTCCATCTGTACAATGTATGCAGTGGCCATCGAGCCATATCCGAGCGTCCAGTTTCTGTAGCCAAAGCCGTCTGTGTGATGTCCACAGAGGCTGTTATGCTGCATAGCAAAATGGGGTTGAGAGACCAGCAAACAGGGCTGAGATATATACTGTGCCTCTCTGGGAACAGCTCTCCAGTTAGTCCCTTGTCTCCAGAGGGGACAGATACTGATCACCAGGAAAGCTTGTTATGTTAATGGGAACACCCACATCTCTGAGAGCAGGTGGGAGGGAAGCCTATCCTAGCCCTGGGGGCTCTGCCATGGGTACTTAGTGGCACTGGGAAACAGCATTTTAAAAATACCTGTCACATCTCATTTTCTCTGCCTTTTTTTTTTTTCTAGTTTTCCTTCAAATGCAGGGGGCTTCATGCAGTCCCCCTCCCCTCAGAGAAGTAAATGTGTGCTTGGCACTCGGGCAGTTAACACTCTGACTGCTGGTTTTCTGGAACTTCTAGAATGGTTTACGGAACTCAGGTGCTTCTATGGCATATTCTAGAAACATATAGTCTATCCTTGGTGGTCATTGAGCTCACTCTAGGAGGGGGTGTCACAGCAGGGTTTAGAAACCACATGGCAAGTTTTGAGACCTTTCTTCCTGTCTCTGTGTTGTGGGGAGGTGGATGGCTACAAACATGTTTGTGTGTGTGTGTGTGTGTGTGTGTGTGTGTGTGCATACAGATGTGTGTAGGTGTACAGGTGTGTATGTGTGTGCATACAGATGTGTGTAGGTGTACAGGTGTGTGTGTGTGTGTGTGTGTGTGTGTGTGTGTGTGTATGTATGAAGGTGAGAAATAAACCTCAGGTGTCATTCCTTAGGTCTGTTTACCTTGTTTTTGTGAGACAAGGTCTCTCACTGGCCTGTTGCTTGCAAAGTAGGCTAAGCTAAGCGATTCATGCTCCTCCGGTCTCCACCTCCCCAGCACTGGGATTGCACGTGTACACTACCAAGTCTGGATTTTACCTTCCTGCCTCCAGAGCAGTGTTGATGTTCACTGAAGTCCTTGAGTGAAAGGACTTCATTTCATCTTTCATGTTCTCTACTCTGAGGTGCTGAAGGCCAGGGAACAACAGCGCACACAGGAAGTCCCCAGGCTTCAGCCCTTTGTGGCAGGGTTGTCTGGTGAGCCCTTGCTTCATTCCTTCCTCCTCTAGAGCTCTCCTCATGCTGGCTGCCTGCCTGATGGTTGGAATGTGCTGCTCCTGCCTTCCCACTGTGAGTGTGCGTGCTCTGTTCGAGATGGGAGCTTCGCTCTGCTCCAGTGGCAGTGCCGTGGTGAGAGGCAGGGACCGAGTCTGACCTCCCTAGTGCTTCCCTTAATAGGGTCCTCTATCAGAGGAGTTGTGGAGTGAACCATTAAATCACAAACGATCCGGAAAAAGTCATTGAGTTCGAACTCTGCTATTTTAAAGACAATAAAATAAAATAAATTTGAGGACCTGGGTGGGAAAAACATGAAGGACTCATCTAACAGCTCACTTTTCATCCATCCATCCATTCATCCATCCATCCATCCACCCACCCACCCATCTACCTACCCACCTACCCACCCATTCACCCATCCATCCATCCACCCACACACCTACCCAGTCACCTATCCACCCACCCATTCACCCATCCACCCGTTCTCCCATCCATCCATTCATCCATCCATCCATCCACCCACCCATCTACCTACCCACCTACCTACCCACCCACCCACCCATCTACCTACCCACCTACCCACCCACTCACCCATCCATCCATCCATCCATCCATCCATCCATCCATCCATCCATTTGTTCTGTCAAATGTTGTGCTTTAGGATGGATCTTCCAGGAGACCCTACAGAGAGTACTCCCAAGTGATAGATAAGCGATACAAGTTAAGAGACAACAATTGCTGGAGGTGGTAAGAAGAGAGGTAAAGGGATTTGGAGTTTAGGAACAAGGTGGCAGGCAGGGCAGGGAGGTCAGTGAAATTGAGTATGAAGGCAACAGCATCATGAGGAAATTGAGGGGTGGGTGTTCTGGGAAGAGGGCTGGAGGGAGGCCCAAACTATAGAGCAAGCTGGAGCATCGGGGTCCTCTGGCTTCCAAGCACCCTTCCCCTGGGGGATTATTTTGATGCTGCATTCAAGGTAGCAGGAGCGGCGTAGAGCATAGCTGTGGGCGGAGAACTGGCCTGGGATGGGGAGGCAGGGGGCTGCCCATTGAGTCACTCTGTAGGAAGGTTGGAGAAGACCCATGACAAGGCCAGGCCATGGAAAGCAGTGCTTCGTAGGCATTGGGACTATTCGGGTTGGAGAGTACAGCAGTTCTTTATCCCGCTGTAGCTCGGGTGCTCGAGAACGCTTACAGGGCTTGGCAGAGCCATGGAGGTGACAGTTTCAAAGGATTTGGGAAAGAGGGTCGTGTCCCTATTAGTGCGTTCCATGCAGCACCAAGGACTCAGCTGTGGAGGGAGGTGTCACCGCCTGAAGGCTGGAAGGAATGCAGGGACCTAAGGACCTGGGCTCCATCTTTGTCTGTCACAGATGGAGAAATAGGTTTTGTGAGTCACAGTGGTCTGAGACGAGAGTCTGGAGCTCCCTGACTTCAAATTTAGCCCCTTCTGTGATTAGCAGGTGGGACCAGCTAATTATGAAGTACACTGGGTACCTCTCATGTCTCCCCCAAGGTATGATTAGGAAGCAGAGCTGCCCGTTGACCAAGTTTCCTTGAAGCCCATGGAACTGACAGAGGGGGCTCTGAGCAGGGACAAAGATTAACCACTGAATGTTGCTTTGGGTAGAGGTAGGGATGGCATAATGGTCCATAATTAGTGGATACAAATATATGGGGGTGTCAGAGAAGTGTGGGCCTCCAGCCTCTGCACATGGGGAGGATCAGAGGAGATGAAGTGCCCAGTTTGGGCCTGGCACACAGTCGTCACCCCACTCAATAAGCTCAGTGTTCCTGCCCCCTCCCAAGGAACATTACATTAAGTAATTGCTTTACTGGCCAAGTTATATATTACCGAGAATGAACCTAGCTCCGACTTATCATTCACTTTTACTGTTTTGCCTAGAGAGGTTTCCGTGGCAGCTCGGAAAGCCAGAAATGAATAAGGAGAGAGGTGACATTAAAGGCAGGCTGTTAGCAGAAGTGAAAATTAAACAACTCAGCCAAAATCGAAGCCCGGTGCTGCCTGGTGCTGCCTTGCCTGCACCAATGGGGAGATTAATTGCTCCCTTCTGGGGCTCCGTCCAACTGCCAGGAGGCTGAAGAAATCTCTGCTCACCTTAACTTTTAACTCAACCCCATAACTTAAGGGATGAAGCTCCATATTCCGAGAGGATTCTGGGACTTGGTGAGGCATGCTTTTTTTAGCAGTGTCACTGTGGCTGCAGTGAGGTCCTGTCTTGGGGGGTCATCTCATGTCACTGAGTCATACTTTAAGAAGCTCAAAGTGCCTAGAGAGGCCCCGGCCCTCTGCAGGAAGGAGAGAGGGCAGCCATGGCAGGCTGAGTGAGGATAACAGAAAGTGGCTGCTGTCTGGATGTCCCCTAACATCTCCCTGGGGCAGTCAATACACTTGCAGCATCGCTACCACGTCTCTTATTGAATCCTCCTCCGGGCTGGGAAAAAGGGGTCCATTGAGTAGAGAATGCTTGAATCCACAGCGCTCCGACCATACAGAGAGGGGCAAGCCCAGGCTTCAGACAGCGTTGGCCTCTGAGCTCACCCTTCCGTCAAGACCCTCCCAGACAGGGAGCTGTCCATCACAGAGCTAAGGCAGGCTGAGCTCCAAAAAGGAGGAAGGCCCGTTCTTCCTGGTCAAGGAAGGAGGAAGGTCTGTTTGGTACTCACTTTGAGGGGGCAGGAAAAAACAGAGCCCACTCTTTGATGCATTTTCCTAAGATGAACAACAAGGCTTTGTGGCGGCCCTGGAGAGCTGAGCTCAGCTCTCTCCTGAGTCACTGGTTGCCCTTAGCGATTCACTTCCTGGGAGTTCGGGAGAGCTTGATTGCGAGACAGTTTATTTAAAGAATCGCCAGGCGCTGTTGCTTCCCAATTGACGACAGCTCTTGTCCCCGGCTCATAGCAAAGGCCGAGCCGGCCGTCCTCAACCCTCTAACAGAGACCCTATTTAGTTTTCTCTCCTGCAGCACCAAGACACTGCACAGAAGGTCCCTGCTGAGTGAGAGGTGGGGAGGACAGAGAATCTCTATGAAGCCATGAAAGAAACATCTGCCCAGGATCAGGGGTGGCCACGGGACGTCTGGGGCTCTAAACAGACCTCATACTTCATCTCGTATAATTAGTGAGTTTCTTACCAGTGCCCCAAGTCAAGCACACAGGGCATCCTAAGGCCTAAATATAGTCTAATAAGGTAATCCTTTTCATCTTGCTGCCATCTAATCAATATGGGAAAAAAAGCATATTTATAACTAACAATTAGGCTTTCAATGCTTTCCTTAGCAACACCAGCCCCCAACAAACAGCCTCTATAAACCCTATCCCCAAATCTCAGCTGTCCAGACTCTGCCAGTCAAGTCTTCCTGGATACAGGGAACTAGAGAAGATTGGACTACACAGTCATGGCACCAAAGCCAAAACCAAAATACCAAAAATGTCCATTGGAAGTGGACTTTAAATTCACACTGCATATAGCAAGATGGATTTCAGTATTAACTGGCAAAGTTATTAAGTGCAGGCAGTTCAAAAGGGGGGGTAGTAACCCTTGTGGGGGGTGTTGGTATACATATTGCGTTATCAAGCAATATAATCAAGCAAAGTAAATGGACACATTACAATCGGCTTTTTACCCCCCACTTGTCAGGAGTCATAACTGTATGAAGCATTTTCCGCCTCGATCAATTGGGAAATCAATACCTTGGTATTTGTCCAGGGCATCTCTTATAGGAAGAAATGAGAGGAAATGTTCAGGAAATCATTTAGACCTCTGAAGGTCGTATCTGAGAACTGTCACCCCCCCCCACCAGTGCGCGCGCTCACTGGTGCTCCCTCTTGAATGGTGGCAGCTGGGGGGGGGGGCGAATGGTTGGCTGGTTCTAGCAAAGTGCTCCTTAACTGAAGAGTACAGGGTTATCAGCCCTGTTCATGCTGGTGCTGGGTTCTGGGTTCTGGGTGCTGGGTCTGCTTTGTGTGTGGGAGAGAGAGCTCACCAGCTTGGACCTCATGACTTTGGTTCCTCAAGACTTGAAACTCCCAGCAAAGATCTCAGTGGAGCCTTTACCAGCCTAGCACTTGAAGCTGCCGTTGGCCAGCACCTTGGCCGTGTACATGGATGACAGAAGTCAACGTCTGATGTCTTCATTAGTTGCTCTTCACCCTATGCTTTCCATACAGGGTCTCTCTTTGGAACCTGAGCTCATCAATTCATCTGGAATGGCCGGCCAGGTACAGGGACCGTCCTGATTCTACTCTCTGAGCATTGGGATTATAAGCAGAATGATGCCCAGCTTTCTACATGAGTGCCAGGGATCCAAACTCACGTCCTTGTGTTTGCTCATCAGGTAAACTGCTGCTGAGCCACTGCCCCAGTCCCTGGCCTGATAGTTTTAATATGGAAAATACCCAACATACACACAGTAGAACAGTGCCGTAAAGGCCCACGCCTCTCCCCCCCCGCTGCCTTCTACGGTCCTTCCATGGAAGGAAACGCCAGACATCGCCAGCACTTCTGCAAAAATCTCTCAGTGATACAGATTCTTCCAGAAACATCAAAACAATTCTGTGATCTCACCTAAAATATTAACAACTCTTTCATACTCACAGACTCAATCTATGACCGGACTTTCCAATGACTTACAATTTTCAAAGAGTCTGTTGCATTTAGGCTCCAAGGAATGCCTGCTGGTTGCCATGGGTTACCTGGTGGATACGGCTTCTGCATTTCCTATTCTGTGGGCACTCTCTCCAGCCTGTAGATTATAGGTTGAAGGGGTATGAGCAGATGACCAATTTTGGTCTAGATTTTACTGTTGACTCTGGTTTCATTTAAAATGGTGGTCCTCTAAACCAAGTGTGGTGGTACTCATCTATAGTCTCAGACTTTAGGAGGCTGAGGCAGGAGGATAGTAAGCTGAGGGCAGCTCAGGCTGTGTAGCAAAACCCTATCTCAAAATAAGAAAAAACAGAAACAAAAATGATAGGTGGTGGTCTAGTCTTCTCCTGTCTTTTTTATTAGTGAAATGGCTTCTGTCAGAAGAAACTTCCCCTCATAAAGAATTCAATTCCAGGTGGGCAGTGGTAGCATATCCTTTTAATCCCAGCACACAGGCGATGAAGCAGGCGGATCTCTGCGAGTTCGAGACCAGCCTGGTCTATAAGAGCTAGTCCCAGGACAGCCTCCAAAGCCACAGAGAAACCTTGTCTTGAAAAACAAAACCAACAACAAAACAAAGCAATAACAACAAAAGAATTCAATTTCTGCTACTGATATTTGTTTATTTTTTAATTATTTTTATATTTATTTAGTTATTTTTAAGGTAAGTTCTCACTATGTATCCCTGACTGTTTTGGAACTCACTATGTGGACCAGATTGGCCTTGAATTCACAAAAATCAGCCTGTCTCTACCTCTCCAGTGCTGGAATTAAAGGTATTTGCCACCATGTACAGCCAAGTCTTATTTTTATTTTATTTATTTTTTTAAAGTACAAGTCCCATTTTATTTTTCCAAGGTGTTTTTTTACTTCTGTCTTCACGAAGCCATCTCTTTACATGGGCTTTGGAGGAGGTCGCAGAGCAGCACCAGCAGGTCTAAATCGCGGTGGGGGTGTTCAGTCCTTCCTGGCTTCTTGAGATGGATTCCTGACTACTTTGCTGTGGATAGCACAGCTCACACAATTGTGCAGCTTCGCATAGAGCTTGGGAAGCACATAGGCGTCGAAGACACTTGCTTCGGATATGTCCCTGACGGCAGTGGCCTCACGATGTTCCGAATGACGAACTTCTTAATGGCCTTGTCCTTGGGCACGCCCGGGCGCAGTTCCTGCAGTGAACGGGCTGCATGTGGCCGCGGCCCTTTCTTGGCACGCCCGTTGTTCCTCCTTTTTTTGACCACCTTGGAGCCAAGACCCCCAAGTCTTATTTTTAAAAAACAAGGTGTATGTTTGACTCTGAGGTGACTGTCTTGTCTCTTGCTCAGGCACACGGGTTATCATACACACGTGCATTATTTTTACCGTCCCCTGTAAATCTGCCAGCTCTTACTACCTGGGAATGGTGTGTGTGTGTGTGTGTGTGTGTGTGTGTGTGTGTGTGTGTGTGTCTTCATGAGTATGTATGTCATATGTGTGTGTACATGCATGTTTATATGTGTTTGTGTGTTCACATGTGTGTGAATAGTGTGTGTGCATCTGTGTTTACCTGTATTGTCTGTATGTGTCCCAGGATTCCCTCTGCCTGAGCTTCCCATTCCTGTTATTAGTAATGGGTCCCACTAGGCCCAGTTTGTTGGTGTTGGTGTTGGTGGTGTTGGTGTTGGTGTTGGTGATGTTGGTGGTGGTGTTGGTGTTGGTGGTGTTGGTGTTGGTGTTGGTGGTGGTGGTGGTGGTGTTGGTGGCGGTGGGTTTTTGTTTTGTGTTGTTTTTTTTTTTGTTTGTTTGTTTGTTTTGTTTTAATGTGGATTCTCGGGATCAGTTTGGATACTTATGTAAGCACTTGACAACTGAGCTGTCTCCACAGCATCTGGCATCTTCTTTTTCAGTCTCTGTCCTTGCCTTGTTGTCCATGGTAATGTCACCATCAAGAGCCTCACGGGACTACCACGCTCACTGCAGAGAGCAGCCTGCCTCCTCCTCACCCTGTGGTGGTCAGGTTCTGCTCCATGCTTTCTCCACAGTCTAACAAACTGGGCCTTCGCTATTTATCCTACTGACCAATACATCACGGCTGCGATGAATTTCTGGGCTGTAATAAGAATGTCTTATAAAAGCAATAAAGGAAAAATAATTAACAGCAGTGCACCCCCCCCCCAATCCCAGCCATCTTCTGGCTCCAGAGCCACAGCAGCGGTCCGTCTCTTGCTTCCGACGAGCTGCTCTGGGTGGATGTTTGCCTCACACCCTTCCCCACATCTAAGCTGTGCTGTGTGGCCGCCCTCAGTGCCACAGGGCATATGTGGGTCTCTGCTTCGTCACCCATGTCATCTGACTGATTCATTCTCTGAGTCTGCAGTGGAGAAAAGCAATTGCTGAGGTCTGGAGGGGACACTGCCATTTCTCGTCAGTCTTAGGGCCTGTCAGTTTTTCCTGAGCCCTAGGCCTGCCTCCTGCCTTTTGCACAAAAAAGTTCAACACACGGTCTGCCCACTTTCTCCCAGGCACCCATGGATTTTTAGTGATTTTGAGGTAGGCACACGGGGGGTGTCTTTGAACACAAGCTGTGTGTAGCCCTCCATCTTCTTCTTTTTTCATTCATTTAAATGTACATATGTGGTGTGTGTGTGTGTGTGTGTGTGTGTGTGTGTGTGTGTGTGTGTACCAGAGGTTGGTTGATCTCTGAGTATTTTTTTCTGAGTTGTTCTCTACCTTATAGACTAAGGCAGGCTCTTGTACTTGAGCCTTGAGCTCACAGATTGAGCTAGGCTAGCTAGAGAGGTTGCTCCAGGAATTCCTGCCTCCCCTCCTGAGTCCTAGGATTACAGGATAGCTGCCTCGACGGGTTTTGGAGTTCTAGACTGTGATCCTGTCACATTTATGAGGCAAACACATCACCAACTGAGCCACCTCCCCAGACCTCATCAGTCCCTTTGAGCAGGAGAAATGCTACATTGAGGAGCAATCACTCCAGAGTGATTCACTGTGATGCCCAGGTCACTATTTCAGGGGATAATTGATCACTCTTCGCACAGTCCAAGAACAGAGCCAATTAGATCTGTCCATCCAACCAGGCTTGCCTGGAGAGGAAAGTTAGCCCAATTCACCCTAAAATACAAAGAAAAGGGAGCAGGAAGAATGGTGTCCTACACAGGCACACTCCCTGTTTCTCATCTCATTATGTCTGGCACCCCTGTTAGGCGCGTACAGCGGGACACCAGTAAAGGTGGTGACAGGTCCCCCCTGCCTGCGTCTGGGTAGCACAGGCCAGAGACCCTGACCCTATGGTCTCCCCACTGGAGTCTCCTCAGCAGACTCTCTGCCACTCTCCGCGCCCGCCAGCAATTCTGCCCTCACTCTCTGCTGCCTGGGCTCCTCTGCCTTCACCTTTCTCTCTCCCTCCCACTCTCCCTTTCTCTGTCTCTTCTGCTTATCTCTCTTCCCTCTGGCCTTCCTTGGGTTCCATATCCTCTCATCTTCATGCCTCCCTTTCCCCCGTCTGTCAGCACTCCCCTCATCTCCTCCCTTACTATCTCTGTCTTTTCTGTCTCGTACCCATCCAACAGCAAACCTCGTGTGCATGAGTATGTGTGCACGTGAGCACACACATGCACACACACGCACTCACATACACACTCACATCCATTTGCCCATTTCTTTGCACTGGGGTTTCTTCTTGGGCAGCCATGATCCTCTCTACCTCTAGGTAGCTGTACGTGGCTTCTCTGGTCTCTTACGGCTTTGTCCAATCTTCACCTGCCACCTCCTACAGTAGAGTTCCTTGCCTGGGTTTGCCATTTGCAGATCAACCTAACTGATCCCCAGGATTAAATATAAACCATGCGACTGTCACCCCAAAGCCTCCCAAATGCCACTCTGCAAGTGCATGGTAGTTACCCAGACAAATCAGTTGCTGGGTTTTCTGAAGCGGCCCTGAACATCCTTTGGCCTTTAAAATAACAAAAAGTGTCTTTCCCTTGACCTTCAAATCATACCCAGCATCTTAGTCATTCCATATAATTTGGAAGAAACATTAAGAGAACATAGACCTAATGATCTTTAGAAAAATAATAAGACAAAGAGAAAATGGCTCCTGCCTTTACAGTTACCCAGGGAGACTCTGAAGGGCAGAGATACATTTAAATCTCAGTAAGTGGTTATCTCCCCAGCTTTGCCAAGAAACACATGCCAAATCGTTACTCCGAAAGGGCTGTGGGTGTCCAAGTGCCTCCCCACTTCTGGGGCCTCGGGCTAGGCAGGCAGTGGTGGACTCGGGGCGTTCCAAGTGGCATTTCAGCCCTCCTTCCCTGCCAACCTTCCTTCCAACATCTTTCCATTCCATCTTCTTCTAATCAGTCAGATGAGCTCAGTGAAGAAATATAGGGACCAGGTTCCAAGGTCTCTGTCTAATTAAAAAGTGCTTGCGTCGGAGAGAATTTTAATTCCTAAGCATTATTCTGATGGGGTGAAGGGGGTGGGTTGGACTTTCAATAGATGATTTAAAATCCAGAGATTTAGTAAGACACTAAATAAGAAGGGGATGGCTGAGTTGCAAATAAGATTTCCCAATGTCGTCTTTGAAATAAAGACCCTGAATTTGGGCTTGGGAATCACAGCTTACCCAGCCAACAGTAAACTTATTGTGAGTGTGTGTGTGTGTGTGTGTGTGTGTGTGTATGAGTGTATGAGTGTATGAGTGAGTGCATGCATGAGTGTGTATGTGCACAAGTGTGTGTGAGTGTGTGTGTGTGTGTGTGTGTGTGTGTGTGCGAGCATGTACATGAGTGTGCATGTGAGGCCAGAGGTCATCATCCGGCTTCTTCCTTGGGGACTTTTCCCTGTAGTTTTAGAGACAGGGTGTCTAATGGCAGAAGAACTCACTAATTCTGTCTGGTCAGTGAGCCTGGGGGATCCTCTCGCCTCTGCTTCCTGGGTGCTGGGATTATAAGTACAAGCTACTCCAAGCTTGAAGTACTTCAGTCACTTAAGCATCTCTCCAGGGCCTCCCCTATTCTGTGTTCCTTTAGGAGTTCACCCTTCCCGCTTAATCAGAAAGGTATAGCTTGGGGTGGTAGGATCGGTACGCATTTCCTCCTCAACTTCCTGAATTTCAACAAAATCCGTCACATGTAAAATCCTTTTCCTTTTTTCTTTTCTTCCTTCCTACCTTCCTTTTTCTTTTCTTTCTTTCTTTTTTTTTTTTTTTTGAGGCCTGGGGACATTTTCTTGTTCACTGGGTTTGTTTTGTAGGAAAGGCTCTACTTTCTGATCTCCTTCTGAGGAGCTAAGGCTTGTGTGTGTGGCACCATCACACCCTCTTCTGGACCCTGGGCTATACTGGAAGTCTTAGGCATGTGGAGCCTCAGTGTTCCAGCTCATTCATAACCCTCTTGGATCTTTGCGTCCTTTGCTTTTCCATCTACTTTCTGTCAGCTTCTAAAACGGTAGTATGAGAACTGGGAGCTCTGTTGCACCCGATGGGGGTACTCAGTGCTGTCTTCAAATGTCCAGATCAGCAGTCAGCAAAGCGGGACTGGAAGCAGATTTTCAGAAAGCGGGAGGCAATTCTACATTGGCCTCGGAGAAGCACTGGCGACATGTTCACTAGATGTGCGATCTCCCCAACACCCAGAAATTCCTTTTCATTTAGGCATTTATACAGAGAAATAAATATGGGTCTACATAAGTCCTGCTTCAACATTTTTTTTTTCAGAAGATTTATTCATATCAGCCCAAACTAGAAATCCAGGGTCATTGAGATGGCTTACCAGACAAAAAGCATTTGCTGCCAAGTCTGAGGATTTGAGTTCAATCCCCAGAAGAAGAAGGATTGACTTCTACAAGTTGTCCTTTGATTCCTGCACCTGTGCTAACACACACACACACACACACACACACACACACACACACACACACACACACACAGGCCTCAAAAAACCAACCAACAACCAAACAGTGATCTACTGAGTCATTCTATAAAATGTATGAGTCTCAGAAACACCATGGTGAGTGACAGAAGCCAGAAGTAAAAACACGCATGTCACAAGAGTCCATGGAGATGATGCAGAACATGCAAAAAAAAAAAAAAAAAAAAAAAAAAAAAAAGCCTTTGCTGATAGAAATCAGATAGAAATCAGAACAGCAGTTCACGGGGGTGGAGGCTGGGACATGGACTTGAGAAGAGGGATGAGGAGCTCAGCAGTTAAGAGCACTGACTGCTCTTGTAGAGACCTAGGTTCAGTTCCCAGCGCCCACATCGTGGCTGACAATCATGCTCAACTCCAGTTTCAGAGCATCTTACACTAGAGCATCTTTATGAACTCTCTGGGTACTGGGCAAACTGGTCGGTACACATACATGGATATAGGCATAACACTTGCATGTAGGAAAATAAATGTCTTCTTGAAAGAGGAAGAGGAAGGGGAGGGGTGGGGGAAATTTCCAGAAAAAAGGAAATATTCTGTGTGTCTTGATAAGCCTTCATCAGAACCAATGGAACATTACCATTAAGATGTGTGTTTTGGGCCTGCGGAGATGGCTCAGTTGTTAAACTCCTTGACACATAAGCTTGAGAGCCTAGGTCTGATCCCCAGGACCCACACGAAAGCCAAACATCAGAATGAATGCCTGTGATCCCAGTACTGGAGAGCTGTAGACAGGAGGATCCCTGGGACTTGCTGGCCTGTCAATCCTGCCATAGATCTTCAAGGCCTTTCCAACAAATTCTGCAATAACTTAATATTCCCAGGTCTCTGAAGAGATGTCTAAACACAAAATTTGGGTCCCAGTCTCATGCCAATGGATTACAGCCACGGGTTCAAGAGCCCACCTGTAACTGTCTCTTGGAAAAAACTACCGCAGAGATGTGGTTCAGCTGGTAGAGTGTTGCTGAGCGTGCGTGAAGCCCTAGATTCTAAGTCCTAGTGCACACATGAGGAGGTCTAAGGCACACACCTATACTCCCAGCTCTCAAGGTCAGAGAATCAGAGGTTCAAGGGCATTTTCAGATACACTCTGGAATACACAAAAGCCTGTCTCAAAAGGAAAAAAAAGCAGAAAAAGAAAATCTCTATCACCATAAGTTGGAGCAAGGATTTTTTTTTTTAGGAAAAGTTAGTAAATTCAATTTTATATAAAAATATATAAATGCATAATAATCCCTTTCTGCTCTTAAATAAGCCACTGTTGAGCTCAGGGAAAGGCAAGCCACAGGCAAGGAGAAAATATTTTCAAAACACATGTCTGGTAAAGGACTTATATACAGAATATGCACTGGCACAGCCTGTATTCCCAGCATTAAGGAAGCTGAGGCAAGAGGATTATTATTTTGAAGTCAGTCATGCTACATAGTGAGGCCTTGTCCAAAAAAAGAACAAAGCCCAAATCTCTTCAAGCTTAATAAAATCTACTTAGCTTTAACAATTAAACAAAAGATTTAAATAGACAATAACAAAGATTACAAGGCAACAAGAGAATTTTGAAAGCTATTTACATCATTAGTCATCAGGGAAGTGCAAATTAAAGTGTTTATTTTATTCATTTCAATTTTGCTCATTATTGCTATTATGTATGAGGTGCGCATGGTGGGCAGGGGTGGTGGGGTGCAAATCAGAGGATGACTTTTGAGAATTGTTTGTCTCTGTCTACTGTGGACTCTAGGACAGGAACTGGGGGGGTGCGGGGGGAGGTCAGGCTTACATGGCAAACACCTTTATTCACAGAGTCATCTCACTGACCCAGGAAACACACAACAGCACTTAGGAAAATTGCCAGAATTAAAACACAGCACAACAAAAGTAAACCCTGATAAGCCTGGGAAAGAACAAAGAGTAATAATGGTCCTCTCTTGTTGCTGGTGGGAATGCAAAATGTCAGAACCACACTGAAACAGAGTTCAGTAGTTCCTGGAGAAGAATTATGCATTAGTATAGTCTATACCATGGACTATTACTCAACAATAAGAATTAGTGATATTCAGGCATGCGCAGCCGCCACCGCCACGCTATGCTGTGTGACACCATTATTGTGATTGTAGGAAAGCAATCAGAGCGAGGAACTATCTGGAGTTGGGGCAAAGATTGGCTTCAAGGGGCCAGGAAACTTTGGCCAAGAGGGACGTCATCCACACATGGTTGAGGCAGAATGAAAAGGTAGGGAAGACGCTGGGGGGCATGGGAGGGAAAGGGCCCCCACTGTGGTGTCTGGCTGAGCGTTCTTAGCTGTTGAGAAGCTCTAGCCACTGTGCGGGTTGTCAGTAGAGAGCTGACATTCCCTCTGCAGACAGAGATGTGTTAAACAGCCTACATGTGCATGACCTTGTGTGGCCCTCCCTCCTTCCCCCAGACATTTTCTGAGAATCTCAAACAAAATTGTTAACTCTGTGTGCAGGGCACAGCTCCTACCTTGCTAGGGCCCAATGATCTAGACCTAATCAGCTACAATCTCGACCAGCACCCTCAAAACCACCCTGCAATCTCACTGAGGTTCCTTAGCCCCCCCCCCTTTGAAGGGGGAATAGCCCCTAGTCCCACCAAAGTACCAGTACCAACACTCTAGGGACTATGGTGGTTGACTTTCTCCGAGAGGCCCACACCCAGGCTCTTACTTTCCTTCTCTCTCTTAATTCTTATGCTTGAAATCTATACTAAGGGCTGGATGGGATAGCCCATGCCTTTAATCCCAGCACTGGGAAGGTAGAGCTCTGTGCATTCCAAGATAGCCAGGGCTACATGTTTCAAAGCAAACATACAAAAACAACAGAACTCCCCCCAATCAATGCCAACCAAACCCCAAACAAACAAACAAAAAAATCTATATCAAAATAGCCTTAATAAATGTCACACTGACTAGTTCTAGTGCTTTTCTGTGTGGAAGCTGAGGGCTTTGTTTTAATTGAGTCAAGGTGCCTCAAAGATTCAGGAACTCCTCAGGCTGTGTCTGTCTCTGTCCCCATTGCCACTGATATCAGCTATGGTGCTGGTTACCGGTTTATGGAATTATTTAGAATTAAAATGGAATTATCTAGAATTAAAGAGCTGTTCTACCAAAAAGGGGGGTGATTTTTTTTTGTTTGTTTTTTTTTGTTTTTTTGTTTTTTGTTTTTTTTTTTTGCAACCTGCAAGCCACAGCTCAATAAGCCTACTCATAAGGCCTTGTCCTTTGTAGCTTCCCCCAGCCTCAAGAGCCTCTGGGCCTTCGGCTCTCTGTCTCTTTACCCCACATTCCTCTCTCTCCGTTTCCTTCAAATATGGCCCACGGGAGAATTGTCTGGGTCTCTCTGCTGAGTGATGTCTTTGCACTTCCTCGGCTCTTTGATCATCCAGGTCCCATGTGGACGTGGCTGTTGTTGCTGTACCTGCTGTCCTTTCTGCAGTGCACTTTGACTGTTTTTTCTTGAAGGACCTGGATGAGCGCCTGGGGAGCTGGGCACTCAGTGGTCCCCGGACACTTTATGCTACAGAGAAGCCACTGTTTCTTGAAACCCATGTAATTCTCGGTCTGAGTTTGGTCACTGGAGTTGCAATGGTAGCTCCTTTCTCTGCAGGCCTGCTCTTTGTTTTTGGCATCTGACTTCAGTCTTAATGCCCTGAAGTCAGGGACTGCCAAAACCAACAGATAGCTTGAAAGTCTTTTTCTCAAGGGTGTGTTGACTGAAGGTGGTGAAATGTAGAGCCGTCCTCCACAGGCCACGCATGATGTGGCCTGTGCTCTCTGAAGCAACTTTTGATGTCAGGGATCAGGAGGTGAAGAGAACGTGCTTTGTAAATCAGCTCACAGTGGAGCCAGCCATCCCGCACTCTTTCTCATGCCCCACGGCTGGTACGTTTGAAGCATAGTCCCGTGTAGCTAGGTGAATTAGCTGAGCAGTTTAGAGCTTGAGAAATTCGGAAATGGGAAAACCGGGAGGTCCAGAGACCTTTTGCTTACCCTCGGTCCTGCTTCTTGGTTGGAAAAGATGGACGATTCCCTTGAAGTAGACAAGAGAAAAAAGACCAGCTCAGCTAGTCTGGAAGAGCCTAGAGATCTGTAGACCCTGGTGCTGAATTCCCTATCCAGTCCGCAATGCCCGCTGCATGGCCCTCCAACCTAGCCAGCCATTAAACTCTCTCCAGCATAAACGGAGTCATTCTATGGAGGTTCTGAGACCTTAGCCTATCATTTAGAATAGCAGCCCTCATCGGCCCGAGACTTCTGAGTGATTGCCTGTCGAATAAACTAGCTTTTACTGTAATGGTGACATCCCTGCCACCCATTCATCTTGTTGCATCTCTATGGGCAGAGATACCAGTGTCCTTCAGCATAATACATCTTCGGACTTCATCCCCCTAATGGCCAATAGGTCTTCCTTTATGAATAACGCCGCTTGAGGGAGGCAAGAAGGCGTCCAGGAGGGCATAGCGACTTTGCAGTTAGCACACTGAGTGGGCACAAAGGCGGTAGCAGGCTCTGAGCCATGCAAGATATATATATATATGCAGCTACTCACTGTCAGACTCAGTCCCTACCAATATATTCTTCCTCCACAGCCTCTTGATTAAGCTTCTTTCTGATTGCAGGCAAGAATCTACTTCCCTCTCTGTTTCAGTCTCATGGGTGACTAACATGGTCGAGGACAACCCAGGAGGCAAATGAACACTGATGGCAGTGAGATCAAGCTGGGGAAGTGGGGGTGAGGGGGGATGAGGGGGGTGAGGGGGGATGAGGGTGCAATCCCTTCAAGATGAAGGGGCTGAGGGTCTTCCTTGAACTTCCGTGCTATAGGCCAGTGTGAATGCATGTGAAGGTGTCTTCCTTGCTTCCCATCAATGGCTAATCCATTCTTCTGGTGTTTCTAAGGGTATCAGTTAGTTATGCATCCCCAAGCCTTCCACTGTGATAAATAGGGACTCTGGTATAGCTGATGGACAAGTCACAACTGTATTAACAGAAGCTCAAACACAGGACAGTTGAAAGAATGACAGCACCCACCCCTACATCCTCCCTGGTAATCTTTGTCCTCTCTCTCTCTCTCTCTCTCTCTCTCTCTCTCTCTCTCTCTCTCTCTCTCTCTCTCTCTCTCTCTTTCTCTCTCTCTCTGTGTGTGTGTGTGTGTGTGTGAGGTGGGTATTGAACACTCTGAAATGAAGTTGCTATCATTTAAAGATATTCCCTCCTGTAAGCACAGAGACCTCAGGACAGCCTGCTAAAATGAACTCTAGGGTTGAGTCAGTGCCTCAGTGGATAAGCACTTGTTCTACAAGCATGAGAGCCTGAATTTGGACCCTCGGAAACCATGAAAAGATGGACGTGGGAGGGCGCACCTGTAGGCCCAGCGTGGACGCGGGAGGGTGCACCTGTAAGCCCAGCACTCCCATGATGAGATGGGAGGCAGGGAAGAGAGTCCTAGGAAACTGGGGGCCATTGTGCCTGGTGCGTGCAGCTGTGAAGAAGGAACCCCATCGCAAGCAAAGCTGGTGAGGACAGACACAGGAGGTTGTCTTCTGCCCTCTGGACACGTGCTGTGGCTTGCATGTGGCCACGCTTGCACACACAGTACTGAAAAAAGAAAGAAAAAGGAAATTAACTCCAATTCCCCAGCATCATCAAGGGCCAGCCACACGCCCCAATGTTCCCAGTTGTTCCCAAATTGCTGATTGCAGATATTAGTATTATTATTTTTTGAATCACAATCCAATCAACGCTCCTCTGTGTTTGATTGTCTTATCAGACTCTCCTCTGAAGGGTCATTGAGAACAGCCTGGACAGCTTGAGGGACACCCATCCTCCCTCCCCAGAATCCAAGGACTAAGCAGGAAAGGAGACAGTAAACACCAGTAGCAGCTCTGCCTGAGGAAGGGCGTCAGCCAAGGGCAGCTGGCCCTCCAGGCAGTGGCCCCTGGGCTCTGGGGGTCTGCCAAGGGCATTTCTCAGGGCCTGCAAAGCTCTGCCCACAGATCCTCTAACGGCTAAGGTTCTGAGGCTGGAAAGGGAGATGCCCAGGGCTGTATTTGACTGGTGCTGAAGCTAGTTCCCTTCATGAAGGAAGGAAGGAAGGGAGGAAGGGGGAACTGAGTTTCTTTTCTCTCTTGCCTGTGAGAGACATCTTGGATTAGGCTTCCTCTCTCTTAGTCTGTCAAAAAACTATGTGAGGATGCGTCTCTCATCAGTCCCAGATAAGCCCCAGCTCCCTGCTCAGAACCGTGGCTGCTGTGAGAAGGTATCTACACATCACAGTTAGGTCTTGAGATTGACGGGCCTTGAGCCCGAGGATTATCTGTCCCTGCCTGCAGTAAACCTCCGCTATTTACTAAAGGGAAGGAAGGCCAAGCCACACTAGGCCCCAGTCACCATGGGAAGCTATAGGAGTCGAGTGAGGCTCTAGGGAAGGGGGCAAGGTTTATCTGCTTGTCTCCCAAGAGGACACAGAGCACTTGGGTAGGAAGCCGGGAGCCATGAGGACCAAAGAGCACACAGGAATCATGCTGACATCTTTCCTGGGTTGCTTGTCCCTCCCACAGAGGTGACACACACCAGGCACAGTGTAAGACCCGGCTTCTCTGGTCTTCTCTGAAGCCATCCCCACGGATGAGACCTGCGGAGCCCTTTGAAGGCTCCTGCCTTCCCGTCGATCTACTGACATGGTCCTGCGCCTCTCACATATTACCGATCTGTAAGCCATAGATGCTTTCCTTGGCATGCGGGTGCCAGGAGGCACCCAGTTCAAGGGCTCAGACTGACATGCAGAGACCTTTAGTCAAAGGATGACAGACCCCTCAGTCTACATGATCACAGCCCCTCTTTTCCATAGAAGAGCAACACGGGTTCAAAGCAGATCACCTGTATGGAGCAGGGCACAGGGCGGGGTTGCTTCCCGCCTGTGCGTCCTCGGAGCGTTTCTACCTGGCATTGCTCCCTTTTGAGTTCGCTGCTCACTTCACTTTCTCCGCAGGCCTCCGATTGCGCAGGGATTCGACACTACCGAGGCAGTGTCTACATAAAAACCACAGCTCTCCCTTCAAAGGGAATAGGAAATCATTTCTTCTAGAACCAATACGAGTGGCCGTGGTCCTGGAACAGACATTCTGTCTATTGCCAAATCCTGTCCTCCAACGTGGTAACAAATTCATAAAAGTCTTCTTTTATATAGTAACAGAACAAAGAAACTCATAAATCAAAGCACTTTTCAAATACGTTGGAGGAAGCTCCAGCTAGGCAGACTACAGCAAACTGCAGATGCCATGGGCCTCTGATGCTCTCAAATGACATCCACAGCTCTCAAGTTGGTAGGAGCTAGGTTCTGCTTGTATTCTTGAGGGGCTTATCTAATAGTCACAAGGTAGGCAACGAGTGGCTGTTTGGGGGTGAGGGCGGGGGGGGGGTGGGTCTAAGGTAGCTTAAGATAGTCTCCCAGTCCGCCTCACTCCAGCTCTGCACCATCAACACAGGTTCTAACCACTCAGTCAGCTGTGCCGAGTGGGCTGCAGTGCTCTCCCGTGCTCTCCCTGGGAACTCGAGTTTGCCCAGACTTAGATACTGGAAAACACAGGGGGCTTTTTTGGTGAGTGGCGGGGAAGCCAAGTACAGTCAGAGTCAAAAGTGACATCGGCTGAGTCCCTCCCATAATCTACTGCTTAGCTCACCCCAAGTCCTGTGATGAAGCAGAAGCTCTGCTCGGCCCTGCCCCCACCCCAGCCGGGGGCCCTCGCCCTTGTTTAAGCGTCTGCCTGTCCAGCTGGCCTGACAGCACCCACCAGTGACAAATTCTTTAGCTGATACTAAACTGATCATGGAGCAGCCTTGGGCTGTTTTCTTTAATTGATAGCAGCGGGCCCCTGGAGTAGGCCTCACACGGTGTGTTAGCACTGTGCCCAGGGGAAGAGGCAGATTCAATTCAGGAGAATTATGCCATCCATTTCGATAGGGCAGACCAATAGTCTAGAATTCAGAGACATTACTGATTCAATTGTGTCCCTTCAAACTCAACAGCCTTTTAGCCGAGGCCCCAGCCAACTAGCCGGTCTTTAGGCTGACTCTGTGTGCTCTGTTCCCCATCAGTTGAGTCAACTTGGCCTTCATGCTCCGAGGGTCCCTGGTGTGGGAGCGAAAAGGACTTCTGAGCAGGAAGCCAAGTTTGCCTTCTTAATGATGTGTGCTTTTCACGTAGCAGAACTCGCAGAAAGGTTAGCTGGGTTAAGACAACTGGTAGACGGGTGATTTGTTCACACAGGACACAAAGTTGCAGGAGCTCCGTGATGAAGGAGAACCAGAATCTGTGGCGGAACCATGAAACAGACGAGTTGGCTTTTCTTCTTTGGCACCTGTGGAAGAGGGTCCATGGTGGGAGCAGAGGACTCACTCAGGTGCCACCCACCCTCTTTTGGAAGTAGACTCTTTCACCGATCTAGAAATGGCCAAATAGGCAGGGCTGACTTTCCATGGGCCACAGGGACTCAAGAACTCAAACCCTAACCCTAACTCTAACCCTAACCCTAACCCTAACCCTAACCCTAAGCCTAAGCCTAAACCTAAGCCTAAACCTAACCCTAACCCTAACCCTAACCCTAACCTAACCCTATGCCTAAACCTAAGCCTAACCTAACCCTAACTATAACCCTAACTTAACCCTAACCCTAACCCTAACTCTCTACCTCTCTATCATTGAGATCCCCACCACACACAGCTTGAAAACAAAGAAAAACATGGGTCCTGGAGATTGGATTCAGGGCCTCATGCCTGCATGGCAAACACTTGACCTCAGCCCCCTTCTATATCCTACAAGGATGACTTCCATCTATCTATCTATCTATCTATCTATCTATCTATCTATCTATCTATCTATCATCTATCTTGTCTATCTGTCATCTATAATTTATCTGTTATCTATCTCCTACCCACCTGTCATCTCTCTCTCTCCTCACCTCCCAAGTACCTACCACAATCTTATCATTGTTTTTCTCATACCCCTTTTTCTTTCTTTCTTTTATTTTTGAATTTTGCCGGTAGGAAGAGCCTGCGGCAAGTCCGGGAAAAGTGTTTGAAGTGTGGCATACTAGCAAGCTGGAAATGTGGGTCAATCAGTGCATGGAGGTGGCAAAAATTGCAGGCTGATTCTTCTGGCTCTGAGAACAAAGGCACAGCTCTTGAGTTTGATGAGAACATGAGTCTCCCTGGGATGAACCATCACCTGATGGAGCTTGGAGGGGGAGGAAATGATGCCCTGAGCTCTCAAAACTCAGCTGTTGCTCCCATCCCCATCTCATGCCTTCTGACCAACTTGTTCTCTGAGAGGAGCCACCTGATGCTCTGTTTGGCCAAGACCACCTTCCATCCATCAGTGTGTCACAGCACGTGACCCCCGGGTGGCCTAGCAATCTGTTAGGGCTAACCATGATGCCAGGATCTTACTCTAGACCCCCCCTTTCCTAGTCCTCGTGACCTCCAAGGAGTGAATTCTTTCAGAGAGACACATATATGAAGGAGACAGGCAGAGTTTCCCATGGAGTAAAGGGCAAGTAGCCAGGGGACCACTGTGTCATCTGAAATTTCTAGACCATACAGATTTCCTGAGGGCATTTTTCCTGCCCAGATGACTGGCAGACCCATTTGGATTTTGTCTTAAGGGAGGGGACAGTGATGTTTGTGTTTTTTTTTTTTTTTTATCAGAAAGCCTCCAGCTAGATAGAAGTCTTTTAAAGTTTAAAAACTAGAAGTTTATCCAGGCAGTGGTAGTACACACCTTTAATCTCTGAGTTCAAGGTCAGCCCTGATCTGCCGAGCAAGTTCCAGGACAACCAAGGCTACATAGAGAAACCATGTCTCAAAGAAACCAAGGAAATAAAGTTGCTTTTTGTTTGTTGATCTGCCGAGCAAGTTCCAGGACAACCAAGGCTACATAGAGAAACCATGCCTCAAAGAAACCAAGGAAATAAAGTTGCTTTTTGTTTGTTTGTTTTTTAAGGTTTCTTGTGTGTGTGTGTGTGTGTGTGTGTGTGTGTGTGTGTGTGTGTGTGTACATATAAGCATATGGCGCCCATGGTGGCTAGAAGGAGTCATTGGAACCGTCAGAACTGGAGTTAACAGTGGTTGTGAGCCACTATGTGGCTTCTGGGAATTGAACCCTGGTCCTTCCCAAGAGTAGCCAGTAATCTTCATGTCGACCCATCTCTCCAGCCCCAAGTTTAAACTTTTTAAAATTTATCATTGTTAGTGTACGTGTGTGTTTGTGTGTGAGAGAGAGGGAGAGGGAGGGAGGAGGAGGGAGAAGGAGAGGATGGTATGATTCATGCCGTGATGGTCACATGGAGATCACGTGACACTGCATGGATTCCATTCTCTCTGCCCGTCTTTACTGGGTTTCTAGGAAGTTGAAGTCAAGTCCTTAGCCTGGTACCAGTTTGGCTGTCATGCCAGATCTCTAGAGGGCTCAGCTAGTTGACAGTTAATGACCTCCTGGATATTTTGGATGACATACTTCCATCCAGGGTCAGAGATGATTCAGGTCCCATTCAGTTGATTGAAAATGCAAGGCTTTACCTTCAGTCTTTGGCTTGATACACTGTGGCCAGCAATGGGGGAGTCCATTGCCAGGGGCCTCCAAGTCTGCTCCTGCCTAACCAGACGCCTAAGGAAGATGACATCGTTGTCCACTTAACCCTTACAGTGTCTTGATGTACTTGAGTGGGAAATAGCTCATTCATTCAGTGTATAATCCCAAAGAGATTGGTTAGGGTAAAAGCTTAAAATGGGGTCGCTCTATGGTCATGCAGTAGATGAAATATGCAAAAGCCATGCTGTGCAGATGATCAAGAGTGATGACAGGCTGTCACCAGCTCAAGTTCTGAGTCCCCACTTGTCCAATATGCACCAAGAGCTCCGGGCACAGCCTCCCGTGTACATTGAAGTCATCTAGACCCCATTCACAACACTCATCTTGTCTTCTTGGTCAGAAAGAGGCCATTCTACCCTTTCACTCTCTTCACTGACCCCCTGTAGCTTTTGGAACAGGGTTCTGTCCACCACAATGGACCACAGGATGGCTATTGGGTACAGGGTCCCCTTAGGAGCTGAAGCTGAATGGTTTCAGAGAATGAGGCAGGCCCTTAGACCAACAAAATGGCCAAGGCATTTTGGCTGGTGGAGGAGGAAATGGCTTTCTCTATTTGTCTTCAATTGCCAGGACAGAGGAAATCAAAGCAAAGCACAGGGAAATTGCTGCTCTGCAGAGAACCCTGCAGGAGGCCTTGCTATTTGGCTGGCAGTGAGCACTGCTTGCCGAGAGGGCCCTGCTACAGGAAGGGGCCTTCTTACAGGCGGAGGTGCCGTTATCCTGGCTCACGGAGGTGACCTGTCCCTCTGGCCTTAAAATGGGGACATTAAACTGATCCCTCCACCACCTCAGGAGCTAAAAGAAAATGAATTTCTTCCCCCTCAGGACTGATGCATTCAGAGGGTTTAAATTTGGAAGCATGCTTTGAGTTGAAAATCTGAATCCCAGTGGAGGTTGCACAAAGCCCCTCCCTCATTCACGCAATGAAAGCCCCCAGTCAGGTAATGTTCTTTTTGATCAGGCCCCGATTCTCCGGACACGGCTTCAACAATTACTCATTTTAAATGGTGTTTCTGCCTAACCATCACGAGGGCTCTCAGAAAACATGACTTCCCCAAAGGGCCTAGTGGCACGAGGCGTGAAGGGCTCCGTTTTTCATCAGACCTGCCGTAAATGCATTATCTTCCCAAAGTTGTTATTTTCAAGTTGTACCGGATCCTCTCTTTCCAGTTGAGTGAGGGGGAGAGACGCAACAGCATCTCTTGGCTCCCAGCTGTGGAGATGGCATCTCATCTGGCCGATGATATGCGGGGGTTGATATATAGCTTCAGCTTCCTCATTGGCCGACACGCTGTCTGAATTAGAGGCAAGACTGAGTTATGGTGCTTTTAACAGAAGAGATTCCACTTTAGTACGCTCAAGCTCAGGGACTGTTGGGGCTGGCCTCTGGAGCGTCCCCTTGGGACTGAGTTGCTTGTCAGCTCATGTGCCGGGTTGAGCTGGTCACATGTAAAAACAGCATATTATTTTAAATCATTGATAAATTTCCTTTTCAGATTTTATGTGAGCTAATTACTTTGCCCCAGAGGAATTACTTGTAGGATAGAGGGGAGTTAATAACTGCCCAGTGGGCTGGGTCTGATGTTTTGAGTGGATGAGTATGTTTGAGGAGAGCCATCGCCTTGATCCAGGGAGACGGGTGTCTGATATTGGGTTCCAGCTTTGTCTGAATGTTCTTAACACAGCAGAAAATGAAAAAGGGGCAGTGGTAGGCTTGGGCAACAGACACATCCTTCCAGTAAGTTCCAGGAAATAGGCAGTGGTACGGTGGCCTCAGCTGCCAAGAGCAGATCTACCTTTCCCTAGCCAGAAGGCTGGTGTAGGAGGCCAGTTGGGGTTCATTCTCTAGAAAACATCTGCCATTGGCTGCATAAGGATTATGATAAGGAAGCTGGAATATGGGATTTATGCCTACTGTGTAAGTCTATCGGGGCCATTAGAAATGGAAAGCCTAGGTTGGGGAGATGGCCCGATGGATAATGCTGCTTGCTAGAAAAGCAAGAAAACCTTAGTAAAAACCCCAGCACCCACATCAAACTCATGCTATAATCCTAGCAGAGGTAGCTAGATCTTGAGAGCTGTAGAGTGGGCTGTAGGCTCTCACACATGCACACACACATGCATGCACACAGGCACATAAGTACACAACACTTTCCTCAAAAAAATAAAAACCTTTGGGCTTGGAATCTAGTTCAATGGTAGAGTGCTGGTCCAGCATGTGCGCAGCCCAGGGTCTGACTCCGAGCACCCTAACAACAAAAGCAGAAATCAGAAGCAAAAAGCTTAGCTCATACGCTTTGTGACAGTGGGGTGGCAGTTGCCTCTGTCTGCTATCAGTGGTACGTGCGTTCTGGACTTGAAGATCCTGTGGCTAAGGAGGCACATTGATCGAAAAGGGAAACAGAAGCAGATGAGTCCAGCGTGAAATCTCAACACTAATCCATCATTTTAATCTAGTTAGAGAGACGGTAGCCCTGCCATGGCAGTGATCGCTTCTGCAGCCAGATGCACTAAGGAGGAGGCTTCACTCATGGAGTGATATGCCCACCAGGAGACTAAGGCATTCAACACGCCTTTCAGGCCAGCCTGCCCTTCAGCCTAGGAAAGAGACTGTGTATTTCCAAGAGATTCAGGAGGAGGCTGCTATAGCCTCTTTGAGACCAACGGTGAGGAAAAAGAGATAGAAGGGCGAAGAGGAAGAAAGAAAAGGCAATCAAGCAGACCCCAAACGGTCTTCCTCGCTCATTCTTTCCTTCGATTAGGGCTGAGGCATTAACTCCACTCAAGGGACAAGCATGGGTGACAGGATGTACCTTCTCTTACAGGCGTGTCCAACCCACCCACCCAAGCGGCAGAGGAGAGCTGAGGTCCAACACAAAATCAAACTTACTTGTAACATTATGAGATTCTTTCCGAGTGTTCAAGATTCATAGATGTCAGCATTGCACTGTGTCAAAAGGTGCTTGCAAGCTGTGTTCAGTGTCATCTTGTGCACACAGGCTCACTGGCGAGGCTTTGCAGGGTAAGAAGCCAAGAGCAGAGTTCTAGCCAGGTTTCCTGGGTCTAACTAATAACAAAGAGTTAGTAACTGATGCTTAGGAGGCCTGTTGTCATGGGTGCTTGGTGACCCTCCCTCACTCCTGAGACACAACCCCCCACCGCCATCTGAATATTGGGAACCCCAAGTATGGAACCCCAAGGATGGAGGTCAGCTAGCATCAGTATGCATGATTCCCAGTGTTGAGGCAGTATGGAGGATCAACCTAGCAATGGTTTTTATCTGGAGATGTTGGCCAGTCAAGGAGTCTGAAGGGACCAGTCCATCCCCCCCTTCCCCAGCTGTGTGTCTGTTGTTGCGTTCTCGTTATTTAGGGTCCCCCCTTACCATGTACAGTTGATAGCAGCTTCTCAGAGAAACATGGAGGAAGAGGGCGCATGCCCTGAGTTGTTCCTCTTTTCTCCTGTCTTAAGGGATCCACTAAAAACATACATTATTTTTATTTTTGGCAAAGCCAGAAGTACTTAAGGCGGACATGAGGAAGGCTGTCACCAGGTTTTAGTCCCTTTACCCCAAGCAGAACTGACTTTTCCCGGAATGAAGAGCGAGAGCATCCAGCGAAATCCCGTTTGGGGTTGACTTTGATGTTCAGTGTCTAGATGCAACTTTCAACATCTTTTACATTCGCAAACCATCCCTAAGAGCTTTTCTCTTCTAAAAGGAAATTACTTGGAACAAATATGACATCGATTTTCCATCTCCCTTGATTAGTCTCATTCGGTCTGATTTTTATTATTTAAGGCTTACCGACAACGAGAGTATACAGTTAGCAATGGTTCTAATTAAATTTTGTGACCTTTAAGAAAGCTAAGGAGGTCCTGGGCCTGCGACGTCTGAAACTGCCAAAGAACAGGCCAGGATTTATGGCTCTCACATGATGCTTGAACAAACAACACCCGTGTCTGCTCCTGGGATGAAGGCGGGATGAAGGAGGGGCCGGGGGCAGGGAGGAATCTGTGAGAGGAAGTGGGATAGTCGCCACCGCTGGCGACGGTGGAGTGGAGCCTGTGTGGTCACTTTGATCAACAGATGGTCAAATAAGGAGCACTGGCATCAAGCAGCTCTGGCTTTGAGTAGGCCCTTTAACAGCAAGTGGGCTGTGGGGGGACGATGAGGTCACGGGTACATACAGGACACACAGAGAACCTTTCATGCCAGGGCTCAGGGGGAGGGTGTGATGGAGGTGGCCCTCATGGTGTGGACAGTGAGGTACTTGCTGAAGGGGAGGTTTGTAAGTCTGAGATATTGGGAGGCATATGCATTTTTTCCAAGCCTGTTTTCCATAAGGGCTTTGGCTTTGGAACACACTGACCAACCCAGAGACAGATAGATAAATATGTGGTCTGTTGAGGGGCCAATCATTCCTGAGTGAGGCATGCATTTCAGTTAAGCTGAGTCCCTGACAGAGAGTAAACATGAGCCAACACAAATTCAGAAGGCTTTCCTCTGTGGAATGAGGACCAGGTGATGGACATTAGAGCCTTCAGTGTACCCTTGGCCCCTCCAAAACCACCCGCAGAGTTAAATGTGTTGAGGGTGGACCAAAATTCCCATGGACCCATCAGCATACCCACCGTGGACACATAGCTGCCCTATTGGTATGTGAGAAACATTTACAAAAATGTAAATGGAAAACAGACGGACTTTCTGGTCGATGTCACCTTTATTTTTCTTTGGTGTGATTCATGAGGCCAGAGGCGGCTAGCTCCGGAGGCTGAAGTTGAGGCCAAGGCAGAGGATCTAGAGGAGTCCAATTTACACAGCAACCCTATGGTATCTGAGACAGAAAGATCGTAGGCAAGAAAGGAAGGGGCTCCTGAATCAGAACAGGCACTCTCACATGTCCCTCCAGGGACGACAAGTGTAGCGTGGTCCATGGATCTCAAACAAAGATTAAGCCTAGAGGCGGAATTGAAGGAAATGCCTGATGGGCAGCGCCTAAGAGAGCTCCCAACAGTGCTTAGCTTAGCGGCATTCCCGCTGTGTGACCATCCTCTTGAGGGGAAAGGGTGGCTTTGGGGGACCTTGTGCCTCTAGACCTACCTCCCTGTGGTCGGTTTCCAGGAATAGAAAGGCCGTTGTGCTGGAACGCATCCTACTGTTTTCGGAATTCTTCTCACCTTGAGGAAACTCAGCTGGGAACTTGTTGCTGACTCCTTGGGTCTGGGAAAGACAGGAGTCTGTCCACCTCAAGTAGACAGTAATGGCACTATGGCGGGTGGTTTTCCCCACTAAAAGATGGCAGTGAAGTGACAGGCTGAAGTGCCCCAACGCTAACCCTGCTGCCTGCAGGAAGAGCTGGGGCCTCCTAGAGAAGAGCGAGCGGTGTTCCCGTTCGATTCTCGGGCTGCTCTTACAGGAGCAGACTCCCCTTTCCCTGGTCACAGCAGTTCCTTCAAGGCGTCTCCACCCACAACCTTGAAGACTCCACTCCTACTCTCAACAACTGGAAGACCTTAGGCAACATAATAACCCTGGAAGCTGCTTCCAACCGCAGGTTGGGTGATAAGGGCTAGGGTGAGGGCTGAGAGAGGAAGGGGGGGCTGTCTGGGGGCCCATCTGCTTCACCCACAGTTCCCAGGCCAGGCAGGAAGCCCATTCCAGCCCTCGCTACTTGTTGGCAAACACCATGTGCTTTATCTGGGGGCTGTGTATGACAAATTAATCACAACAAAGGAACCCACGGACTGTTGGTGGCTCCCTCACGCTTCCCTCACAGATGGTCAGGCTGGCTGGCTTCTGTTGCTGATGGCAGAAGGATGATGAGTGACTCCTCAAATGGATTGGCGCCTCCTCCCCACAGCAAGCACAGCCCCGAGGCGGCTCTCCAGGGCCCAGTTCTCTCGGTGTTGGGACAGGTGATGCCGGCCAATGCCTCGGAGGCCCTGGGTGTGTCGGGCAGGATGTGCTCGCACCACAGTGGCCTTTCAGGTAGACAGATGCCTGTGGTGGCTGGCTGTCAGTAAGGCAAGCCTTGCAACACAGGAGGTAGCTTTTAGGGAAGGCATCAGTTCAATGATTCCATCCCCACAACCCTGAAAGTCCGTTCAAAAGCTGACGGGCAGCTCACGTTTGGCGGTAGCTCTTGGCGGGGCCTGCTGACAACCTTGGCTATTCCTCTGGCTTTCTACCTTGCCACACACACTCGCCCACATGCTACAACTTGAGCCCTCAGAGAATCCCCATGCTTATCTTGGCTTCCTGTGTCCAGAATCCCCAGTCCAGACTTCAGAACCACAGTGAGGGAACCCCTTGTGACCGATTACAGAGACTTGGGTTTGATCAGCGCCCTGGGCCCAGGTCTCCAGATCTTGCTGGGTTTCTTCCTTTTTTTTTTTTTTTTTTTTTCTTGTGGTGATGGGGAGGAGGAGTTTCAAGACCTTGAGTACAGCTCTGACTGTGCTGGAACTCACTCTGTAGAGTAGGCTGGCCTTGAACCAAGAGATCTGCCAGCCTCTGCTGGGATTAAAGGTGGCCACTGCCACTGCCCAGCCTGAATCACTCTTAAGGTAATGAAGACTGACATTTTCTGCAGGGGACAAAGGCCACCCTGGGGATATTCTGAGACCCGCATTGCCCTACCCTGGCAGATGCAGCAACCAGATAGTAAAGGGTTACTTAACAGCCACCTCAGGAAGGCCACTTGCCTGAAGGCATGGGGAATAAATGAGAAGATCGAGACAGAAACCCACAGTTTCTGTCTGGGCCCCAGTGAGAGGTGCACGCCTGGTGGCGGAACATGTTGCTCTGAGGCCCAGTGAGGCTCCCTGCCTGGGAAGGCCATAGGTATAAAGGGCACCCCATGAAAGCCCAGTCTCTGAAGGTCAAGGCTGTGCTTTGTGGGCCAAGGACATTTAGAGAGCTGTAAAAGGGATCATTTTTGCTAATGCCATGAAATTATATTCAGAGTTGAATAACAGTGGGCCCTGTAGGTGCAGAAGTAATTGTCCTTAAGCGTAAGGCACGGCGTTTAGAGACGTGGGAGGCGGGCCTGGCGGACGGTGACCAGTCCCCTTTTCTGTACAATTGTAGTCAGGGGAGTTGTGACTTTGTGTGACCCTCTGAGAAGTCACCTGGGAGGGGTAAATGAAGCAGGCCTCACGCTAACACCTAACGGGAATAGAACGAGTGGGAGGGACAATTGGCAAGAAATCATCCACGTGTCTATTCAGATGCCAGGCTGGGCGCCCTCCACATTGCCAGGCCTTGTCTTAGTCACCGAGGGACAGAAACAAAGAGGACAGCTCTGATGGACAGGGGCCCATGGTGTGACGAAGGGACGTGCCCACAGGAGGGTCATTCTGTGCCAGGTGGTGATGAAGCTGTTTCTCAAATGCTCATCTACTCCTCAGTGTGGTGCTCAGCAATTGTCCATAGACTGAGTCGTTTGTGCACCTTGCTTTCTCCAAGAGGGAGGTAGCTGGAGCATGGGGGGACCGTGCTTGACAGCTTATTGGCTTGCTTGCTTTTACCCCACCTTTGTATGCTGCCGGCTGGGTACCGTCATCCACAGGGGGTTGATCCAGCTCAGAGCCATCCCCACCGTGGGTTTCTAGCTCTTGCAGTATGGCAGACCCCAAAATAGTTGGTACACATGCAGACGTTGCCAGGCAAGCTTTCTTTGAAACCAAACCTCCACCTTCCTGGCTGTTCTCAAGCTCTAGATTCACACGGAAGCCCTCTTCGATCTTGTCAACCTACTTCTTGTCATTGCAGAGGACAGATGGCCCCTCTGGTCACCCCAGTTCTGATTAACAGGACCCTACCTGTCTCTCGTCGATGTCCCTCTCCATCCCAGGCCTTCTGCGTGCACTTCAGTACTGCAACTGGGCCCTGACACACGGTTTCCCATCACAAAGGACAGCTTCTTCACACATTTAGCCCTGTTGACCCGGAGTGGACTTCTCACAGGGCAGGGCAGGGTTGCCTGCTGCCCTGAAGAGCAGAGGCAACCATGACCCCCCTCCTGAATTCTGTATCTCTCACTCCTCTGCTTAAAAATGCACTGACCATGCGCAGCCAGACTGAGACCTCCCCTCAGCTGCCCCGCCCATGCTCTCAGAGTGACGTTTTCCTGAGTCCTTCTCCTCCAAAGCCTCACTGCCATCCAGGTCCTTCTGCAAGGTCTAGGGGCTGCTGGGTCTCCAAGTTCACTCTTGTGCCTACAGCCCCCAAACAGACCTCTCTCCCCACCTGCACCTACCAGTCTACCCTGCCATTCTGTGGCTCCCAGTTCCTCTCATACCTGCCTCTGTCGATCTCTTGAGGACCCTCCGATGGCAGCACCAGCTCTGACTGGATGCATCCAAACCCAGCATGATTAGGACATCCATGCAAACTGATGTCCTGTGTTCCTGGTAACACCTACATGTCACTTGTGCCTGGATGATGCATTCTCCAGGTTTCTCTGCCTAGAGAGAGTCTTGGTCATCTTGCTTCCCTTCTGGGGAGGACACCTTAACCTGCCATGTCATTGTGGGAAAAGTTGGCCCTAGACTCTGTGTTCTCAGGGCTTCTGCACCCAACCTTGCCTGGGCCCCAGTGAAGATAGAGCCTACTGGATCCCTCCTAGGGTCTCTGCTGTTCAGATCAAGGTCTAGAACACAACAGACTCTCCAAGTCTTGGCTGAACAGCTTGCCATAGTCTTCATTGATCGTGCAGGAATAAATCTCAGCCAGCCCCAGTGATTGTGAATTCTAGGTGGGAAGAGTCTGGAATCAAAATTCATGAGGTTCTTCTTCTTCTTTTTTCTTTTTTTTTAAAAGAATGCCCTTTGATGCAAATGTAATCGATTGGTCATCAAAGGTTTTAAAAAATGATGTCTTTGGGGTCCACAGAGGTCACAGAGATGATAATGCAAAGTCGTTGTGGGCCAGCCAGGAAGGAGGAAGGGACAGGCAAAGGAGACACCAGGGAGGAAAGAGTTCTCTGCAGAGAGAGAGAGAGAGAGAGAGAGAGAGAGAGAGAGAGAGAGAGAGAGATGACTCAGACAAGAGTTATAATAGATGTTCTACTCTGTTCCATCCACTCATTCAGAGAACAAGAAGGCCATGGCTCACTCAGAAGAGCTTCTGCGACATTGCCAACCAGTGACTGGTCTCAAAAGCAAGAATGATGTGAAAGCTGGGCTTGCCACTGTCACATTTTTCTTGTTTGGTATGGCAGCCCAAATTGCTGTACTTGGGTTACCAAGTTAAGCTAAGAGGTGTTGTGTAGACATTCTGGGAGAGAAGGCAATTGGTTCTTTGAATTTGATTACTTGTTTGAAAATACTTTACTCAATAGAGAAATTGTGAGCGATTGAGCTGTTTTGCAAATCACATATATTTTTTTAAATGCATCTAGGGAGTGCCCGTTAATGGAAAACCTTGTGGCTGAGTGCTCAGAAAAGTGAAAAATTGCTCCCTGTATAGACTTTGGAAAAATTGAGGGTGTTTTTTCTTCTTACTATTGGTTTTGCTCAAGGCAGAACTGCATCTGCCCATCCAGGGCTGCTGGCTGCTCTTCCCCAGACTTGGGAGGGACTTTCTTCCCTCTGTTCCCTGTGCTCCCGAGTGACTGTGGTGGCTGGCTCTGTGGGGTTTGTGGAAGCCTGTTACTCAAGGAAGCTGATCTTTCCTGACCGTCCATGACCCTCACTCTGCACCAGATGGCCTTGCCTACATGTTCCAGTGTCTTCCCGAACCTTCTAAAGCCCCAGTCCTCTCTATGGCTCTCCCAGTTCATCTTCCTTGAAGGACCTTCTATCCCAAGGTCCTCAGGATGATGTTGGGGAGCACTGATACAAGGGGAATCTCCTCCAACTCCTCCAAGGCCCGTCTCCTGTCAGTACACACCCCCAGACCCTCTGTCTATCATCTGTCACATGATGTTGGCTCACCACTGTCGCTTGTCCAGAGCTAGGGCTGAGGGATGCACTTGGAGGAAGAGACACAGAGTGCACAACAGAGAGTACCAGCTTTCACAGTCACAAGGAGCAACCGGCGGCACCTCCTTGGTATCCCACACACAGTAGGCCCTCAGTAAATGCTTGTGGGCAGATACAAATGACTTTGGCGATGCATGTTCTTTAAAAAACTTTTTGGCATCATGGACATAGTTTACCACTAGTTCTTTCTGATTCCAACACAACATTTGTAAACCCGAAGACAGCCTGTCCCTGAAATTAATTACAGCAAAGGGTAAGCACCAGCCACTGGGCTCTTCTGTCACACCATTTTTATAAAACCATCAGAATGAAGTATGGCTCTCCCTAGCTGTCACTGCCCCTCCCCAAGAGCTCTGGCCAGTGAGGGAGGAGGGGAAGCCTCCTGGCTCTGCTCCTCACTTGACGGCGAGGCCTCCCTCTGTCTAGTCTGGCTTTCTTTAGGCACAGAGACTGAGCTTTGCAGAATCCACCGAGGGCATCTCTGTAAAGAAGAGTCCATGGCATTCCGGAGGAAGGGATGCCCAGTTAAAAGACTGTGCTGTTTTAAAAGCTTAAGTGGGACTCCTAATCACACAGGAGACAGATCTACTTTGATTTACTGCTGCAGCCAGATGAAATTTGATCTTCCTGAAAGCTTTTCTGGAACACAACCTTTAGTTAACAAACATGGCCAACACGGTGGGTTGGTTCTGTACAGCCAACTGGCTCTTTCTCCATCCTTCATCAGATGACACTGGAGGCCAGGTCTTGTCCCAGAATGCAAAAAGATGGGGACCGGGACCCGGATTGCTATGCCTGTGTGCCCAGCTGGAGTCACAGCTCCTGCCTTCATGCTTGGGAGGGAAGAACACTCTGTGGTCTACGTGTGGCTTTCTCGCATCTGTATTCACGAAGACATTAGTAACCCACCCAAGTTCTTTTCCTCCATCACCAGGGTTAGTACCAATCCCTACTGCCTCTGAGTTTGTTCTCCCGATGAAACTCACTGTCCCTCCTTGCCCTAAGCCTTCAAGGCTCCTGCTACCATCCACAGCAGAGCTTTCAACCCCACCCCACAGCTAGGGTTAGAGGAGGGATACACACTCCAGGGTCCCAGTCCTTCTGTCCAACCCAACCATTTGAGAAGATGAAGTCAGGCTAGATTCTTAATTATCCGGTAAAGGAAATGTCTACAATAGGGTTATACAGCTGAACTCCTTTCTGGGCCAATGAACATGTCTTTTGCTTAAAGAGTCAGAGGGTCAGATCAAGACGCCTTAAGATAATTCCTTCCATACTTCTTATTTTATAGGCATTAAAAACAAGAGGTCCAGGTCTAAGTCAAAAATTTGTATGTGAACCTCACACAAGGCTCCCTCCACCTACACCCTGAGCAAATGGACACACACACTCTCTCTCTCTCTCTCTCTCTCCTTCCCTCCCTCTCTGCCTCCCTCCTTCCCCCTCCCTCTCTCTCCCTCCCCCCTTTCCCCTCTCTCTCCCTCCCCCCTCCCTCCCTCTCTCTCCCTCCCCCCTTTCCCCTCTCTCTCCCTCCCCCCTCCCTCCCTCCCTTACCCTCTCCCCTCCCCTCTCTCTCCCTCCCTCCCTTCCCCTCCCCCTCTCTCCCTCCCTCCCTTTCCCTCCCCCCTCTGTGTGTGTGTGTGTGTGTGAGTGTGTGTGTGTGTGAGTGTGTGTGAGTGTGTGTGTGTGTGAGTGTGTGTGTGTGAGAGTGTGTGTGAGTGTGTGTGTGTGTGAGTGTGTGTGTGCGCGTGCACTCATTGTCCATCCCCATAGCCACAGCTACCTCTCTTCTAGCCCTTGGTGACTCTGTGCAGAGCTGGCCACAGGCAGCCCTTGAACAGTCCCTCTAGGCACAAAGCTCCCTATCTGGATGAAAGAATTGTGCTTTTAGAAGTCTGGGAAGCTAGAATTCAGGGGTAGCACCCCAAAATAGCATCAGAGAAGCTTTGGGTAACATTGTGCATTGGGTCATTCTCTCTTGGCTTGGAAAGCCACCCTCCCCACGTTTGGGAACCCATCAATATTAAAAGGAAGAGACTCTGAGGGACCTTCCACTGCCAAAGGAAACAATGCCATTTTTTTGAGCGTTTTCAGCATAAAAAGACAATCTCTTAGACTCGCTGCCTGGCACTTCGCCTGTAAGGAAGGGCAGGCTGGAAAGCTGGCTTCATTGGCCTGCCATACATCAAATTGATTTAGCGGGCAACAAACGTCAGGCGAAATTACAAAGAGAGCTATTGATCAAAGAACTTAAAAAAAAAAGGTGACCGGCCTTCAACAGTGTCATCTGGGGCCAGCTTATGGCTTTGTGGCAGTCTCTAGAGTATTATTTTTGTCCCTAGCCTCTGCAGGCACCGTGTACTCTCTTAGAGGAGTTTACAACTTGTCTCTGCACCTGGCGTTGTAGGACCACTCTGTGGGCCTCAGACACTGCGGTGACTTGTCCCATCCATGGCTTTGCTTCCCCCGGTCACTGTCATATAGTCAGACGGTCTTCATCGTGTGCTGCACTATCCTGGCACTGGTAGAGAAAAGCCATTGTCACCGCTCCCTATACCTGTTACAGTGTCCTTCAGCTGCTTGCTCTGGTTCGCTATATGCTCCACCGCAAGCGTACATTGACCCAGACCCCCACTCCGTGCCCTGTGATGACGTCCGCCAGTTCCTCATCATTGTGTGCATGTGTGTGCGTTTGTGAGTACGTGATCATGTGTGTACATGTTTGCCTGTGCACATGGAGGGCAGAGGTCAATGTTCCTCAGGATCCTTTCTGAAAACAGGATCTCTCTGTGTCCTGCAACCTGAAAGGCTCTACTGGCTGGCAGGTGAGCTACAGGGACATACCTAGTGCTATGGTCACAAGTATGTGTCACCAAGTTGGGCACTTTATGTGGGTTCTTGGAATCAAACTCAGGTCCTTATGCTGCCAGGCAAGCATTTTACCAACTGAGCCGTTGTCCCAGTCTCGGTGATCAGGGATAGGCCAAGATTAACAACCGCCCCTGTGGTGGACACCTAGCTGCTGCTGGAGCCCCTTCTCTACCCAGGGACATGGAGTAGTAGAGGCTGATGAATAAACAAGTCCTTGCTGTTTGGTCCCCTGTTCGAATGCATGTTGGCCTCTTTGTCATTACTGTTTTGAGTTACCTGAGGGTGTATAACTTTCTAAATAAAGGTCTTTGTTTGGCTCAGGGTTCTGAAAATCCAAGGTTTTGGCTTCGCTTAGGGATAGGTTTCTTGCTGGCAGTATCCTGAGGTACCACAGGACAGAGGAGAGTGAGGCAGGGAGTCTGAGAGTGCATGGGCATGAGTGCACCTGTGTTTTAAAAACCCATGACCCCTAATTGCCTCCCTTCAAGTGATAATTAAGATGAACTGTCCCCACTCCCCCTTCACATCACAACTGGGATTAAATTTTGATGCAGGAGCTCTGGGGTTCTAAACTACAGCAGAACATTTCCTGTTGGAGTAAAGTTTTGAGTCTTCTGGTTTCCACCTTGTCCCCTGCTAAACTTCATAAGCACGGGAGCCATAACCATTGCAGAGCAACTCCGGTGTGTACAAACCTTCCCTCGTCGTCTGCCGCTCTCCAGGGCTTTCTACAAGGTTTCCCTGTGTAGAGTTCCAGACATGGTCCTTTGAGATCAGAGACGCCCACCGAAGAGCAAGTCGGTAGCCCGAGCTCACACGGTGGAGGCTGAAAACACAGGGTACCATCCCTCCCTTTTCTAGCTTGACAGAGGAGAGTGGGTACCCATTGGTGAGGGGTGGTGTGTGTAGGGGGCAGGAATCACAGCTAAAGTCAGCGGAAGCCAGGAAGCCGGGTGTTGAGAAGCAGCGCAGAGAAAGACAGTCTAGGTAGAGCCCTTCCCTGGGAGCGATGCATGAGGGATCTGCCCCTCCTCTCGAAATGCGGTTGCTAGCCCAGTGGCAGGGACAGAGAGACAAGGTCCCCTCCGTGTCCCCTCCGTGGATCCAGTGTGCACACCCTGGTACTGGGACCCAGATCTCAATCCCTGTTCCGGGAACACTGTTCTTTCTGCCTGCTGATGCGTACTCAGGACCGTGGGGGACCCCGGGTCTGCCTCTGCTTTGACCCAGTGTTTCACACCTTATTCTTGAGTCTCTGCTTTTGTCTACCCTGTCCTTTCTCCCACCTGGTTGACGTTGAATCTGTACAACCAAGACCCTTTCATTGTTCTAGTCTTTCCGTTTATCTAACCATCCAAGCATTCATCCTCCCCCCCTTCCTTCCTTCCTTCCTTCCTTCTTTGTTGCTTCTCTCTACCCAAACGTCCACACATCCATCTTTCCCTTTGTCTAATTATGAGTTCATCTACCCACTGTCCAACTGCTTACCTGTCTGTCTTCTCATCTACCTCTTCTCCACCTGCCCCTCCCTCTTGCCCATAGGCAAGATGCTCTACATCCTAGACCGTCAGACACGCGCACTATTCATTCTCATTCCCAGAGCTGCTTTACCCTCATGGCCACCCATGACATCCTTAGATAATAATCCCTAAGGAGGATTTGAATCTGATACCCATCCTGCCACACTGTGCCATCCTCAGTCTACACCTGTTTTGTCTGGGGTGAGACCCAGGGTCTGTAGCTGAGCCAGAGCAGTGATGTTTGGCTGGAGTAGCCAATTCTCCTGGAGATGGAGATTCAGGATTTGGGGAGCCAGTCCTTTCCCTGAAGGTCAGTCCCTGAATACTGCAGTGGCTTCCCTTGGTGCTATTTGTAAATACAGACCAGGGAGAAACGAATGTGTGTGCTGTCCTCAGCTAACCCGTCAAGCCAGGACTCAGCTATGGCATCTTCCCAGGCCCTTCCAGCTGGCACCGAAATGTGCTTCAAAGGTGGGGTATGACCTTCCTCCCTGTCCCAGCTCCTTGCATGTTGACCTACCACCCACCATACATAGTTGGCCTGTATGGGCACCACTACTCCAGTCAGAGGCAGCTGTCTCCCTTATGTTCCCGGAGTTGCTGTTTAAACCACCGTCACCTTCTTGGGGTACTAGGCTTTGGTAAGTGAGTAGTCCAGGCCCACGCTTCTCCTGGGACTGCTGAGCTCAGCACTTTCCTCCTGCAAGTCATTGCCCGGGACCCTGGATTCACGGAACTGCAGGTTGCCTTGGCTGCTGGGTGGAGGCGGGACGGCCATCAGTTATCCTTAATAACTGGGCAGACGACAGGACAGCGTTGCCTTCAGCATTCTTAATAGCACAGAGTGGCCACGCACTCGTTTTAGAATAGCAGTTCCAGCAACTCTATTACCGAAACGGCTCTTGCCTTCCACGCCCTGTCCAAGCCACTGCTGTGGCATTATTTTATTGCCTCTCTAAAAAGCATCTGCTAATTAACGTGAAAGCCGGATACAAAGGGCTGGGGCAGCAGTCCAGAGAACCGGCCCTCCACTGAGCGGACTGCGGGGTCTTCTCGGGGCCTTCCAACTGTTGAACCCTCCCTAGCCAGGGTTCCTGCCTCCTTTGAGGCCTTTGAGCCTGCACCTTTCCCCCCAAGAATCAGGATATTCGCTAATCAGGGTACAGCAGGGTCAAAAGACCTCACTGCCTAGGAATGGTGTCGGCACCCTTGTCTGGGCACAGCACTCTGGAGGGACGGTAGGCGGGGCAGAGTTCCCTCCAGGAAAAGGTCTTAGGGACTTCTATCCCATGGCATGGCTTCAGAAATCTGCCAGTGACAGTCATGGAACTCAAGGGACCCGGGACTCAATCTAGGTAACAGAGCATGCACAAAGTCCAGTCCCAGGGAAAGGGGCCAGGCAGGATTCAGGGGTGCAGAACGGACAGCTATGCTGATGGGGAGGGGGGTCCAGGGGACACCGAGCAAGTCCCGGGAAGACACAAGAGCAAGTTCAGGGAACGTAAGAACCAGACCTTGAAGGCTAAACCAAAGAAGAGATAGAGACAAAGACAGACAGAGAATGGGAGGCAGAAAGACAGACAGACACAGACAGACAAAGCGATGTAGGCACAGAAACACAGAGTCAGACAGAAAGTGAAACAAAAGTTGCCAACAGTTATGGGAAGCAGGGAGGACCCTCAGCGCACAGAGACCAATAGGATGAGGCCAGGAAGAATGGAAGACAAGGCCAAACCCAGCTCAAGGGTCAGAGACGGGAAACCCACACTAGCCAGTGCTGTCTGCCACCGTGGGCAAGGAGCTTGGAGATGGTAGGGATGAGGGCACAGTGAAACTCTCTGTGGCCACACACCTGCCCCAAGTCTCAGGCCCTCTCCCAGCCCATTTCCTGGCCTCAGTAGAAATACTACCAAGCTGTGCAGAGAAGCCCAGGCATGGGTTCCTGAGGACCCCCTGGCACAGCCTTAACTGCACAATGTCTGCCTCCTAGGACCAGTGGGGAGATGTAAAGGTCTCAGCTGAGAAATGACAGCAGGCTTCAGATGGCATCAACCTGCCACCTGTGCCTGGGGCTCCAAGCCCAGATTTAGAGTGTCAGAGACATAAACTTCTCTGACAGGTGGCCCCGGGGCCTCATCTAAACTTCTCTCTAGTAAGAGCTATGACAGTGGCCTCTTGGGGACTCATCACTCCTCAGCTCTGTGTGATGTCACCCTGCCCATTACACTCTCTACTGGCCTCATGGGAAGGATTTAAAGATTGCCTTCATACTGAATTAGAAGCTAGGCATCTGGGTATCAGAACGGATGGGTTTGGTCCCCCCCCCTTGCCCCTTGCCCCTTCTCTATCCCTCTCCCTGTCCCACTGCGATGGCTTTGGACCCTGAGCGTGCATAGCTGAGGGAAGATAGACACTGACATTTTTTTTTTTTTTTAAATCTGAGCTATACATTTTTGTCCCCACTCCCCTTCCCTCCTCCCCTCTCCCCTTCCACCCTCCCCCGCCCTCCCCCATGCTCCCAGTTTACTCAGGAGATCTTGTCTTTTCCCCTTCCTAGGCAAATCCTTGTATGTCTCTCTTAGAATCCTCTTTGTTACCTAGGCTCTCTGGGGTTGTGGCCTGTGGGTTGGTTGTCCTTTGCTTTATGCCTAATATCCACTTATGAGTGAGTGAATATTATATTTGTCTTTCTAGGTCTGGGCTACCTCACTCGGGATGGCATTCTCTAGTTCCAGCCATTTGCCTGCAAATTTTAAGATGTCATTGTTTTTTCCATTGAGTAGTACTCCATTGTGTAAATGCACCATATTTTCCCATTGAGTAGTACTCCATTGTGTAAATGCACCATATCTTCTTTATCCATTCTTCAGTTGAGGGTTATCTAGGTTGTTTCCAGGTTCTGGCTATTGTGAATAATGCTGCTAGGAACATAGTTGAGCAAATGTCCTTGTGGTGTGAGTGTGCATCCTCTGGGTATATGCCCAAAAGTGATATTACTGGATCTTGAGGTAGATTGATTCCAAATTTTCTGAGAAACCGCCATACTGATTTCCAAAGCGGCTGTACAAGTTTGCACTCCCACCAGCAATGAAGGAGTGTCCCCTTTCCCCACATCCTTTCCAGCATAAGCTGTCATCAGAGATTTTTTATTTTAGCCATCTGACAGGAATAAGATGGTGTCTCAGAGTTGTTTTGATTTGCATTTATCTGATAACTAAGGATGTTGAGCATTTCCTTAAGTGTCTTTTGACCACTTGAGACTCCTCTGCTGACAGTAATCTTTTTAGATCTGTATCCCATTTCTAAAATGGATTATTTGGCGTTTTCATGACTAGCTTCTCGAGTTCTTTGTATATTTTGGAGATCAGTCCACTGTCAGATGTGGGGTTGGCAAAGATCTTTTCCCGTTCTGTGGGCTGACTTTTACTTCTTGCCTTGTTGACCGTGTTCTTTGTCTTACAGAAGCTTCCCTGTTTCAGGAGGTCCCACTTATTAATTGCTGCTCTCAGTGTCTGTGCTACTGGTGTTCTATTTAGGAAGTGGTCTTCTGTGCCTATGTGTTCAAGTGTATTTCCCACTTTCTGTTCTATGAGGTTCAGTGTGGTTAGATTTATATTGAGGTCTTTGATCCATTTGGATTTCAGTTTTGTGCAAGGCAATAGACGTGGATCTATTTACATTCTTCTGCATGTCAGCACCATTTGTTGAAGATGCTTTCTTTTTTCAATTTTATAATTTTAGATTCTTTGTCAAAAATCATGTGTTTTTACATATGTGGGTTGATATCAGGGTCTTCAACTCAATTCCATTGGTCCACTTGTCTATTTTTATGCCAACACCAAGCTGTTTTCATTACTGTAGCTCTATAGTAAAGTTTGAAGTCAGGGATGGTGATGCCTCCAGAAGTTCCTTTATTAAACAGGATTGTTTTGACTATCCTGGGTTTTTTGTTTTTGGATATGAAGTTTAGTATTGTCCTTTTGAGATCTGGGAAGAATTGTGCTAGGATTTTGATGGGGATTGCATTATATCTGTAGTATGCTTTTGTAGATTGCCTTTTTTTTTTTTTTTTTTTACCATGTTAGTCCTACCTATCCAAGAGCATGGGAGATCTTTCCATTTTCTGATATCTTTTTTAATTCTTTTCCTTTAAAGACTTGAAGTTCTTGTCATACAGATCTTTCACTTGTTTGGTTAGAATTACCCCTAGATATTTTAAGTTATTCCTGGCTATTATAAAAAGTGATGTTTCTCTGATTTCTCTCTCATCTCATTTATCATCTGTATATAGAAGGACTACTGATTTTTTTTTAGTTAATCTTGTATTCTTCTACATCACTGAAGGTATTTATCAGTTGTAGGGGTTCCTTGGTGTGATTTTATTTTAGTCACTTATGTATCCTATCGTATCATCAGCAAATAGCAAAAGCTTGACTTCTTTTCCAATCTGTATCCCCTTGGTCTCCTTTTTTGTCTTATTGCTCTAGCTAGAACTTTGAGTACTATGTTGAATAGATACAGAGAGTGGACAGCCTTGTCTTGTTCCTGATTTCAGTGGGACTGCTTTGAGTTCCTCTCCATTTAGTTTGATGTTGGCTGTCGGGTTACTGTATGTTGCCTTTATTATGTTTAGGTATGTTCCTTGTATCCCTGTTCTCTCCAAAACCTTTATCATGAAGGGGGTGCTGAAAAAAAAAAGGCTTTTTTTTTTTTTTTTTTGCATCTAATGAGATAATTGTGTGATTTTTTTTCTTTCACTTTGTTTATATGATGTATTACATTGACAGATTTTCATATTTTCAACCATTCCTGCATTTCTGGGATAAAGCCTGCTTGGTCACTGTGGATGATTTTTCTGGTGTGTTCTCGAATTTGTTTTGCTAGTATTTTACTGAGTATTTTTGCATCAATGTTCATGAGGAAGATTGGTGTGTAATTCTCTTTCTTAGTTGTGTCTTTGTGTGGTTTGGGTATCAGGTTAACTGTAGCCTCATAAAAAGAGTTTGGCATTGTTACTTCTGTTTCTACTATATTGGAACAATTTGAGGAGTACTGGTAGAATTCTGCACTGAAACCGTCTGGCCCTGGGCTTTGGTTTTTTTTTTTTTTGGCTAGGAAACTTGATGACTGTTTCTATTTCCATGGGGGTTATAGGTCCATTTAATTTATTTAACTGGTCTTGATTTAATTTTGGTGTGTGGTACTTTGTCCCCCCCCCCCCAAAATTGTTCATTTCCGTTATCTTCCAATTTTGTAGAGTACAAGTTTTTGAAGTATGACCTGATTATTCCTTGGATTTCTTCAGTGTCCGTTGTCCCTTTTCATTTGCGATTTTGTTAATTTGGAAATTCTCTCTCTGCCTTTTGGTTAGTTCGCATAAAGGTTTGTCTGTCTTGTTGATTTTCTTGAGGAAGCAACTCTTCCTCTCAATGATTCTTTGTATTGCTTTCTTTGTTTCTATTTTATTGATTTCAGCCCTCAATTTGTTATTCCCAGCTGTCTACTCCTCGTGGGTGAGTTTTGCTCCTTTTTGTTTTAGAGATTTCAGGCATTGACTCTTTTGAGGGAATTCAGAAGGATCTAGGGCCCCAAGATTCTGCAAGCCATCTCACCCAGGAAATAATGGTTTCATTTTTTTTCACCCTAATCAATAGTTATTTTTGAAAAATCACCCACATTTCCCCCCTTTGGTTTGACCAGTTTGGTGAGCTAGAAGGTGAGCATGCATGCTGCCTTGTGGCCTGGACAGTCAAGAATTCTCAGCCTTCTCTGGGTTTCCCATGAGGAAGAACCTGAATTACGTGGTTCTTTCTACACCTGGTACCTGGAGAACGATGTCTCCTTTGATCTGTGTGTCTCTAGGCCAGGGGTGGCCTCCCTATATGGAACCTTGGCCATTCCTTTGTGGCCTTGCTGAGAGGTGACCAACAATGCAACTGGCTGGGGATTGCAGGGCTGTAACAGTCAGGCGGAGGAACCCTGAGCAGGGGTCTGGACAATCCTGTGTCAGCCCAAAGCCTGTGAACCACAAGCAGCCACCCACAGCTTTGAACGCAGCCCAACACAAAATTGAAAATTTGTTTAAAACATTGTAAGGTTTTTTTTTTTATGCTATTACTTTTATGCCTGCATGTATGTAGGCATGTATGTGTATGTGCATGTGCATGCATGTGTCCACTTGCATACAGACACATGCATGTATGTGTGTATGTGGAGGACCATCTTGGATGTTATCCTCAGAAATCACAATCCACCTCCTCCAAGACAGAGTCTCTTGGTAGATTGGAATTCACCAAATAGGCATGATAACTGGACCAGGAACCCTGGGACTCTTCCTCCTCCAGCGCTGGGACTGCAAGGCCTCTGCCACACCCATAGTTTCTACATGGCTTGTGAGGTTGGGGTTGGGACTTAGGCCCTCAAGCTTATGAGGTGCACACTTTACCATCTCCCCAGTCTGTGGTATAGATTTCCCAACCATAGCTTCCTGTTTTGTTTATATCGACGCTGGCTGACCAAGAACAGAGTCTTTAACCTGATAAACAATGTGGAATATTTCTCTTGTGTATGTGTGAGGAGTGGTTTTGGAATCCTCAATAAAAGACTGGTGAATTTTTGCAAACCAAGAAGCAGAATGTCACCACCTCCCCTGAGTTACCCCCCACGCCCCCACCTGCTGCTCCCCGACCCCAGGATTACTACCTTCTTGCCTTTCACATTGATTATCTCTACCTGCTTTGAATCAGTCATTCTGACTTGTTTTGGTGTGAGAGATAGAATATGCCAGAATAAAACAAACAGTATTTGTTTTATTTCCAATTACATGGTTAGAAAGAACATGTTTTGAAAATGGGCTTTCTGGAGGATAAATAATATGTTACTTCCTCCCAAATATTTTGACATTATGTTAATAGACTTTTGTTTATTGCCTTCCTTTTGTCTGATGATTTATTTTGTGTTGTGTCGTGGGTTCTGTTGGGGAGCAATTTTGGAGCTTCAAATGGAGTGTATGATGCGGTAATGATGTTAACTGAAGGCTGAGTAACAGCTCGGCATCGGATAACTTTTTATTGAAGCAAAATTTGCATGAAAAATTTACAGATAAGTGTACAGTTTTATGAGTTTTGAGTTATGCAAATAGTCACGTAACCACATCTGTAATCAAGATAGATAACCTTTCTGTTCGCCAGAAGGTCCTCTCATGCCTCTCCCAGTCCAGGATCAGACTGTTCTAATTGTGGTCGCCATAGATCAATCTTCCATGGTCCCCCATATACGTGTAATCATAGAATAGGCACTCATTTGCACAATGCATTTTCGAGACTCGTCTGTATAATTTTGCAGACTTGGCGGACATTCTTTCTATGCTGGGTAAATCTCAGTATGAATAAATGTGATTTACTCATTCTTCTGTTGACAGGCATTAGATTGTGCCTGCTTTGTGCACACACTTTCTGCCCTGCTTTCCTCCACTAAACTGCTCATCCTAGACTTGTTTCACAACAGGGCGACAACTGTATGTTTAACTCTCCATGAACCTTTTCCAAAGTGGCTGAATGGTCTCTCAGGGTGAGTTCCAGTTGCTGTGGCTGTGTGGAAAGCATTCACAGGTGTGAAGTAGCTTCTCATTGTGTTAACTATTTGGATTTCCCAGAAGGCAAACGGCTCTGAACAATTTCAAATGTGCTTGTTCATTTGTGTGTCTGCTTTTAAGAAGTGTCTATTCAAGTCTTGTTCTCTTATTTGCAGCTCACTATTGAACTGTAGGGTCCTTTAAATATTCTGCATAAAACTTCTTTGTCAGGCATATGAGTTACAAACCTTCTCCAAACGTGTGGCCTGCCTTCTCCTTTTATTCCTGTTGACTTTGGATGAACACAAGCTTAAAACTTGGTGTCTGGCCTGTCAATATTCCCCTTTGCGACTAACACTCTTGGGGGCCTCAATAGGAAATTGTAGCCTACCTCAACATCAAGACCATCTTCTATGTGGTGAGTTGCAGACTTCTCTCTTCTAGGTTTTTGTGTTGAGTCTATGCTACAACCATCTTAAGCTGACTTTTGTGTGTCAGGATGAAGTGGGGTAACTCACTATTTTATAAAGTACACTTGCCTAGTTTTTCTTGCTCATTTTCTAAAAAAAAAAAAAAAGTTTCTTTCCTCATCAGTTCTGCATGACACCTTTATGAAAATGGGTTTATGTACAGGAGGACTTGGCCTCTGGCTTTGCCACTCTAAGTCACTGAGCTGCTTGCCTGGGATTTTCAGTCTCACATCCTGAACCCAGCGGTCTGTTTTCAAGATCACTGAGGTCCCTTTAAATTGTTCTCATCTCCATTTAGATTTTAGAAACAGCTGGTCTGTTCTACAAACGTTCCTGGTGACATTTGGGTTGGATTTGTGTACCAACTATGAAAAGAAAGTTCTGCTCAACGTGGCAACCCACACTTGTAACCTCAGCACTCAGAAGGAGGCTGAGGCAGGAAGATGAGGAGTCTGAGGCAAGTCTGGGCTGCAGGGTGAGCGAGACCCTGTCAGTTCAATCTGGGGAGAATGTTCCTCTTAACAGCGTTAGACTTTTAGCGTGCTTATTTTCTGCTAATGTCTCCTGCCAACGCATCCTGTGTTTCTATACACAGATCTTGCATATCTTTAAAGTGACATATAAGTGTTTTGGTTTTTCAAACATTCATTTTCAAGTATTTTCTACTTGAATAAAAATACAGTTGATTCTACACATGTACTTTATATACTATGATCTTGTTCATTTGGTTACTGATCAGGGCTGGGGTCACTTTGCACACCCTGTAAAGAGTTCCATGTCAATAGTCACAGCATCTATAAGTACATGGGGTTTAAGCCTTCCTTTTTTTACCCCTTAAGACTTTAAAACAATTTTTTTAAAATGATGTGTTACTGTGTGCAGATATTTGTGTGTAAATGTCAGTGCCTGTGGAGGCCATCAAGATGTTGTTGAAGTCATGGCTTGTGACCCAACATGGATGCTAGGAACTGAACTTGAGTTTTCTGAAAGACAGCACTGAGTCATCTCTCCGGCCTCTGACCTTTCTTTTTCAGTCTTTACAAGCCTTTAATCTTTCTTGTCTTATTACACTAGCTAGAATTTTAGTACAGTAGCGAATAGAGGTGATACACAAAGATCTCCTTGACTTAGTCCCAGTTTTAGGATCAAAAACTGCAGGGTTTCAACAATAAGTACGATATTTAAAATTTTTTATTAAACGTTTGTCTCATCACATTAAAGAGGTTGTTCTTCCAGCCAAGTTTGCTGAGAGTTTTGGTCACAAATGGGCACCAGAAGCCAAGAGTGATTGATTAAGGCCGACACTTTTCCCGTACCTTTTGTAACAGTCATATAGATTTGGCCATTCCTCTTGCTCATAAGTAGTCTGGGGAAGTAATCCAATTAGTAGAGTGCTTGCCTGGCATGTGCAAAGCCCTGGGTTTGGTCCTCAGCCAGCACAGTGGTGATTCCAGCCTGCTATAACCACACTCTGGAGATGGAGGCAGGAGGGTCAGAAGCTCGAGGCTGTCCTCACACCGAAAGTTAGAAGACAGCCCAGGATACATAAGACCCTGTGTCTACACAAATATTTGTTCTTAAGGTAAATCAGATTGGCTAACGTTGAGATGCCATGCCACCTGTGAATTCCTTGAGGAGAAGACAACAACAATGTCTTATAGCTGTATCACTTGATTCAATTTGCTAATGTTGGGTTAGGGATTTTTCTGAGAGCAGCTGCTCATGCCTGGTTTGGGGATCTAGATAAAACTGATTTTCTAAGACAACCAAGAAATTCATCCTTCCCTATTTCCTGAATAAACTTGTCTTAGAGTTATGTCTTTCATTCTTTATGTGTTTAATAATACTCACTAGCAAAACTCTTTGGGGCTACAATTTTCTTGTGAGGATTCAATAGCAAATTCAAGGACTTTAATAAATTCTGAATATCTCCTTTGGTATTGGCAAGCTGTGTATGTCAAAGGGTTTGCCTACTCCATCTAAATAGTTGAGTTATTGGTGTAGAATTTGTCACCGTTCTCTGAGCATTTCAGCATCTATAGGATCTACAGTAATGTTTCCTCTTTAATTTCTCATGTTGGCAACTTGTTTTCCCCATTTTTCTTGAGTATTCTTGACAGAAATTTTAAAAGAGATTTATGAGCTATCCTTGTCATATAATAAATGTTACGACCATAAAATATATGACTTGATAAGCACTGATTGTTTTCATTCTATTTCGTTGCTGTGATAAAACACTCTGACCAAAAGAAATGTGAGAAGAAAATGTCTGTTTGGCTCACACTTCCAGGTCAACAGTCTATCACTGAGGAAGGCCAGTGTTCAAGCATAAGCTTGAATCAGGAACTGTGGAGAAACACAGCTTTCTGGCTTGCTCTCTGGTGGCTCACAGGGTCACACTTAGCCAGCCTTCTTATACATCCCAGATGACTGCTTAGAGATGGCTCCACCCACAATTAACAATCATCAGAGAGGAAAACGTAGACATGCCAATAGGCCAATCTAATCTAGGCAATTCCTCAATCTAGGTTTTCCTCTCTGATGACTCTAGGCTGTGTCAAGTTGACAATTACAGCTAACTACAACACTGATATACTGTAAGTGCTGACAGCTGAGAAGCTAATACCATAATCAAGATAATGAACATTGATATTACCCACAAAATCTTACTAGGTATTACTAGATTCCATTCTTCCTCCCCAACCCCCCCATGTCCATTGATTTATTCTCTGGAAATATGGATTTTCACTTTTTAAGAATTCATATGGATAAAACTCTGTAGTGTGTGCTGTCTGATCCGTACATGTCTTCACCCACCCAGGCTACTGATTGTGGATGCACCCGAAATGTTACACTCATTTTGAGAGGTCACCTCATAGTATTATATTATAAAGAAATGCCAAAATTTGGAGCTAGAGAGATGGATCAATGGTTAAGAGCACTCACTGCTCTTCTGAAGACCTGGGTTCAGTTCCCAGTAACCATATGATAGCTCATAATCATATGTAACTCCAGTTACAGGAGATCCAATACCCTTTTCTGCAGGCCCCAGGCATGCATGTGGCACACAGACATAATACAGGCAAAATGCACATAAAATAAAAATAGTAAAATTAAAAAGAAGGCATAGCAAGATTTGCTTCTTTGATTATTGATGAGAGATGTCATTCTGTAAATATGTTTCTCATATTAGTTAATGAATAAAGCACTGTTGCCCAATAGGAAAGCAAGATAGGCGGGTCTCCGGCTCCTCCTCATGGGTCACTTCTGCCCTTGGCTCCACCTCCCAATGGGTGTGGTCAGTGCCACAGAAGCAGACAAAGTGAATATCCCACTACAGATTATCTTATGATAGGGGTGGTTATAGTCTCCAGTCCCCCTCCCCACACACATACACAACAAATAAAACTGTTATTCGTGTGTAAGAACTTATATGGCTGTTTTCATATCTCTTGGGCATATATCAATACCTTGCAGTAGATTCCCTGGTTTATGGAAAGGTCCTTATTTAAATTGTATTGGATTTTTAAAAATGTGCATGAGTTTGATTGCATGGGTGTACGCTCACCTTGTATATGTAATGACCCTGAAAGGTTGTCAGATCCCTGGGAAACAGAGTGAGAGGGGGTTGTGAGCTGTCGTGTGCTTTTCAGAACTGAACCTGTGTCCTCTACAAAAGCAGCAGATGCTCTCAACTGCCAGAGCCACCTCTCCAGCCCTTTGTTTAACTTAAACAACAGCAAAACGCTTCTGTCCAACTGTTTCCAAGGAAATCACAATTTCCTATTCTCGTGAGCAATGTGGGAGAGTGTCGGTGTCTTCCATACTGTCAACATTTCATGGTTAAAAGCGCCATTCTAATAGGTATGTGATGGCGTTATGCAGTAGCTTTCATTTCACAGCTGCCTGTTGATAAATGACGTTGAGGAGCTTTTCAACTGTGTATGTGACATCCATTCATGCTTTCCAGTGGCTTTCTCAAATATTTAAGCCAAGTTAAAATCGCCTGTTGCTTTATTATTGATGAAAGGTCAGAGGCCTTTCTAGAGTGAATAGAAAACACTTTCTTGGGGTTGGAAAGCCAGCGTCGTGGTTAAGAGAACTTGCTGTTCTTGCAGAGGAGCAGGGCTGGGACCTGAACCCCTGTAACACCAACTCCAGTGAACCAGGGAGCCAGTGTACACAAACACACACACACACACACACACACACACACACACACACACACACGCAGGCAAACACACATAACGAGAAGAAAGTTCTTTAGAGTGCTTTCTCAGTTGTCTGCTTCTCGGATATTTTTCTTCCAGATTGAGGACTGCTTTGGCCTCTTCTTTATTTTTTTAGTATTATTTTTTGAAGATTTCATCGTGTACATAACATGCAGTTTCTCCCAACTCCCCTTTGGCCCCTCTTTAATGTATCGTCCTCCTAGCTTTTAGGATCTGTGTGGCCCATCTGCACTTGTCTGTGGAGTTATCCACTAAGTATGGACAACCACAAGTGGCCATCTCTCAAAGAAACTTGGCTCTCCCTGCTGTGGCGGCTGCCAACTGTCAATAGCTACTCAGCTGGGGTCATAGCCTTGGGAACATTTCCCCCTCCATGCTGGAATTTTAAAATTTACTTTAATTATCTTAGAGTGTGCCTGTGTGTGCGTGTGCGCGTGCGCGTGCGCGTGCGTGTGCGTGTGCGTGTGCGTGTGTGTGTGTGTGTGTGTGTGTGTGTGTGTGTGTGTGTGTGTGTGCGTGTTGGTGCAGATCCCCATGGAGGCCAAAGGCATCAGTTTTCCCTGGAGTGGAGTTATAGGTGGATATGAGCCACCATTAGAATTCTGAAAATCAAACGTGGGTCCTCTTCGAGGCCAGCAATGCTCTTAATTTGCTGAGTCACTGTTGCAGCTCCATGCTGGGATTTTTAACTGCTTACTCTTTCCACCTCTTCCTCCATGTTGATCCCCATCTATGGCTGAGCTTATTTTCAACAGTTTGACCAGATCTGACTTTCTACATTAACTACTACCCACTGCACTAAGAAGAGTCTCTGCCCAAGGTTGAGGGACACACAGATCTATGATGGAAACATAAACATTTAGAAGACAGTTTGATAATGTGACCATTTAGCAAAACAATATCCATCAGTTTTCCCCTAGAGCCCATGACTTCCCTAGCCATGTCTTTGAACCATGTTCGCAATACCAGGCAGGCATAATTTCCCTCTTGTGGAACAGGCCTCAAAGGGAACCGTTGGTGACTATCAAGGACAATCTTGCCACTATTGTGTCACCAGGCACACAGTGCTGGGAGGTTGGTTTTGTTTCATGGAGGGTCCACTGCTTTTCTCCTCTTGCAGTGAGGTTCTCATGCTCTTGGCTGGCCGGCCCTGCCTGCTGCAGCCTCCAGCGCTCCAAACACGCGTAGCACTGTGGAAGCTAGCCAGCAGGGAGAGCCTTCTGGTCAGTTGAGGCTGGCGCCTCTGTGTCATGGTGTCTTCAACAATGTGGTCTTACCTATACTTAGGATGGGCAAACTAAAAGCAATGGCAACAGTCTATATTAGTTTGGGTGCCTTTGGGGCCTCCTGGACCAATAATTTTGAGTGAGGTATCCCATGCCTGGCAACGCGAGTTTTCTTTAAAACGTCCTCTGTCCTTTGGGAGCAGCATTGCTCACCCATGCGAGGTGCCTTTGCCCCAAGGACTTTTGTTGTACTTTTAATTAACTCAGAAACTGCTAGGATTACATAACACTTCTTCATACACCCTTGGTTTTGTTAACCTACCCTCTCTCCTTTTCCCTCTTCCCTCGCCTCTTACCCCGCTTTCCTGTTTAGCTCTCAGCAGCCTCTGGCTGTTCGTTTACGACACAGGTGTTCATTCCCTGTCCTAGAGTTTTCACCCGAGTTCCGAGATCCTAGGTTCCTGTGTGACTCATGCACACTTCGTGCTGGCTAAGTCTTCTGCCTTTTCAGCTTCCTGTCTCCATCGCTCCGTAGCCAGCCAGAACCCTTCTGCCTACAATGCCCTCTGCCCACCGGTGCTCTACTATCCCCCTTCCTAAACTCATTTCTGGTTTTCCGGCTTCTACAAGCACTGCAGCTTAAACATACAAAACAAAAGATTTGAAGCCAGAACCTACATATACATGGGAACATGTGGTGTTTGTGTTTGGAAGCCTGGGTGACCTTGCTTAGGATGATTTTTTCCCCCCAGTTTCATCTCCATTTACCTGAAAATTTCATTATTCCATTTTTCATTACATCTGAGTAGCGTTCTGCTGTACATATATACTGCGACTTCATTACCCTTCAGCCGCTGATGGTATCTGGGCTGCCTCCGTTTCCTTGCTACTGTGACTGGAACAGCAATGAACACGGATGTGCAAGTGTCTCTGTGATCGGATATTAAGTCCTTGGAGTGTGGGCCCAGGAGTGCTATAGCGGGGTCATGCAGTCACCCTATTTCCGGTGTTTTGAGAAACTGCCTTGCTGACTTCCAAAGTGGCTTGCACGCCCACCAACATCCCTTGTTATTTGTATTCTGGCTGGGGGAGATGGAAGCTTGAAGGGCTTTTAATCTGTGCTTTGCTGAAGCTGAGGATGCCAAACACTGTTTCCTCGCCGCCTGTCTTCCTTTCTCTGAGGATTTTCTGTTCACTCTCATAATAACTGAGTTGTCTGTTTTCATATACATGTATGTATGTGTGCACGTATGCATGCGTGTATGGTTGTATATGTATGAATGTATGTGTGTGCATGCATGCATGTGTGTGTATGTGTGTATGTATGCATGCGTGCAATGTATGTGTGTGTGCATGTATGTGTGTGTGGGTATGCATGCATGTATGTATATTCTGGATACTAACCCTGTCAGATGTGTGTAGCTGGCAGAAATTTCTCTCCATTCTGCCACTGCGTCTTCTCTTGCTCGACGGCTTCCTTTTCGGTACAGAAGCTTTTTCAGTTTCATGAGATCCCGTTTGTCAATTGCCTTATTTCCTGCACTACTGGGGTCTGCCTCAGGAAGTTCTTATCTCAGGCTCTCAGGTGACATGTATTCCCTACTTGTTTTTCTAGAAGCTTCAGACCTTCAGGTCTGAGGTTGATGCCCTTGATCCATTTGCAATTGAGTTTCGAGCAGAGCGAGTGTTGAACATCCTACCTTCACTTTATGAACACTGGCATCCAGGTTCCCCAGCGTCGTTTGCTGAATATGTCGTCTTTTCTCCAGTATGTATTTTGTTGGCACCTTTGTCAATGGTCTGAAGCTGTGTCTGGTCCCCCTCTTCTGCACCGTGGACCTGAGAGCCTGACTCCATGTCTGTGGCAGCCTGTCTTCTGCAGTATGGTGCTGGCGTGTAGCCTGAGGTCGGGTTGCTAGGTGCCACGTTCAGTTTCCTGTTTACCCAGGGTCCCTCCCGCTATTCTGGGTCTTTTGTGTCTCCTCATAAATCTGAGTCCCATCCCATCCCGTGCACCCCTCCCTACCCCACCCCCTGCCTGTGCCTGTGAAGAAACACCCTGGCATTTAAAGGGGGATGGTATGGAGTGTGAAGACGCATTTCCACAATGTTAATCTTCCTAGGCCCACGCATGGGGTTCTCACGTCTTCTCCCATCTGTCTTCATTCACTGTCCTGATGCTTGCATTGTAGAGTGTTTTAGAATTGTTGCTTTTAGCTTATCCTGGCTGTGTGTACGACTGTGTGTGCGTGTGTGAGTGTGTGCGTGTCTGTTGTGTTGTCTTCGTCTCCACTTCAGTCTGCTTTTTATTGCCTCACAGAAAGGCCACTGACCTTGTTAACTTTGTGCTCATCAGCTCTAAGCTTTTCGGTGGCGTCTTCAGGTGTGGGATTGCATCATCTGAAGTTAGAGACTACTTGATTCTTCTTTTCCTGTCTGTCTTGTGTTCCCGTGTTTGCATTCCTTTCGTGTCCTTCTCTTGTCTCACTACTCTCGGATTTCAGGCGTGATGTTGAACAGCGCTCGAGAAAATGGACAGGCTCGTCTCCTCCTTCATAGGCACACTTTGAGGTTTTCTCTGTTAAAGATGGTGTTGGAAGTAGTTTTGTCATAGACAGCCTTTATTATATTGGCTGTGCCCCCCCTACCCCCAGCCTCTCATGCCTCTTATCAGGGAGGAGCACTGGATTTTGTTAAAGACCTTTTTTGTATCTGAGGATATGATCATATTATGGCTATCTCTTGGTCTATTTATATGATAGATAACATTGATTGAATTAATGTACACTGCATCTCTCGAATAAAGCCATCTTGGTCACTATGAATGATCTTTATTATTTTTTTTTATGTGATCTTCAATTTAGTTTGTCTGTATTTTATTTAGAATTGTTGCTTTTTTGTTCACTGGAGAGATCAGTCAGTAGTTTTCTCTTTTGTGTGTGGAGTCTTTATCTGGCTCAGGTATCAGAGTACTACTGGCTTCATAAAAAGAGTTTGAACGCCTTCCATCCTATTTCTTTGTGTGGAATAATTTAAGTTATACTGGTGCCTTCCATCCTATTTCTTTGTGTGGAATAATTTAAGTTATACTGATGACAGTTTTTCTTTGACGCTCTGAGAGTTCTGTGTCAAATCCATATGGCCCTGGGCTCTTTCTAGATGGGAGGCTATTGCTGCTTCAGTCTCATTGCTGGCTGTGGATCTGTTTAATATTATATATTTCATCTTGGTTTCATTGTGGGTATTTTGCACACTTCTAGAAATTCATCCATTTCTTTTAGACTTTTCCAATTTAGTAGAGTAGAGGATTTTTGTGTTTTGTTGTCTGGTTTTCATTGTTTTGTTTGAGACAGGGTTACACTCAGTATCCCTGGCTGCCCTGAAACTTGCTGTGCAGACCATGAGCCCATCTTGGCCTCACTAAGAGAGCCTCCTGCCTCTGTCTCCCAAGTACTGGGATTAAAAGGGGAAGCTACCAGACTGTGACTTGGAGGATAGGTTTTTAAGGTACATGCCTATGGTTTTCTTAATGTCATGGTATCTGTTGTAATGTTTCCCTTTTCGTCTCTAACTCCATTCATTCAGCCTGTCTTTGTTTTGTTTAAACCAGATAAGGATTTGTCAGCCTCATTTCTTTCCTGAGAGCCAGCTCTCCATCTCATTGCCCTTTGTTATTATCCATTTGCTTGTACTTCACCAATATTAGCCCTGCGTTGATTCTTTCCCCATCTACTATTTGTTAATGACTCGCATTGTTTACCTAAAATTATAATATATAATTTTGATTTTTAATTATTTCTTTTATTTTGGAGATTGTCATACAATCAAACTTTCCCCTTTCCTCTCTTGAAATCCTCTGCTATACTTGTCCCGTCATGATAGGTTGTTTATGATCTAATAAAGCTTGCCTGGAGATCAGAAGGGAAAGGGAGTCACAGCCATAGAGCCAGGGCTAGTACATATCTTTAATCCCAGGACTCGGGAGAAAGAAACAGATGGATCTCTGTGAGTTCAAGGCCACCCAGGGCTACATGAGAGTAAATTAGCCTAAAAGAGAAACACAGCTCATGCCTTCAGTCCCAGCACTAGAGAGGTATATAAGACAGGAACAGGGTCTCAGAGCAGGCAATTAGTTCCCAGCCTTGTTGAGGATAGGCTCTCTCCAGCCTTGGTAGAGGCAAGAGCTCTCTGGTGGCTTGGCTGCTTTCCTTCTCTGATCTTCAGCTTGAAACCAACATCTGTCTATGTTTTTATTATTTGTGCTACACTGTCCTAGCTGTCTTTCAAATTCAGAACTCTCATTTGGTTATCCAATACCAAATGGTCAGCCCTGAGAACAATTTATATATATATATATATATATATATATATATATATATATATATGTGTGTGTGTGTGTGTGTGTGTGTGTGTGTGTGTGTGTGTGTGTCTGTGTGTGTGTGTGTGTGTGTGTGTACTTATGCGTGCCCCCACACACACACCATCACTACCACCCTCACTAAGTTAGTACCTCCACCACTAACGTAACAGTAATTAACACAGTAATAGACACTGATAGATTTCAGTATCAATGGTCTCAAATCCCCAATAAAAAGACACAAATTAACAGAATGGATGTGAAAATGAGATCTATCCTTTTGCTGCATACAAGAAACACACCTAATATGAAAGACAGATATTTCCTCATGATAAAGGGTTAGAAAAATACATTCCAAACAAACAGACATGAGAAGCAAGCTGGTGTGACCATTTTTTTTTGGTGGGGGGGGGAGGTTCAAGACAGGGTCTCTCTGTGCAGCCTTGACTGCCCTGGAACTCACTCTGTAGATTAGGCCGGCCTTGAATTTATAGAGATCTACCTGTTTCTGCCTCCCATCAAAGGCATGTGACACCAGCACCCAGCCTGGTACAGCCATTGTAATATCTAACAAAATAGACTTCAAACCAAAATGAATTAACAGAGGTGGGGAAGAACACTTCACACTTGTCAAGGGAAAAATATCCACCAAGATGGCGTTTCAGTTCTTAATATCTATGCCCCAAACACAGTGGCACCCACTTTTGTAAAATGGCATTGACCTTCACAAAGAGATGGTGAGAGATGTCAATACTCCACTATCACCAACGGAGAGATCACCCAGACAAAAACTAAGCAGAGGCACACTGGTGCTAGCAGATGCTCTAAACCAAATGGACCCGACAGATATTTGCAGAAGATTTCACACAAAAGGATGCACATTCTTCTCTGTACCACTTGGAACGGCCTCCCAAACTGACCACACACTCAGATACAGAGGGAGTCTTGCCAGATACAGGAAAGTTGAAATAACACTCTGCATCCTATCAAACCACCGTGGGCTAAAGCGGAATGCCAACAACACACGCAGTAGAAAGCTTATACACTTGTAGAAGTTGAATAACTCTCTACTGGATGAAAAATGGGTCAAGACGGAGATAGAGAAACAAACTGAAGATGTTCTAGAATCCAATGGAAAGGAATCCACAACTTCCCCAAACTTATACGACACAATGAAAGCTGTGCTAAGAGAAGTGTGTACAGCAGTAAGTGCTTCATGAAGAAATTGGAGAGCTCTTATACCAGCAACTTAACAGCACACCTGAAAGCTACAGTAGAAAAAGAAGTAATTACACTCAAGAGAAGTAGATAGCAAGAAATAATCAAACTTGGGGCTAAGACTAATAAAATAGAAACAAAGAGAGCAATGCAGAGAACCAATGAAACAGAGAGTTGGTTCTTTGAGAAAATCAACAAGATAGACAAACTCTTATCCAAAGTAACTAAAAGGCAGAGAAAGTATATCCAAATTAACATCGAAAAATCAAGAAATATAATCACCAAAAAATAAACTGTAAGAGAAAAATACATGATTGTAGTTGGTTGTTTTTACTCTTTTGGGGGGGGGCAACATCCAGCTCCCAAATAAACACAAGGAGGGTTAGTCTTTCTTATGAATGCCCAGCTTTAGCTTGCCTTGTTTCTAGACAGCTTTTCTTAACTTAAATGATCTCATCTACACTTTGCTTGTGTGCTTTTACCTTTCTCTATGTCTGTATACCTTTCTTTCCTTCTTACTCTGTCTGGCTGTATAGCTGGGTGGCTGGCCCCTCAAGTCCTCCCCCCCCCCTCTCTCTGCTCCTATCTCTCTTCCCAGATTTCTCTTCCTATTTATTTTCTCTGCCTGCTGGCCCTACCTATCCTTTCTCCTGCCTTGCTATTGGTCATTCAGCTCTTTATTAGACCAATCAGGTGTTTTAGACCAGCAAAGTAACACAACTTCACGGAGTTAAAGAAATGCAACATAAAAGAATGTAACACATCTTTACATCATTAAATAAATGTTCCACGGCATAAACAAATGTGAACATTTTCAACTAATACTCCACAACACGTGATCATTAAATGCTGAAAAAGTCTTTGACAAGATCCAACACTCCTTCATAATAAAAGTACTGGAAAGAAGGGACAGACATAAACATAATAAAGGCAATTCACAGGAAGTCCATAACCAACACCGAATTAGATGGAGAGAAACTCAAAGCAATTCTACTAAAATCAGGAGCAAAACAAGGTTATCAACTCTGTCTATATCTGTCCAATATACTACTAGAGATTTTAGCTAGAGCAACAAGACAACTGAAGGAGATCGAGGGACACAATTTGGAAAGGAAGAGGTCAAAGTCTGTTTACTTGTGGATGATATGATAATCCACATAAATCACCCTAAAAACTCCACCAGGAAATGCTCAGGACTGACAAACACGTTCAGAAAAGTGACTAGATACAAGATTAACTTAAAAAAATCAATAGCCCTCCCACCTATAAATGATGAACAGGCTGAAAAAAAAAAGATTTTATGGAAAAATAAAAACAAAAACAAAAAGAAATCAGGGAGTCACCACCTTCACAATAGCCTCAAGTAATATAAAATATCTTGGGATAACTCTAACCAAGCAAGAGAAAGACACAAGTGACAAAACTTCAAGTCACTGAAGAAGATATCAGAAGATGGAAAGATCTCCCATACTCATGGATGGGTAGTATTAACATAATAAAAAGGACCTTCCTTGGGCTGCAGAGATGGCTCAGCCATTAAAGGCTAGGCTCACAACCAAAAACATAAAAAGGACCACCCTACTCAAAAATCTACAGATTCAGGGCAATCCCTATTAAATTCCAACGCAGTTCTTTACAGACCTTGAAAGGTTAATTCCCAACTTCATATGGAAGAAAAACAAACATACAAACAAACAAAAAACCTAGGATAGCTAAAATGTTTTAACAATAAAAAAACTGCCAAAGGGATCATCATCCCTGATGATCCCAGACCTAAATCTACACACCCATAGACTCCTGAGTTCTGATAAAGAAGCCAGAAATACACAATGGAAAAAAAGAAAGCATCTTCAATAAATGGTGCTGATCTAACTGGATGTCAGCATGTACAAGAATGCAAATAGATCCATACTCATCACCTTGCACAAAACTCAAGTCCAAGTAGACCAAAGACTTCAACATAAATCCAGATACTGGATCTGATAGAAAAGAAAGTGGGAAATAGCGTCAAACACACTGGTATAGGAGACAACTTCCTGAACAGACACTATGATTGACAACTTATTAATGGGACCTCGTGAAACGGAAAAGCTTCTGTAAGGCAAAGGACACCATCAATAAGACAAAGAGACAACCCTACAGGATAGGAAAAGATTTTTTTTTTTTTTTACCAACTCCACATTTGATAGAGAACTAATATCCAAAACATATAAAGAACTCAAGAAACTATATAAAAAAAAAACAACAAAATAATCCAGTTAAAAAATAGGGTTTAGAGATTCTTTAACAGAAGACTCTCAAGTGTCTGAGATACACTTAAGTAATATTCAACATCCTTGGCCATTAGGGAAATGTAAATCAAAACTACTTTACGATTTCGTTTTACACATGCCAGAATGGCTAAGGTCAATAACACAACTGGCAGCTCATGTTAGAGAGGATGTGGAGTAAAAGGGAGCACTCCTCCATAGCTGGAGGGAGGTCAATGTGTGTAGCCATTTTGGAAATCAGTATGGCCTCAGAAAATTGGGAGTCGATGTATCTCAAGACCCAGTTATACTACTATTGGGCACAGGCCCATAGGATGCTCCATCCCACACAAGGACACTGCTCAACCATGTTCACAGCAGCTTTATTTGTAATATCCAGAACCTGTAAACAAGCTAAATGAATAAAGAAAATGTGGTACATTTATACAATGTAGTATTACTCAGCTGCTTAAAATAAACAAAATAAAACAAAAATTTTAAAAACCCAAGCAAACAGAATCAGACATCATAAAATTTTCAGGCAAATGGATGCAACTAGGAAAAAAAGAATCATCCTGAGTGAGGTAACCCAGATATGGTATGTATTCATATATATATAAGTGGCTATTAGCTGTTATGTAAATGATAACTAAGGCCAAAGAAGTTAGGTGAAGAGGAGGGTTCTTGGGGAGGGGGTGCTGGATCTCCTTGGGAAGAGGAAATAGAACAGACTTTGCTGGTATGTATTCACTTATAAGTGGATATTAGCTGTTGTATAAATGGTAATGAAGCTACAATCCATAGACGTGGGGTAGGGTAGGGGTTGGGGATGGGAGTGGGAGGGATTAGGTGTGTTGGGGGAGATGAGGTGGAAAGAGGAAGCGCTTTGAGAGACATCTGGAACTGGAGGGACATTTGGAGGGCAGCGTGGAAACCTACTGGAGTGGGATTCCCTAGAATCTACGAGGGTGACCCTATTGAGGACCCTTAGTAAAGAAAGATACAGAGTTTGAACTGGCAATCTTATGTAGCCAGGCAAGGCTTCCAGTGGAGGGATGGGGTTGCGTTCAGTTGGGGATCCCTAAACAACCCAAGCTGCTGCTAGAACAGAAGTCACTCTGCAAACTGACAGTAGGACCCCATTGTCAAGAACAACACCAGCTCAGCTCACTGAACATCATGGAGTCTGAGCTGCTTCCTATCATTGAACATAGAGTCTATAGCCACTTCCTGTCATTGAACATGGAGTCTGAGCTGCTTCCTGTCATTGAACATGGAGTCTGAGCTGCTTCCTGTTATTGAACATGGAGTCTGAGCTGCTTCCTGCATGGACTCTTCTTCATCCCTGTGTTCCAGTCTCTTTGGTGTAAGAAGGTACTGTGCAGGCTACCAAAAGAGAAACCTGGACACCAATCCAGTCACAAAACCCTGTCTATAATCTGTCCTGTCTACAAGACGAGCTGGAGCAATGATGGCTCAGAACTTGGAGGAGCGGCCAACCAGTGCCTGGTTTAACTTAGGCCCAAACCGTGAAGGGAGCCCGTGCCTGGGACTACCATGGCAGCCAGCAACCAGGGACTGCATAGCCCAGAGACCTAGGGTAGAACCAAACACTGCTGGCCTGGTCAAAACCAACCAAACAAGGAAACAAAAACAACGAAATGACTCCTAATGATACTCTGCTGTACTCATGGGTCTGTTTTTTGTCTACTTGTCATCAGAGAGGCTTCCTCTGGCAACAGATGTGAATGGGTGCAGAGTCTCCCAGCCAGACATTACACAGACAGACAGTCTCAATTGGAGGTCCCCACTGGGTCCCTCCCCTTGCAGCTTGGGGAACCCCAAGAAGGAGAGGGTGGAAAAAATTATAGGAGTCAGAACTGTTGGACCCCAGGAGAACAGAGCTCACTGAGCCAACTAAGCAGGGCTCATGCGGCCTCACAGACTGAGGCAAGAGGCATGGGGCCTACATGGACCTGTGCCAGGTCCTCTGCATGTTATGGCTGTCGCTTGGTGTTTTTGTGGGTCTCCTCATAGTGGGAGCGGATGTATCCCTGACTCTGGCCTGCTCTTGGGACCCTTCCTCCCATCGGGGTTTGCCTTGTTTTAACTGTATTTTGTTTTGTGGTGTTGGGTTGTTGTCTCTTGGAGGCCTGCTCCTTCCTGATGGGAAACAAAGAGGAAGTGATCTGGGGGTGGGGGTGGGGGGCGATGAGAGGAAGCTGGGAAGACTGGAAGGAGGGAACACTGTGGTATGTATTGTATGAGAGAAGAATCTATTTTCAATAAAAAAGACACTAATTTGAGACCCCACAAAAAGATGTGTGTGTGTATGTTCTTCGCTCTAAATACTTTCATCTTAGAATTACGTCCATGGCCTCTCACAGCCTTGTTGCGCTGTGTTTTCATTCTCACTCAAGCCTAGAAATTATCTTACTTTTTGCTCAGATTTCTCCCGAGGTCCATTTATCACCTAGCTTTATGTTGTTTAGTTTCCATTAGTTTGTGTATTTTCTGTAGTTTTCTACTGATGTGGATAGCTAGCTTTATCCCATTAGAGTCTGATAGAACATAACGTGTTATTTCAACTCTCCTGTATTTGCTTTGTGTCCTAATATGGGATCCATTTTGGAGGAAGTTTCACTGACTATTGAGAAGAATATGTTTCCTGTAGTTTTTGGATGGAATTTTCTGTAAATGTAGGTTAGGTCCATTTGATTTATGATATAATTGAACTTTGATGTTGCTCTCAGTTTCGGCCAGCTGACCTGGTAAGAGTCTGGTTTTGAATCCACCATCGCTGTGTAGGAACTAATCTGTGGCTTTGGACATTGTAGTATCTGTTGAAAATTGGGTACTCCTGTAAGAAGTTCACAGATGTTCAGAACTGTGAAACCCTCTTGATTTCTGTCACAAGCATGCAGTGACTTCCAGTACTTTGCTGACTAGTTCTGGTTTGAACTCTACTTTGTCAGATATCTGAATAGTGTTGTTTCCTGGTTCCGTGTGGAATTCCTCCTACTCTCTGCCTGTAACGCTATCATTGAGGTTGAAGTGTGTTTCTTGGAGGCAGCAAAAGATTCTGTTTTCTAATACAGCTTGCTAGGCTGTGTCTTTTTATTGGAGAATTGAGATAATTAATATGCAGAGTTATTATTGACATGTGTCTAATAATTCTGTCATTTTGCTGACTTTTGTGGTGCTTTCTTAAATATCTTTAGATCAACTCTCCTGATACTGTAGGGATATAGTTTGGGTAAACTCTTGGGTATATTTATCCTCTTCATATAAAGTATTACTTCCAATATACTCTGTAGAGCTGGCTTAGTAGTCATAAATTCCTGTTTTCTTTCTTTCTGGTTTTAGTCACGGAAAGCTTTTGCTTTTCCTTCAATTTTGATAGATTCTTTTGCCGGGTGAAACAGTCTTGTTAACAGTCGTGGTCTTTCAGAACTTGCAATGGATCTCTAAGGGCTCTTTGGCTTTACAGTTTTTGCTAAGTTATCAGATGTTATTGTGATTGGCCTGCTTTTATAAGTGATTTCACCTTTTTTATCTTCTTTCAGTATCTTTTCTTTATTCCGTTTTTAATGTTTTAACTACAATATGTTCTGGAAGTTTCTTGGTCTTATTTGGTGTCTTATAGGCTTCTTGTACCTGGATGGACATCTAGAAATTTTTCTTCCATGATTTTGTGATTCTTATCCTTCTTCTACATCCATGACCCAAAAGTTATATCTTTTCATTGTATCCCAGAGCTCTGTAAGGTTCTAAATTTATTTTTTTAAAATTCATCATTAAACTTCTTTTGTTTCCCGGCCCTTATTTCCTCACAGCCGATTCTAGCAACAAGGTTTTCCATGCAGGTTGTTATTTGGCATTATTTTAGGTTGTTTGTTTGGTTGGTTGGTTGTTGTGTCCAGTGTTATTTCAGTTTGGCATCTTCTCAGCAATTTGCTAAATTCCATTCTTATATTTTGGGTTGATGCCTACATGTCACTCAGCTCTTTGCTTTTGTCCTCTTGTGTATCCATGTCTCCTTTGACTTGTTCAGACACAGTTATGATTACTCTTTTGAGTTCTTTGTTCGGAACCTCTTCTAGGTCGTCTTCTTTAGGAATCATTATTACGGGATTACTAATTTATGGGACAGACGTGTGTGCCGTCTTGTTTTTCGTCTTCATTTCTAATCTGGGATCTGCATATCCTGGGCTGGTTTGTTGCTTGCATTTTCATCTTGTTTTTGTTTAAGTCGCTTTTCTTTTTCAGCCAAAGCATTCTCATACATATTTCAATAAAAGAATATTCAGGAGGGAGCTAACTGATAGTAGGATTGAGATGTCATGGTCTGATGTTTAAGGCTGGAGGCTCTTTGCGGTGTCTCTGCATACGAGCTACTGTCTGGTGCCTGCGGCTGCTTATCTAAGTGCCTGAAGTGTGCTTCCTCCGGCAGTGTGGGCTGGCTCTAGAGTCCCTGGTAGTTAACTTGGCCTTTTCTTAACAGCATCTTTCCTTCACTTGGTTTATTCTTTCCAATGCTTACATTTTTAATCAACAAATAATCATTATATATTTATGAGCACTGATTGGTGTTTTGCCTGCATGTATGTCCGTGTGAGGATGTCAAATCCTTTGGAATCAGTTAGAGACAGTCGTGAGCTACCATGTGGGTGCTGGGAATTGAACATGGATCTCGTGGAAGAGCAGCCAACACTCTTAATGGCTAAGCCATCTCTCCCGCCCCATGTGGCAATATGTTATAGCTTAATTTTATTCTCCTATTAAGAAATTTGAGTGTTTTTTCAAATGCTTGCCAGTCAAAAAGAAAGGAAGGAGGGAATAATCAGGGTGGGGCCAGCAAGGCCAATGAGTGTGTGCTTGGTGGCACTGCGGCCACGCCTGACTACCCAAGTCCAAGTCCCAGGTCCCACATGATGGAAGGAGAGACCCAACTCCCACACATTGTCCTCTGACCTCCATGCATGTCACGGCATGTGCACTTCCACAAATGCAAGCGTGTACACAAAACAACTCTATCCAAATAAAAGAAGTAACCACTGCATATGTTTGAGGAGCATTGTGTGATGCGTATGCTGTAGAGTGATTAATTAAATTAGGATGGACAACCCATCCATCATTACATATGCTTATTGTTTCCTCGGGTGGGAACATTAGAAACGTACTCTTTTAGCAATTTGGAAAAAACAATATATTGTTATGTTCCTTGATGGACCACTAGACCCAACCCTTCCTATTGGCTGAAACCTTGTATCTTCGACTACGAGCTCCCCTCCATTCGCCATACCACATCATCCTCTGGTATTGGCCGTCCTGTTCCACACCTCTTTGGGTTTTATTTGAATTTTTATTTGTTTACTTATTTGCGTATGTGAGCCGTGGTACATGGTCAGAGAAATAACTGGCAGACATCCCTTCTCTGCTTCCATCATGAGGGCTCTGAAAACTGAACTCAGATCACGTGACATAAATAAATACTACATATGTACAAACATTGGTGCATTTTTATTAACTTTACATATTTATTTATTTATTTTGACATTACTGGGCATAACTGCCTGGATAGGTCTATACACAATATTAGTGGATAACTTCAGCATCACAAACCCCCGCCAAACTCACCCTCATCTTATAAGACCAGTGTTACACTGCTACTGAAAGTGTATTAAAATACAGCAGCAACAAAAAGCCTATCAATTTCCTTTATGAATGATAATGCAAAAATCTTCAATAAATATTAGCAAACTGAATTCAATGTTTCATTCAAAAAATCCTTTTACATGATTAGGTTGATGTCATTCTTGGAATACAAGGGTGGCTCCATGGATAAAACACAGTACACAAATAGAATCCAGAACAGAAAAACACTTCATCATCTCAACAGACTCAGAAAGGCTCTTGACAAAACTCCATGTTTCTTTATGATAAAACTCATGTTTAAAAAAATAACAAGATAAAACAAAAAGCAAAACCTGAGACTAAGCAGGGCGTGGTACCACATACCTTGAAACCCAGCACTTGGGAAACAGAGACAATTGCGTATCTCAGCCTGGTCTACATAGTGACTTCCAAGACAGCCTGAGCTACATCATGAGAACAGGGCAAATTCTCCTCCCCAAACAGACTTGGGAACAGATAGAGCCCTATCTGCCCTGCAGTGCCTGCTGCAATGGGTGGCCTCATACGAGTGTGCATATGGGAAGTATTAATAGGATTCAGGGTTCTTCACAAAAAAACAGGGGATGGGGTGAGGGGACTGGGAAGATGGAGGGAGGCAGTGGTTAATATATGATCAATATATGATCAATATACATTGTACAAGTATGTAACACCTTCAGTGAATACAAATATTAAAGAACAAGAAGGATCAGATCTTAAGCACACGGACAGTATGAACAGCAATCGTGTAGACGAGACAACATTTTGCTCAATGATGGGAGCCTGAAAGCATTTCCACTAAAGTCAGGAATGAAAGAAGCTTGTCTGCTCTGTCTTCATTTATTCAGTGTAAGCAAAGCAAGGGAAAGAATCAAAGTTTGCATATAGGAGGGATGCAAACCACCCCTTTTTGTAGACAATGGAATCCTACATTGAAATTAACTTACAAAAAAACATTTAGGCCTAATGAGCGCTTTAAGCAAAGTTCCAGGATAAAAGATCAAGTCAACAAAATCAGTTGCTTTTCATATACCACAAACAATCATGCTGAGAAAGAAATCAGGAAAATAATCCTATTCATAACGGCCTAAAATAAGAGCAACAAAACAAACGTAGGAGTAAAGCTACCCAAGATTATGGAAAGACCTCTATAATGAATGTATGGAACACTGAAGGGGAAGAAACGACACAGAAAAAGATGCTAGGAAATGGAAAGGACATGTGTGTTCACTGATTGGCAGAATTGGTACCATGAAAATGATTGTGTTCAATGCATCCCACATCAAAATTCCAATGACATTTGTTATAGAATTAAAAAAATAAGTCTTAGAATTCATATAGGAGCATGAAGGGCCCCAATTAACTTGAACAATTCTGAGCAAAAAAAGAGTAATACTGGAGAAATTACCCAATACCTAATCTCCACGTATACTATAGAGCCACAGTGTACACACCCCATCCCCTAAAGAGACATCTGGGTATGTGAGAGAGAATAGAAAACGCAGAATTCGTCTGTGTATCTACAGCCATCAGACTCTTGAGAAAGATGCTGCATAAACACCCTGGAGAAAACACAGCTTCTTCAACAAATGGTATAGGAAACCCAGACACCTATATGTAAAAAAAAAAAAAAAAAAAAAGAAAGAAAGAAAAGAAAAGAAAAGAAAAAAGAAACTGCATCCCCCAAATCAATTCAAAATGGAGTAACAGTGATGGCTCAGTAGTTACAAGCAGACACCTTCGCAGAGGACCAGGATTCAGTTCCATCAAGTCAATCACAACTGTTTGAACCTCCCATTCCCAGGGATCCAGCCTCTTCCAACCTCGAGGGCAACCACGTACATGTGGCACGTATACATATGCATAGGCAAACACTCATAAAATAAAAGATAATAGATAAACATTTTCTATTAAATATTTGAAAATGTGAAACTACTACAGTAAATTGAGGGGGAAGCCCCTCAAGGGACATGCACAGGCCTTGCCATTATATCAAATTGAAGAGTGACTGTCCAGCTAAGTTACAGGTGCCACAGAGAAGAGAATGGGAGAAAGTCTGAATTTCTCTGACAAGAGATTAACATTCAGGATGTATTTTTTTATAACAACTAAATAACTAAAAATAAAAAAAAAAACAACTAAAGAATATGTAACATTATCAATAAATGGGTCATCTGTCTCTGTGGGTTCCTGTAGCCTGGTCTTGACCCCTGTGCTCATCACTCCTCCCTCTCTCTCTCTGCAAATGGATTCCAGAACTTCGGCCCAGTGTTTAGCTGTAGGTGTCTGCTTCTTGCATCTATCAGCTACTACATGAAGGTTCTAGGATGACATATAAGTTAGTTATTAATCTCATTATCAGGAAAGGGCATTTAAGGTAGCCTCTCCACTGTAACTCAGATTGTTAGTTGGGGTCATTCTTGTAGGTCTCTGGAAATTTCTCTAGAGTCAGTTTTCTCTTCAAACCTATAATGGTTTCCTCTATTATGATATCTCTTTTTTTGCTCTGGTCTGTTCGTCCCCTGACTCAATCTTGCTGGTCCCATGTGTTCTCCCCTTCTCTTTTGTCCTAGTTTCTCTGGTGGTGTGAATTATAGGCTGGTAATCTTTTGCTTTATGTCTAAAATCCATATATGAGTGAGTACACACCATGTTCCTCTTTTTGTGACTTAGTTTACCTCACTCAGGATGGTTTTTTCAAGTTCTAACCATTTCCCTGTGAATTTCAAAACTCCGTTTTTTTGTTTGTTTGTTTTGTTTTGTTTTTCCACTGAGCAATATTCTACTGTGTAAATGTACCACATCTTCTTTATCCATTCTTCAGTTGAGGGGCATCTAGGTTGCTTCCAGGTTCTGGCTATTTCAAATAATGCTGCTATGAACATAGTTTAACAGGTGTCTTTGTTGCATGGATGTGGATCATTTGGGTATATGCCTAAGAGAGGGATTGCTGGGTCCTGTGGTAGACTGATTCCCATTTTCCTGAGGAACTGCCATACTGATCTCCAAAACGGCTGTACAAGTTTGCACTCCCACCAGCAGTGGAGGAGTGTTCCCTCTCTCCACATCCTCTCCAGCATAAGTTGTCATTGGTATTTCTGATTTTAGCCATTCTGACAGGAGTAAGATGGTATCTCAGAGTTGTTTTGATTTGCATTTCCCTGATGGCTAAGGATGTTGAGCACTTTCTTAAGTGTCTTTCAGCCATTTTGGATTCCCCTATTGAGAATTTTCTATTCAGTTTTGTACCCTACTGTTTAATAATAGGGTTATTTGGTGTTTTGGTGACTAGCTTCTCGAGTTCTTTCTATATTTTGGAGATCATCCCTTTGTTAGATGTGGGGTTGGTGAAGACCTTTTCCCAGTCTGTGGGCTGCCGTTTGGTCTTGTCAACTGTGTCCTTTGCCTTACAGAAGCTTCTCAGTTTCAGGAGGTTCCATTTATTAGTTGTTGATCTCAGTGTCTGTGCTACTGGAATTATGTTCAGGAAGGGGGCTCCTATACCAATTTGTTTAAGAGTACCTCCCATTTGTCTTCTGAGAAGTTCAGTGTGGTTGGATTTATGTTGAGGTCTTTGATCCATTTGGACTTGAGTTTTGTGCATGGCGATAGACATGGATCTGTCTGCAGTATTCTACACACCATCACCTAGTGGTGCCAGCCCCCTTTGTTGAAGATGCTTTTCTCCTCCCATTGTATAATTTTAGCTGTTTTGTCAAAAATCAGGTGTTCATAGGTGTGTGGGTTAATATCAGGATTTTTGATTAGATTCCACTGGTCTACCTGTGTAATTTTGTGCCAATACTAAGCTGTTTTCAGAACTATATCTCTATAATAGAACTTGAAGTCAGGGATGGTGATGCCTCCTGAAGTTCCTTTATTGTACAGGGTTGTTTTGGCTATCCTGGGTCTTTTGTTTTTCCATATTGAGTATTATCCTTTCAAGGTCAGTGAAGAATTGTGCTGGGATTTTGATAGGGATTGCATTGATTCTATAGATTGCTTTTGATAAGATTGCCATTTTTACTATATTTATCCTACCTACCCAAGAGCATGGGAAATCTTTCCATTTTCTGCTATCTTCTTTAATTTCTTTCTTTAAAGACACAAAGTTCTTGCTATATAGGTCTTTCACTTGTTTAGTTAATGCTACCTCAAGATATTTTATGTTGTTTGTGGCTATTGTAAAAGATGATGTTTCTGCTATTTCTTTCTCAGCTCCTTTATCATCTGTATACAGTAGGGCTACTGATTTTTTGTTTGAGTTTATCTTGTATCCTGCCACTTTGCTGAATGTGTTTATCAGCTGTAGGAGTTCCCTGGTAGATTTTTTTGGGGGGAGGTCATTTATGTAAACTATCATATCATCTGCAAATAGTGACAGTTTGACTTCTTCCTTTCCAATTTGTATCCCCTTGATCTCCTTTTGTTGTCTTTTTGCTCTAGCTAGAACTTCAAGTACAATATTGAAGAGATATGGAGAGAGAGGACAGCTTTGTCTTGTTCCTGATGTTAGAGGAATCGCCTTAAGCTTCTCTCCATTCAGTTTGATGTTGGCTGTTGGTTTACTGTATACTGCTTTTATTATGTTTAGGTATGTTCCTGTTATTCCTGATCCCTAAAGGACCTTTGTCATGAAGGGAAGGGGTGTTGGATTTTGTCAAAGGCTTTTTCAGCATCATATGATTTTTCTTTTTCAGTTTGTTTAGATGGTGGATCACATTGGTAGATTTTCGAATGTTGAACCATCCCTGCATCCCTGTGATGAAGCCTACTTGGTCATGGTGGATGCCCTCTCAGGCTGGAAGAAGGCATGGGGTCCCACACAGTGAGTGACAGGCAGTTGTGAGCTGCCTGATTTTGGTGCTGGGAATTCCTCTCTCCTTCCTCTCTGGAAGGAGAGAGGAATTCCTCTCTGCTTTGTGGCCCCATCCCTTTAGTTAAGTCTCTGGTTTCTTCCTCAGCGTTTGTCCAGCATGCACTTTGTTAATTGGATGCTTTGTTTTTTTATTTCTTTTTCTCGTTTCACTGCTGTAGCTAGAACTTCCGGCATTCTGTCAAATAAACTCGGGGAGGGAAAAACTACCATCTTAAGCCTTCCTTTTTCTTCCTTTTCTTGAATGGCCTTGAATTTGATATGTAGACCAGGCTAGCCACAAACCCACGGAAATCTGCCTGCCTCTACCTCCCAAGTGCTGGGATTAAAGATGTCTACCAGCACGCTTGGTTTACGTGCCTTATTCTTAATGTTAAGAAGAAAGCATTCCATACATGATCACAAACCAGGGTTGTGGTGGGTTAACTGAGAAATGTCCCCAGTGGGCTCGGGGGTTTGAACACTCAGTTCACTTGTTGACACTATTCAGGGAGGTTTAGGAGGTGTAGCCTTGCAGGAAGAAGGATGCCACCAGAGGCGGTCTTTAAGAGACTATGCAGCCTTTCATCCGTCCCAGCTCACTCTGCTTCGGGTTTGTGTGTACAGATCTGTGCTTTCAGGTTTCTTCTCCGGCCACCGTGCCTGATGTTTGCTGCCGTGCCTCCCGCCATGATGGGCTCTTACGCCTCTGGAACTGTTGGCCACAAAAAAACTGTCTTGCGGAAGTTGCCTTTGGTCACAGCGTCTTATCAAAGCAACAGAAAAGTAACTAGCGCAAACAGTAGGGGCTCAGGGTTTCACAGCTCCTCACTACTGAGCAACAGCAATTCCCTTTCAGCCCTAGTGTCTCGGGGCTGTGTGTTTGTTTGTATTCCATTGTGACTGCATGCTGAATTTTGACAAAGACTGTTCCTGACATGCTGAGATAATATGGCCTTCCCTCTTAGTTCTAAATTCTAACTTCAATTTGATTGAGTTGATTGATATTTCTACAATTAAGCCACTTCTCAGGAAAATTACCAGGAAAAGGATTCATGTTATCTTAGGTGTTATCTTTAATATACACTCATATATGTGTGTGTGCGTGTTCATATATTTTAAAGCACATATACATATGTGCTTTTACTACTTATTCGTATTAGCATTTTTTATTCTATTGGGAATCCTTGCATCTATGTGTAAGACAGACTATTTTGTAGCTTTCGGTTCTTAGCATAGATGGCTCAGTCTTTGTTCTCAAGGCAATGCAGGCTTCAGGGGATGACTTGGGAAGTTCACCTTCATCCTTTATTTTCAGAAGTTTTGTGGAATCCCCCCCCCCAGATGTGTGATGGAATTTACCATAAGCCACCTCGACTATGGATTACCTTTGTGATAATTTTTAAGAATTTACTTTTTAAATTATATGCACACATGCATGTCTGTGTTGGGGTGTGTGCAGGTGCCACAGGCATCAGATCTCCTTGGAACTGGAGTTGAAGCTTCGGGACAGTATGTGCCATCTCCACAGCCCCTGAAGTGTCAAAGTACAGTTCAGTGTCAGCAGGGGTAAGAGCCACTGGGATGCCTACGTAGCACATTGTGCCTTCGACTGTGCTTTTATGGGCTTTTGTGTCTTTTGAGTTCCAAATCCGTACTGGTGGGCTTCCTCTAGCTCTGACTGGGATAAGTCCATTCTCATCTGTTTTTCTCCATGGCCAGAGGCGTTTGGTTTTATTCATGTTGTCACACATTCAGCTCCTCCTGTAAGATCCTCTACGCTCCTGAACTTCAGGTCTAATTACATTCCTGCTTCGCGAGTTTCGGGAGACCACGCTTTTTCACACGTGTCTGGCAGAGGCTCGGGATGCCTGGCGCTGATCTTTCAGGGTTTCTGTTTCTCCTAACCTCCAGTCACTTTCATTTTCATTCCGTTCAATATTTGATTCTTTCTCTAATAATTTATTTTTTAACCCACAGGCCATTTAAGTGCTTTTTAGTTTTCTGTATTGGGCCATTTCCACGTGTCATCCCTACTGACTCCTAGGTCCCTTGTGTGTGGACAGAGGGCCTGGGCTGCCTGGAGCTGATAGTCCTGCCTGAGCCTCCTAACTAGTTTCTTGGTTTGCAGCTACAGAGGGGAAGACTCCATTAACTCCGAACCTGCCCATTTCTCTTCCCGAAGCCAACAGAGTTTGCTTCTGGTTTTGAAGCTCTATTATTTGATGCTCTAATGTCTGAGATGTTTGGTCCTCACAAGGAGCTGCTCTGCTTGTTACGCTAAAGCAGCCTTCTAGGCCTGGAGCCTCAGATCTTCAGCTCCCAGATGGAAATCTGGCTTCCTGAGGTCACTGTGAGTCCGTGTCCCTGGCCATGTGCTCTATTCACTCTTTACCTCCATAGCCCTTGGACTGGGGAGAGCGGGTCGGGTGGGGCAGTGCATGCCTGCAGTGTTAGTGCTGCCGCATCAGGACCAGCCCTCACGGGGACTGGCTGGGGGTGCACACAGCGGCTAACACTACAGAGACCAAGCACAGACACACAAGGTCATGCTCTGACCTTCACACTGGCACGATGGCAAACACATACTTACTCTTACACACAAATGTCACATCACATACAAATGTCACGAACATACATACCCGGTGCGTGTTTGCTCTCTCTCTCTCTCTCTCTCTCTCTCTCTCTCTCTCTCTCTCTCTCTCTCTCTCTCTCTCTCTCTCTCGGAAAGACTTTGAGTTGAGTGTTGTTTCTGTATTTTTCCCCCCCAAAGCGTTTATTTATTTTATAAGGCTGGGGTTGACCTGGCATGGCACGCACACAGAGGCCAGAATATTCCTTTGGTTCTCTCTTTCCACCGTGTAAGTCCCAAGGATTGAACTCGGGCCTTAGAGCCACCTTGCTGGTCCAGCCTTTTATTTTTAACTGGTTCATTTGGACTGTTTACATACTATTTCTGCACCTTACCTGTCTTTCTTTTTCTATTTCCTCCTTTTGTGGCTGGAGAGAGTTTCTGGGACAAAGCACGGGGAAAGGGAATTGAAAAGAATCGGGGGATTGCTGAGCTTGGAGAGGGGCCAAGGTGGTAGTAAGGTGTCAATCAAAGAGCTGTGCGGCTTTCTGGGTACTGTGCGGGGCACTTCTCAGACACGCGTGCTATACAGTCATAGAATTCCAGCTGGGGCAGCCAGCTGCCTTTTAAGGAAAGTAAAATAACAGCTAAGGATCGTGAGCTGCTCTTCACTGACATCTCCATCTGTGAGTTTCCGCCATTGCTACCCATGTCCATCCAGGTGAGCTCCTTCAGAAATCCCTAGCATGGGCCTGGTTTTCATCATCTCTGTCACTCGGCCTGTCTCACTGAACCCGGAGCTCACCCATCCTGCTAGCCTGGCATGCGCCAGGAATCCTCCTGTCTCTGCCTCCCCAGATCTATAAAACAGGACAGCACCACGCTACACCACTGAATCATCTCCCCGGCCCCCAATCCCACTGTTTCTAACAACTGAACAGTGTGTCACCTCTTGCCTTCTGGCGGAGAAAGGGTGGGGCGGGCATCAGTTGCAAAGTATCTTTTCTTGTAGTTACTGTCAGCCTTTTGGGACTGAATTTTTTCGGCTCACATTTTTTTCTTTATATTTATCTCATTTTTGGTTGTGATGGACATTTTGGGTCTTGATGATGTTTTCCACCACATTCAATAGGCTTTTGATTATTTTTCCTCAAACTTCCCCCCCCTTTATGTCTGGGCCTCAAGCTGACTACGTGTGTACTCAGCTGATTGGAATGACCTGGCTGATGATGGCAGCTGGCTCATCTCCTGTCCTATTGTCTGTCTTTACATCGACTGACCTTTTCTTTTTGTCTTCTGTAGTAGGAAAACACATTTGATGATCATTCATTTGGCATGTACTTCCCAGTTTTGGAGCCTCTGTTTAGTCTTGAGTTTTTAAATTCTCTAAAATTGTGGCCAAACACACACGTCAAGCCTACCTGCCAGGCCTGTTGCTACGTGCGGTTGCACAGTACTGAGTACATTCACAGGGCTCTGCTACCTCCCACCATCTGCCTGCGGGTTCCTTCTCATCTTGTGAGCTTGAAACTGTGCCCAGTTTTAAATGTTTGAAAAGCTTAGCTCCCCATCTCCTGGGAGTGCCATCGATGTAAACCATCGTGACCAGGCAGGATCTGAACAGTGTCTGCCCTCCCGTGATCCTTTACCCCACCTGGCACACCACTCTCGGGCTTTCTGTCAATAGGCTACTAATTTTCAAAAGATAGGACATGAAGTTCAGGAGAGAGGAGAGAGGAGGGAAGAGGGATGGGTCTGGGAGGAGTTGGGGTAGAATATGATCAACATACAATGTAGAATTAATCTCAAAGAACTGATAAAAATATTTATTTTTTAAAAATTATGAAAAAAGATTTAATCTTTTTTCTAGCTCTACCTCTGTTGTGGATTTTGTTGTTTTTGTTTTAGTAGTAGATAAGTGCATAAAAATATATTTGATAGTGAAAGTATGAAATCCAACATGAAGACCACAGTTTTGTTTCTGATTAGCTGCTCTAACAGTATAGAAGCTCACAGAGCTGAATAGTCTTTGGGTATGGTTAATTTCGGTGTGTGATTATTTTTTTTAAATATTCAATTTTGCTTTTACAATAAAGTTATAAAAATCATTTTAAATTAATTTAATTAAGTAGTATGTGTTTGTCAAATGCAGTTATGTGGGTGGGTATATTTACCTGTGTGTATGTGTGTGTGAATTAATTTAATTAAGTAACATGTGTGTATGTGTGTGTGAATTAATTTAATTAAGTAACATGTGTGTGTGTGTGTGAGTGTGTGCATGAGAGAGTGTGTGTGAGTGTGTGTGTGTGAGTGTGTATGTGAGTGTGAGTGTGTGTGAGTGTGTTGAGTGTGTGAGTGTGTGTGTGTATGAGACAGTGTGTGTGTGTGTGTGAGTGAGTGTGTGTGTGTGAGTGAGTGTGTGTATGTGTGTGAGTGTGTATGTGAGTGTGAGTGTGAGTGAGTGTGTGAGTGTGTGAGTGTGTAGGACAGAGGTCAGCATCAGATGTCTTCCTCGGTCTCTCTCCTTGTTAATTTCTGAGTCCCGCTTTTCCCCTGAGCTGAAGCTCATGTCTGTGCTAGGCGGGCTGTACAGGAGGGCTGAGTGGGCTCCGCTGCCAGTGTGTGTGCACTGTGGCGCAGCTGCACTTCCTCCACCCAGCCGGCGCCCTGCACCCTGAACCCCCCTTTGAAAGCATGCCGCCCACACATGCTACATCTTATTTTTTAAAGTGAACTTGGCAGCTGGAGAGGTAATCGAAATGGTTAAGAATATTCACTGTTCTTGCACAGGGTCCTAAGTGCAGTTCCCAGCATCCACTTCAGGAAGGTCATAACCCTCTGTGACCACACGCCTTCATCTGGCCTCTGTGGTGATCTGCATTAACATGCACACCCACGTGTGCATGCGCGCACGCTCACACACACACTCTCATACACACACTCACACATGTGTGCACTCACATGCACACACTCTCATACACACACTCACACACATGTGTGCACACACGCACACACTCTCCTACACACTCACACACATGTGTGCACACACGTGCGCACACTTTCATACACACTTACACACACACAAACACACACGCATACACACAGGCATGCGTGTGCACACACACACACTCTCTAGCAGGCAGAGGAAGGCATATAATTAAAAATAAATCTCAAAAGCGTTTTAAATTGTTCTTTCATTGACAGACATTTGAATGCCGTGAGCTCTGTGTGACCCTGACTTGAAATCCGCTTCAAATATTCATTCCTAATATGTAGAAATGGCTAGTTTTACAGTGCAGCCCTTTAATTCTGCCCTTCACTAAAGTAATTCAGCATTCCAGGGCCTTTGTGGACACCAGTGGCTTTGCAGTGGCCTTTGTTGTTTGTTTGTTTTTGTTTTTGTAGACGAGCCGGTCAGCTATCAATAAGCACAGAGTATTTCCTTCCGCCAATCTTTTCCTCTCTCTTTTTCATGCCCCATTGCACTTCCTCGGGCCTTCAATTTTCTCTCTCAGTTACGCTGCCTTTGTCTTTAAGTCCACTGACCCTTTCTTTTGTCATTTCTGCCGTGAACATTCAATGAATATTTCACTCGAGGAGGCTGCTGTCGGGGGAGAGTGGAACCAGTGCGTTGTATCCTCTGGGCAAAGGCCACCGCATCTCCAGTCCCCTCCTCGTGCCCCCCCACCCCGTGGTCCGCTTTTCAGCAGTGCGGTGTCCACTTCGACATGACCACGCTTTTAATTTTCTAAGGGTGCGGAAAGCCACAGGTCTGGGGCTTAGCATCCCAGCCCGCTGAGACACAAAGTTCTGTGACATTACGTGCATTCGTGTTGCCATGCCACCGCCACCATCTGTCCCCAGAGTTCTTTCTTGCCTGGCGGCACCGAGGCAACTGTATCATGTTGCACAGGTGCAGTGGACAGTCACCGTGGCTCTGTTTCTGGTGTCACCACTAAGTGCGATGTCAGCTGTGGCTTTTGTATCCACCCGTCAGCAGGCAGAAGGTTCTGTGACAAGGTACCTTCTTTTCATGGTTTACTGAGATATTTCCATCATGCCGGGCCTTGGTTGAATCCACTGTGTCCTTTTCCCTCGACCTGTAGGGATGATCATGAGGCTCCTCTTTAGTAGCTGAGGCGGCAAAGGGCACTGATTTGCTCTCTAAACATTTTCAGGATGCACTGCACTGGCTCATGGTGGGTTCCTTCTTGTGTCTGAGTCATTGTTCTATTGATGGCTGTCACACATCCTTTCATGAGGCACAAAGGGACCTTTTGCTTTCTTCTTTTTAAGTTAGTGTCGTGTGTGTGTGTGTGTGTGTGTGTGTGTGTGAGTGTGTGTGTGTGTATGTGTGTATGTGTGTGTGCACGTGTGTGTATGTGTGTGCATGTGTGTATGTATGTGTGTGTATGTGTGTGCGTGTGTGTATGTGTGCGTGTGTGTGTGCGTGTGTGTATGTATGTGTGCGTGTGTGCGCGTGCGTGCGTGTGAGTGTGTGTGTGTGCGTGCGTGCGTGCGTGCGTGTGAATGAGTGTGTGTGCGTGTGAGTGTGCGTGTGCATGTGCGTGTGTGTGTGTGTTTGTGTGTGTGTGTGTGTGAGTACCTTGGCAGTGGGGGGGTGGCGGGCCAGAGGGCAGCTCTGGAATGGTTCTCTCCCCTCGACCTTTACATGGGCTCTGTTACCATGTTTGTGTGTGCAGCTCTCACCTTTTCCTGCTCAGTCATCCTGTGGGCCCAGTTCCCAGCTCTTTCCTTTGAATGCCTTTGTAATACTGGCATTGTCGAGTGAATTAGAGCCTGTACTCCCTGCTTCTTGTTGGAAGAACATGGGCAGAATTGCTGGGTGGATGTATTCCTGAACAGAACTTTTGTTTATGATTGACCTTCCAAAAACTAAGACCAAAGTTCTGGCCAGGGGCACAGGCAAATCCCTCCAAATGCTCAATGACAGGGGCCTAGCACTGTTTGTTGTAGATGTTGCCTTTGCATACCTGTGTATCTTTGGCACTTTTGTTAAAATTAAGATGGCTGCAGTTTCGTGGCCTTGTGACGGACCCTCCGCTCTGTTCTATTGATCATGAGTCTGCTGTGTTGGGGCAGGATTGTTTTCAATGCTACAGCTCTGTAGTGTAACTTGGAACCGGGCATGTTTATACCCCTCTCAGTACGCTTTTCTGCAAGATTGCTTTGGCCAACTAGGGTCTCTCATGTTTCCACGTGAATTTTAAGATAGCTTGGTCTGTTTTCGTGGAGAATGTCACTAGAATCTGATTGGATTGCATGAATCTGCAGATTGCTTTTGGTAAGATAACCATTTCATAGTTATTCTTTCAATCCACAAACATGGATTTTTCCATCCTCTAGGGTGCTCCTCATCTTCAGGTTTTAAAAGTTTCACTGTAGATGTCTTTCACATCGTTAGTTAGGTTTATTCCAAGAGTTTTTTTGTCTGTTTTGTTTTACGGTTATTGTAAATTAAATTGTTTCCCTAGTTTCTTTTTCCAGGGTGCTTGCCATTACTATATAGAAACTGGTGATTTTGTGTGTTAATTTTGTACGCTGCCTTCTTGTTGAAGGTGATTATTGGCTCTAAAGGTGGAACCTTTAGGATCCCTTATGTGTAGAATGATATCAACTGCAAATAGAAACATTTTGTCTTCTTTTTTCCTACTTGTATAATTTTATTTCCTACTTTTATTCTCTTGAGTTAGTTGAGACTTCTAAATCAAATGAAAACAGAGGAAGTGGACACCCTTGTATTCTTCCAGATTTTAGTGGAAACGCTGAGATTTCCCCCATTAATATAATGATGACTGTAGTTATGCCATATACAACTTTTATAATGTTGAGAAATGCTCCTTCTACACCAGGGTTCTTGAGGACTTTTAATATGAAGGGATATTTGATTTTGTCAAAAATCTTTTCTGCGAGTATGGAGATGACCATGTGATTTCTGTCCTTGAGTCCATTTATGTAGTTAATGAAATGTATTGATTTACATATATTGACCCATCCTTGCATCTCTGTAACAAAGCCAAATTGATTGTGGTAAATGATCTTTTTTTTGGTGGCCTCTTGAATTCAGTAGACAAGTATTTTGTTGAGAATTTTCTCATCCACAATGTTCATTAGAGAGCCTACTCTGTAATTTCCTTCATTGTTGTTAAGTCTTAGTTTGCTTTTGGTGTCAGGCCAGCACAGTTTCACACAGAGAGCAAAGTCGTGTCCTTTCCTGTCCTGTGGGAAAGCTTGCGGAGCACCGCTATCTGCCCCCCTTTGAAGGCTTGATATCAATATGTTTAAATTGTTTGTCTCTATTTTGTTAATTGTGGTAATGCATGCATCAAGTAATTAACCCAGGGTTTTTGTTTGTTTGTTTTGTTTTTGTTTCCAACTTAGTGGAATATATATTTTTCAAGACAAGACCTAATGATGCTTTAATTTCATCAGTATCTGTTGTAATGGCTTCCTTCTTGTTTCCTGTTTTTACCAATTTGGCTCTTCTCTCTTTTAATTAGTCTGGTTAAGAGTTTGTTAACCTTGTTTATCTTTTCAAAACACAACCTTTTTCTTTCGCTGATTTTTTGTATTGTCTTTTAAATTTCTATTTCATTGTTATCTGCCCTGATCATATCATTTCTTTTTTCCTTGTGACTTGGTGTTTGCTTTCTCCTTCACGAGCTTTTAAGGTATATCCTTAAGTAAGTGTTTACTGACAATCCCTTTGATCTCTCTCTCTCCCTCCTTTTTAATGAAAAGATTTGAACTTCAAAACATTTTTCTACTTGTGTGTGTGTGTGTCAGTGGGAGTAAATGTCCCGTGTGTCTGGGTCTATGAAGAGCGTGTCAGAGCCACTGGAGTTGAACTTGCGGAGTGAGCTGCCCGGTGTAGGCACTGGGGACTGAACTCAAGTCCTCTGCAAGAGCAGTTCCTGCTCTTAACTTCTGGGCCATCTGTTCAGTCCCCTCTGGCTTATGCTGTTTTTAATGTGTTTATAATTAAAAATGCAAATATAAAATAGCATGAAGCCAGATTAGCCAGGCCAGAGTTTATCCTTCCTAACACACTTCTCACCGTCAGAAAAGACCCATCCTTCTCTGGGAGCCATACAGTTAGAGTAAGCAGCCTGAAGCTGTGGATGGAGCCCAGCACTGGCTATTATACTCTCATTATCCAATATAACTTCATCCAACATATACACACTCTCTCTCTCTCTCTCTCTCTCTCTCTCTCTCTCTCTCTCTCACACACACACACACACACACACACACACACACACAGATATTATACTCTCATTATCCAATATAACTTCATCCAACATACTCTCTCTCTCTCTCTCTCTCTCTCTCTCTCTCTCTCTCTCTCTCTCTCTCCACACACAGACACACACACAGATATTATACTCTCATTATCCAATATAACTTTATCCAACACACACAGACACACACACACAGATATTATACTCTCATTATCCAATATATTTATATTCATAGTTTGCTATATTATTCATCCAACATATACTCTCTCTCTCTCTCTCACACACACACAGATATTATACTCTCATTATCCAATATAACTTCATCCAACATATACTCTCTCTCTCTCTCTCTCTCACACACACACACACACACACACACACACAGATATTATACTCATTATCCAATATAACTTCATCCAACACTCTCTCTCTCTCTCTCCACACACAGACACACACACAGATATTATACTCTCATTATCCAATATAACTTTATCCAACACACACAGACACACACACAGATAGTATACTCTCATTATCCAATATAACTTCATCCAACACACACACACACACACACACACACACACACACACACACACACAGATATTATACTCTCATTATCCAATATAACTTCATCCAACACACACTCACACACACACAGATATTATACTCTCATTATCCAATATAACTTCATCCAACACACACTCACACACACACACACACACACACACACACACACACACACACACACACACGTGTAGGATCTTTGCAGGAAGGGGACATGCAGATTTATTTTCTTTCTTTTTGAGACATTGTGACCTATCTTAACATCATCCATTCTTCCTGCAAGTTTAGTGATTTCACTTTCCTTTAGAGCTGACTAGCATTCATTCCATCTTATACTTGGGTTTCATTGTCCATCCATCTGGCCATGGGCCACTAGGCTGGTTCCATCACCTTGCTGTCTGAGTTAGGTTTCTATTGTAATGATCAAAAAGCAGCTTGGCAGGAATGTGCAGGCAGAAGCTCTGGAGAGTGCTGTTTACTGCCTTGCTTCCTCATGGCTTGCTCGACTGCTTTTCTGTGGGGCCTGGAACCACCAGTCTGGGGGTGGCACTACCCACACTAAATTGGGCCCTCCCATGTCAGTTATCAATCAGGAAAACTCACCACAGCATTTTCTCAATTGAGCTTCCTTCTTTCACAATGACTCTAGCTTGTGTCAAGTTGACATAAAACTATCCCGCATGCTGCTGTATTCACTATAGGCGCAATAAGCATGAGCAAATATCTTTATGGTAGGATGTAAAGTTCTCTGATTATATGCGCAGGGGTGAAATATGGGCAGTTCTAGTTTTAAATTTTTGAGATTTCCCTGATGTCTGTATTAAGTTGCACCCCCACAGCAGTGAATACAGGTTTTGGGTCCCCTGCCACATTTCTCCAGCACTTGTGATCACATTTGTTGGTGACAGCCAATCTGAATGGGTTAAGGTGGTTTCTCAAAGAAGTTTTAATTTGTATCTTCCTAATGGCCAAGGACATTGGACACTTTTCAAGATAGTTATGGCCATTTTTGTTTCTCTTCTTTCTTCCTCTTCCTTCCTTCGTTTCTTTCTTTCTCCTTTGAACACTGTTTATTCGATGTGTTTGCCCATTGGTTGATGATCAGTTTTGTTTCTCTGTTACTCCATTTCTGCCATTCCTCACAGTCCCCGTTATTAGCCCTTTACTGAAGCCTAAGGTAAAGATTTTCTCACATTCCGTGGGCTGTCTTTGTGCTCCGAGGAAAACTTTGTTGGGGTGCAGACACTTACTACGCCTGTGTGATCCAGCCTTCTGTTACTGGGGTCTATCTTAAGGGCTAGGAGAGTATTCTCAGCTTTCTTCTAGATGTTTCTGTGTTTCAGATTTTAAGTTAAAGCCGTTGATCCATTCTGAATTGATTTCTGTACGAAATGAAAGATCTGAATTTAATTTCACACATCTGCCAGTAATACCCAGTTCTGCCAAAACCATTTGCTAATTGGGCTTTTTTTCCAATGTATGTTTCTTGCTGCCTTTGTAAAATAACAAAAACAACAACAACAAAACCTAAGTGGGCATACATTTATTTTATTTCTGGGCCCTCTATGCTGTTTCTTTGGTCTATGTGTCTGTTCTTATGCCAGTACCAGGCTGTTTTTTGTTTGTTTGTTTGTTTGTTTTGTTTTGTTTCTTATCTCTACAGCTCTGTAATGTAATTTGAGATCAAATATTCCAACAGTATTCTTACTACTTATGATTTCTTTGACTGTCTGTGGTCTTTTGTGTCCCCATATAAATTTTTGAATTGCTGTTGTTCCTAAATCTGTGAAATATGACATTGAAATTCTCACAGGTGCTTCATTAAAGCCGTAGATTAAAATGTGGTTGTATATCCACTTTCATATTAAGTCTGCCAACCCAGGAACACGGGTTTTCATCACATTGTATTGTCTGTGATTTCCATTTTCAATATCTTGCAGTTGTCATTGTAGATGGCTTTCTATTTTTTTGGTTAGGTACATTCCTAAATATTTAATTTTCTTAGAGCTATTCTGAATGTAATAATTTTTATTTCTTTCCCTGAGTGTGTATTGTTGGTACATATGAGGAATATATATACAGATATACATATATATTTGTACCCCATGACTTCACTTTGTGTTGCTTAACCCATTAAAGAAACCTCAGAGGGCATTCCAAAATGTGCCAATATCGCATGAAGGAAAAATAAAATGGCTTCCTTTTGAAGAGGTTTGTGTAGTGACCTCCATGGCTAGCCAGTGACAAGCCCCACTTCCTGATCTTCAGACAGGTTTTATTTGTGCAAGCAGGACATCACCACAAGTTTGACCAGGAGTGAGGTGAAATTTGAATTCTCCATTTCCCCGGCTGTGTGTTCCACCTATGTGTAGTTTGTGAGTCTTGGCCTGTCTCCAGTCTGTGTCATGTGGGATGGCCCTGTTGCCTGTGCTGCTGTACCTCTCCCTCACAAAGGGAGGTGCAAGGGACATGGCACAGGGCAGAGCAAGAAATTCTTCACTGAAATCCTTAGCAGGGGAGACATTACTTATCTGACACCAACTCATATTCATTGTCACTCAAAGTATCAAGCAGATGTTATCAACCTATATCCACATGTTGCTTCCAACAGTTATGAGGTAATTGTTTTGTTTAAGTTTGGGCACACACACACATTATTCTGGGCCAAGGTATGAATGATGATGTAATTTAAGATTAAAGCTGTGAGCCAGGTGGTGGTAATGCACTCCTTTAATCCCAGCAGAGGCAGGCAGATCCCTCAAATAACACACACAGAGACACTGTATTAATTATAAAACTGTAGGCATGTTATAAGCGTTTTTTATTGTCTAGCTCTGTCTTAAATATTAACTCATTTCTGTCAATCCAAGTGTTTCCACATGGTCTTGGCTTGCCAGGAATGCTGGACCTGCATCTCCTTTGCCTGCTACTTCTCTGCAGAGAAGAGAGCGATTTCCTGTTTGTCCCTGCTTATATTCTGATTCTTCCCAGCTATGTCACTTCCTGCCTCTCTGTACAGACCTCCAGACCTCTATGGTTGGTATCTGCCATGCATAATACTTCACTTCCTGCCTGGCCAATCAGTGTTTTATTCATCAACCAATAAGACAAACATATACAGAAAAACATTCCCCATCAGTCTACAGAGTGAGTTGCAGGACAGCCAGGACTAATACACAGAGAAACCCTGTCTCAATAAATAAATAAACAAACAAAAACCAAAAATTAAAAACAAAAAGATTAAAGCTGTGCATTGACCTTAGGACATAAAATTGATTGTGTAGGAAATCCAAGGCACGGTAAGTTTCGTTACTGTTCTTATAAAAGCAGATTGAACTTAAACAGGCTGAATGCATTTGTGTAAAATCCTAATGTAATTATATAGTATAATCTTTATGTATAAGGCACATCATTGACTTGTGGCAATGTCTGGATAAAGTTCAATCTTTTAGAAGGCAAAGGCAGTTTCAGAAAATTGTTTGCCCACATAAATGTTTATTAGATCCAAGAGTTTTCTAGTAGATTCTACAAGGTCTTTAAAATAAAGACTCATGTCATCTGCAAAGAGTATAGTTTGATGTCTTCCTTTCCTGCCCCTTCTCATCTTCTCTTGCCTAATTGCTCTGGCTAATACTTTGAACACTCTTTCATGAAAGAGAGAAAGCACCTTGTCTTGGTCCTGATTTTAGAACAGATAACCTCAGTTTATCTCCATTTACCATAATATTGACTATAGGTTTGTTCTATGGAGTCTTTATTATTATGAGATGTGTCCCAGCTATTTCTGAAGTCTGCAAATCTTTACTACAAAGGCATGTTAAACTTAATTAATGCCTTTCCGTGTCAATTGAAATGATTGTGTGATTTCTGTCTTTAAGTTTGTTTATACAGTGTAGTGTGTTCATTGATTTATGTATGCTGAACCAACTTTGTTCTTCCGAATGAAGCCCGGCTGGTTGAAATGCTCAATAAATATTCTTCATGTGTTTCTGAATCCAATTTACAAGTGTTTTGTTGAAAAGTTTTTGCATCACAGAAACTGCTGGGAGTTTTCTTTGCTGTTGGTGTGTGTTTTCCTGGTTTTGATATGAGACTATTACTCTATCTGATAGGATGAGTTTGGTAATATTCCTTTGCTTTCTGGCTGTGGAACAAGTTAAGAAGGATTAGCATGAGATTGTCCTTGAAAGTTTGTTGGAATTCAGCAATGACTGTGTCCAGCACTAGACTTTTCTGAGGCTTTGATCACATTGCATGCGATGAGTCTCTTTGAGTTACCTATATCTTCTTAACTTAATTTTGGTAAATTATGAGTTTAGAAATTCTTGTATTTCTTCTGAGTTACCCATATTTTCAGAGTTTAAGTTTTTGTAGTAATCCCTGATAATGTTCTGCATTTCATTGGAGTCTGTTGTAGAAACACCCTTTTGATCTTTAATTTTGTTAAGTTGTGTTTTCTCACTTTCTTTTAGTCAGACAGCTAAGGGTTTGTCAATCTTTTACATTTTTTAAAAAACAGGACTTTTTGTTTGATTGATTTCATGTATAGTTCTTTTGATATCTGTTTCACTAATTTCTTCCCTAATATTTTATTTTTTATTAACAATTTATTATTTCTTGCTATCTACTGTGTTTGGGATTGGGTGCTTGTTTTGTAAAACCTTGAATTGCATCATTAGGTTGTTTATTGTATGTCTCCCAGGTTTTTTGTTTGTTTGTTTTTGTTTTCTTCTTCTTTTCAAAATTTTTTAGTTAATTTATTTTTCACATTCCAAACCCAGTTCCCGCTCCCTCCTCTTCTCCCACTCTCCCTACTCTCCCCTCCTACCTCCCATCTGCTCCTCAGAGAGGCTAAGGCCTCCCCAAGGAAGTCTACTAAGTCTGTCCTATCATCTCGTTGAGGCAGACCAAGGTACCTCTCCACCTCCACACACATACACACACACTCCTGTGACCAGGCTGAGCAAGGTATCTCTCCACCCCCCCCCACACACCCCCACCACCACCCCGCACTGTGTCCAGGCTGAGCAAGGCATCTCTCCACCCCTTCCCCCCAACACACACACACACACACACACACACACACACACACACACACACTCCTGTGTCCAGGCTGAGCAAGGCATCTCTCCGTATAGAATGGGCTCCACTAAGTTTGTACATTAGTGTTAGATCTTGGACCCACTGCCAGTGGTCTCAAATTATTCCACACAATAGAAACAGAAGAAACATTGCCAAACTCCTTTTATGAGGCTACAGTTAACCTGATACACAAATCACATAAAGACACAACTAAGAAAGAACCACAGACCAATTTCCCTCATGAACATTGATGCAAAAATACTCAATAAAACACTGGCAAACTGAATTCAAGAACATATCAGAAAAATCATCCACCATGACCAAGTAGGATTCATCCCAGAGATTCAGGGATGATTCAAAATATGAAATTGCATCAATGTAAGCCACCATATAAACAAACTGAAAGAAAAAAACCACACATGATCATCTCTCTAAATACAGAAAAAACCTTCGACAAAATTCGACAGCCATTCATGATAAAGGTCTTAAAGAGAACAGGGACACAAGGAACATACCTAAACATAATAAAGGCAATATACAGTAACCCAACAGCCAACATCAAACTAAATGGAGAGGAACTCAAAGCAGAAATAAGAAACTGAAATCAGGAACAAGACAAGGCTCCCACTCTCTCCATATATATTCAGCATAGTACTTGAAGTTTTAGCTATAGCAATAAGACAACAAAAGGAGATCAAAAGGATACAAATTGAAAAAGAAGTCAAACTCTTGCTATTTGCTGATGATATGAGAGCTTATGTGAATTACCCTAAAAATTATACCAGATAACTTTTACAACTGATAAACGCTTTCAATGTAGCAGAATACAAGATTAACTCAAAAAATCAGTAGCCCTTCTATATACAGATGACAAATAAGCTGGGAAGGAAATCAGAGAAACATCACCCTTCACAATAGCAACAAATAACATAAAATCTCTTGGGGGTAACTCTAACCAAACAAAGGAAACACCTGTATGACAAGAACTTCAAGTCTTTAAAGAAAGAAATTAAAGAAGATATCAGAAAACGGAAAGATCTCTCATGCTCTTGGATAGGTAGGGTAGTAAAAATGGCAATCTTATCAAAAGCATCTTACAGATTCAATGTCCAATCTGCATCAAAATCCCAGCACAATTCTTCACAGACCTTGAAAGAACAATACTCAATTTCATATGGAAAACCAAAAAAACACCCAGGATAGCCAAGACAATCCTGTACTATAAAGGGTCATCCGGAGACATCACCAACCCTGACTTCAAGCTCTACTATAGAGCTATAGTAATGAAAACAGCTTAGTATTGGCATAGAAACAGACAGGTGGACCAATGCAATCAAACTGAAGACTCCAATATCAACCCACACACCTATGAACACCTAATTTTGACAAATAAGCTAAAATTATAAAATGGAAAAAAAGAAAATATATTCTACAAATGGTTCTGGTATAACTGGCTGTCAACATGTAGAACAATGCAAGTAGAGTCATATCTATCGCCAAATGGATCAAAGACTTCAATATAAATCCATCCACCCTGAACCTCCTAGAAGAGAAAGTGATTAATACACTTGAACGAATAGGCACAGGACACCACTTCCTAAATAGAACACCAGTAGCACAGACACTGAGAGCAACAATTAATAAATGGGACCTCCTGAAACAGAGAAGCTTCTGTAAAGCAAAGGACACAGTCAACAAGGCAAAACGACTCCCTACATGGAAGGAGAAAATCTTCACCAACCCCACATCTGACAGGGGGCTGATCTCCAAAATATACAAAGAACTCAAGAAACTACACATCCAACTACCAAATAATCCAATTTTTAAAATAGGGTACAGATCTGAGCAGGGAATTCTCAACAGAACAATCTGAAATGTTTTTGCTTTTAATATGAGCACTTAACTACTATAAACTCTCAGGATTGCCTTGGCTTCGTTCCCGAGGTTCTGATATGATGCGTTTTCATCATAATTTTGTCTCTAGTAAATTGTAAAATTTCCTCTCTGATGTGTTGGATGACTTACTATTTATTCGAATATGTTATTTAGTCTCTAAGTATTTTTATGCGTTCTGTAGTTTCTCCTTGTTAATTCCTAGTTTCATTTCATCGTGGTCTAATAAATCACAAGTAATTATCTCAATTTATGTAATTTATGTGTATGTGTTGAGACCTGATTTCTGTCCTATAATACTGCCCATTTCAGTACAGGTTCCGTGTGATGCTCAGGAAATGCATGTTCCTTGTCTGCTGTGTGGAGTATTCCATATATCTAGCTATTAAGTTTACCTATACCATACTTTATCTCTGAAGGTTCTTTACTTGTTTTTAGTTTTAGTTTGGGGAACCCATCTAAATGTGGTAGCGGAGAATTGAAGTCCCCACAATCGACATGTCAGACCTCTGTGGGCTTCCACCCTGTTAGTGTTTGCTTTAGGTTTTCAGGGTCCACAATTGTTATAACTTCTTGATTAATTGTTCCTTTTATTATATCCCCTTTTACCTCTTCTAATTGGTATCGGTTGAAGTTTATTTTGTCTGATACAAAGATAGCTGTACTTGCTTGTTTATGTTTTCCATATGCCTGGTAGTTTTTTTTAAATCATTCGTTCATTCATTCATTCATTCATTCATTCGTTTATTTATTTATGTGGTTTTTCAAGACAGGGATTCTCTGTGTAGCTTTGGAGCCTGTCCTGGTACTCACTCTGTAGACCAGGCTGGCCTCAAATTCACAGAGATCCTTCTGCCTCTGCCTCCTGAGTGCTGGGATCAAAGGTGTGCACCACCAATGCCCAGCTTTCCCATCCTTTTATATTAAATGTTTGGATAACTTTGTAGCTAAGTGTGTTTCTTAGAGATAACATACAAGTGGTTCTTGCATTTTAATCCAAACCATTTGTCTGTATCTTTTTAGTGATGAGACGAGGCCATTTGCACTTACTAAATAGGTTGCTATTTCGTATAAATTTGTAAAGTGATATTCTGTTTTATTAAATTATTAGTTGAAGATGGATGTTTCTGTCCCACCTGGTCCCATAGTCACTTTGCCCCAAATAAACACACAAAGACTTACATTGAATACAAAATGTTTGGCCGATGGCTCAGGCTTCTTATTGGCTAGCTCTGTCTTAATTATTAACCACCTTTATTAATCTGTGTATTGCCAGGAGGCTGTGGCTACCTATAATCCGGCATGTTTCTCCTTAGGCAGTATCTCATCTCCTCATGGCCACTCTGCCTTTCTCTCCCCAGCCTTCTCCTTGTGGGGAGCCCCGCCTCTGTTCCCTGATTGGCTATTGGCCAATCAGTGTTTTATTCATCAACCAGTAAGAGAAATAAATATACACACAGAAGAACACCCCTGACCAGTTGGTATTTCATTTTTTCTCTTGTATTTGGTATGAGGGTTTGCTGAGCGTTGGACATGGCTATTCCCCCAACCCCCAAATTTAGTTTGTTTTCCACTGCGTGCATAAGATTTACACTTTCATAGTCACACGAAACTGTCTTTCTTTTTCCTCCCTATAAAGTATTCAGCTAAGAAGTTTCTGCAGTGCTGGCCCAGTTGTCATGAATCATCTTAATTTGTGTTTGTCTTGAAATAGCTCGATTTCCCCATCAATTTCGAGACACAGCTTTTTGGGGCATGGAACCCTTGGCCACAGCTGTTGCTTTCACAGCTTAGAATGTTTCTTTCTACCTCCTATCAGCCTCATGGTGGCTGATGAAAACTCTGGGGTGATTCTGGAATTTCTGCTGTTGTATGTTTCATGCTGCTTTTAGGATTATTTCTGTACTCTGTATTTTTGACATCCTAATTATAATTCATCATGGATATTTTCATATTTGTTCATGTCCATTTGGAGTTCTGTGTACCTCTTTTGGATACCTGCTTTTTTGCCATATATTTATGATATATATATATTTTTTTTTGCTATAATTTAACTAGTCTGTCTATTCCATTTTATTTTCCTCTACTTCTTCTTGTATACTTTGCATTCCCAGCTTTGGTCTTTTGGATGCATCTCAGATTTCTTGAAAATCTTGCTCATTCTTCTTTTTTTCTCCTTATATATGTGTGTCTGTATTATTATCTCAACTTTATCCTCCATCCCTGAGATTCATTCTTCTGCGTGGTCTTGTTTATTAACTTTTAAAAAATTTATTGACCATCTCTTGGATTTCAAGTATTTCTGTTTGCTTGTTGTCAACTTTTTTATTGCTTTACAAAGCGCTTTCTGGCCCCTCTGGAGGGAGAGGCCTTGTCCTGTGAATTCTTGTCCTTTTGGTTGTAAGTCTTAGCCTTTAAAGGCTGAACTGTGTGTCTAGTCTGGTCCTCTGCTCTCTTAAAGGAGAAATATACAGCTATAAACCTGTATCCCATAGGTTTTGATATGTTGTGCTTTTATTACCATTAAATTCTGGGGATGACTTCTCCAAAAGACTCATTCATTGTTAAATAGTTTATTGTTTAAGACCCAGGAGTTTGTATATATTTTGGGGTTTCTTTTGCTGTTTTCTTATTCTACTGTGGTCAAAAGAAAAAATAAGGACTTATTTCAGTTTTCTGTATTTGTTAAGACTTGTATTATATCCTAAAATATGATCTATTTTAGAGGAAGTTCCATGGACTGCTGAAGAAAAAAGTATATTCCACAGTTTTTAGATAAACTATTTTGTAGATGTATGATCTATGATCTAATTCAGACATTTCTATGTTTACTTTTTGTTGGGGTCATCTGTTGATTGGTGAGAGTGAGGTATTGAAGTCACCCACGATTGTGCTGGGTCAATCTGGGACTTTATCTATGGTGAATTTTGTGAAATTGGGGGCGATTGTGTTGGGACATGTATGTTTAGAATAATAATGCCTTCTTAGATTGTTCCTTTAATCAATATTTATCTTTCCCCACAGTTTGGTCAGATATGACAGTGATGATGCCTGCTTGTTTCCTAGGTCCATTTCCTTGGAATATCTTTTTTACGTCCTTTCACCCCAAAGCAGTTAGTGTCTGTCTGTCTTTTGTGGTGAGGTATATTTTGTGAAGACGACAAATAGACCATTCCTGTGTTTTGATCCATTCTACTAGTCTGTGTCTTTTGACTGGGGAATCGAGACCACTAATATTTAGAGTCATTGTTGAAAGTTGGTATTAATTTCCATCATTTTGTTTTGTAATGGTTGGATTGTTTCCTTTGTCTCTTGCTTACAGCACTGTTAGAGCCTGGCTTGTTCTTTTCTGTGGCCCTTTTTTCTTGGGGGACTCATTTGCTCTTTATTCTACAGGGTCCTTTCAAGTGTCCTCTGTTGAACCGGCTTTGTGACCTAAATTTTTATCATGGAAACTTCTTATCTTTTCCTTCAGGTGTGACAGCTTTTGCTGGGCATAGTAGCCTAGGAAGGCAGCTGTCATCTTCCCGAGCTTTAAATGTAACACCCAGGCCCTTCTGGCTTTACAGTCTTAGCGGGCTAATCTGTGACTCGGTACTCCTGCCCTGCCACTTTCAAGGGACTATTTTAGTTCTCTACATTTAGTATTTGAAGTGGCTGATCGTGGTTGCCTATCTGACCACATCTACAATCTACTAAAACCCAAGTTGCTGGGCATGTCTGTGACGGTTTTTGTTTTGTTTTTAATCAGAGTATTTCAAGTGGGAAGACCCACCGTGAACCCGGGCTGTACCTTCTAGTGGCAGCCCACATAGAAGCTTGTAGAAGACAAGAGCTCTTACTACTTGCCTGCTTGCTGTCCTGGTGGCAAGTCTGTCTGTAGTGTTGTTGCGTCCTTTAGTCAGTCTAGTGTCTTCAGGATTCCAGTGTAGACTGCGGACAGCGGCTCTCCAGGAACCCTCCAGACTTCCGGCACCAGACAGAGACTGCTGAGGCCTCCAGCTGAGCCCATGGACTGGTTCTCAGCCTTGTCATTGTGAGACAGCCACTGTTGGACTGCGTGGACCACGTCCCGAGAGCCAGCCTAATAGACATCGCTCATTCTATCAATTCTGTTCATTTAGAGGATGGTTTCATTCTAGCATGGGAGGGAAGGATCTTTTCTGGCCCTGTCTGCTTGGTGACTTGGATGCTTCCTGTATCTGAACTGGCATCTGGTTTCCTAACTTTGGGAAGTTTTATGCTTTGATTATTTTGAAAATGTTTTCTATGTCTTTAGAATGAGATCATTCTCCATTTTCTGTGCCCTTAACTCATCCACTTTGTCTTTTCGGAGTTTCCTGTATATCTTGAAAATCCCACCAGGCATTCTTTCTTGTCCTTTACTTTATTGGACTGTTCCTGTCACACATCGAGTCTTCAGATTCAGATATTAAGCCTCCTCCTCCCTGACTCTTGCTGTTTCTGAGACGACGCTCTCCCCAGTTTTTCCCTGGCTTTGTTAGACCTTGTTTCCAGCATCTCCGATAGATTTCCTTATTTCCATCTCTCTATGGGAGGCCTCTGGGTATCATCTGCAGCCTTCCTTACTTTATTCAGCTGTTTGTTTGTGTCTTTGAACATACTTACAATCATCATCTGAGTTCTCTAGCTGAGATTTAATTATGTTGTCTTGGCTTTTCGTGTCTCTTAAGTTAATGCGTTGGGATTTATGTATCTGATGCTACTTCTTTACTTGGCTTAACTTTTTCAGCTGTATCTTTTTTTTTTTTTTTTTTTTTTTTTAGTTGCAGTATTTGCAATGTTCTAATGGGATTTGAATGTGGTAATTCAGAAAATGATTCCTCAGTCCAGGAGCCCCCAGTGTCCGATGTAGTGAGCTGAATAATAGCCCCTGAGTAGGGTTTTGACAGGGGACCATTCACCGCTGTTTGTTATTGTCACAATAGCTAATTAATAACAATGGCCTCTTATAGAAGCCTGGAGGAGTCTGGGAGTGGTGGCTCATACCTTTACTTCCAGTACTCAGGAGGCAGAGGCAGGTGAATCTCTGTGAGTTTAAGGCCAGCCTGGTCAAAAAAAAAAAAAAAAAAAAAAAAAAGCTGCAAAATAAACAACCAAACAACCAAGGATAGTTTAGAGTACACATAGACTTTAGTTAAGATTAGGAGTGGGAAGGGACGGGTAAGTAAGAAGGATTAGAACAAATCTTGAAAAGATGGGTGGGTAGTATTGCAGGAATCCATTCTGCCAATGGTTTTGGAGTAGCGACCTCAGGCATGACTCTTGTGTGAAGACATAATCTCTTACAAGGAAAAGATGGGGTCTTGCTTGCTCTCTTGGGAGAGCAGAGGCATGCCTCAAAATTGTTCACATCTCCCCGGAGCAGAATGTTGGGACACAGCAGCTGGACCCACGGTGGCTTCCCCCTTGCCCTGTGTACCTGAGTTTGTATTTCTCATTGAATCCCCATAGTAAAGACCTTTGTACATTCTCAATTCAGGGTTGCAATAAGGACTGAGTATTAGATCAACTTTGAAAGAGAGAGGAAAAAAAAAATCCAAGTGGGTGAAGTAGGTGAGAGAGGAGAGTTTGGTACTGTTAGGTCTACAGATTTTAGGGACTGTTAAGCAATGCGCTGTTATAACTAAGATGTAAAAGGAAGAGCTAGGGGTTCAAGTCCCAATGCCACAACCATCGGATGCCCTCCTCTAGCCTCTTCAAGCATCCAGAACACGCGTGGCACACAGGGAAAACACTCGTGTTCATACAATGAAATAATGAAATTCAAAGTATTTAAAAGAGATTCAGACAAGGGAAAGAAGAGCAGGAAAGGCCTGGGAATGCGTGAGCTGAGGGGAGTAATATAGAATGAGGTCCAGTAGGCAAGGCAGAGAAGCACGAGCATAATGGCAAAGCGGCCGAACAATGCACACACAACTGCCGTGAGACACGCGCGGGAGGCGCGCTAACGAAAGATAAACACAAGCCTGCGCGATGCATCGCTGACACAGCTCTGCTGAGTTGAAAGAGGAAGTTCTCAAACCCCTCTGGTTCCGGTAGGTTCCACGTGGTGCCATGTGGCAGAGAGAAGATGAGAGCTGTTGGTCTCTCCAACCTGAGTTCTTTGGGGATCTCTGGGTTTCTGGGAGCTGGAGACCTGCTTCCATGTGGTTTTTGTCCCTGGACCCTTGGCACCCTCCTGCCTCGTGGCATTCCCTCATCCTGCTTTCATGGGCCCGGAGTGTTCCCTGGCCCCCTGTTGTTTAATTTTTAAGTACTTTATATATTCTGGGTATTGATCTCTGTCAGAGTTGTACCTGGCAGAGATTTCTTCCCTGTAGCTGTCTCTCCACTTGGTAATTGCTTCCTTTGCTGTGGGGAGCTTTTTAGTTTATGCAAGTCCATTTGTCAGTTTCTGCTATTATTCCCTAAGCAGTTGGAGCCTGTTCACTAAGCAGTCGTCTATCCTGCATCTAGAGGTGTTTCCCGCGGTAGTTTCAAGTTTACATTGAAGTCCGTAATGCCATTTGAACTGACTTTGGTACAGAGTAAAGGGTTTGTAATTCTACATGCAGATACCAGTTTCTCTAGACCCCATGCTGAAGAAGACTGCCTTTCCCCCCAATGATTTTGGCTCCTTTGTAAGAAAAGGGAGCTATAGCAACAACTTAGCAGGCAAGGTACTTGCTGTGAAGGAACTATGGCTTGAATCTGATGCTCATGAATGTGGTGTGTGCATGGAACCTGTTGGTGCTCAGAGAAAGGAGGACTCCCCAGGGCTCTCTAGCCAGCCAGCCTTGCCTAACTGGTGAGCCCCAGGTCCCAGCGAGAGATGCTGTCTCAAAACAAGAAGGTGGCTCCTGAGGAATCACATCCTAGATTGCCTTCTGGCCTCCATGAACATATGGACATATATACGCGGGAGTGCACACTCATGAACACACATACTCTCTCTTACATGTGCACACAAGCGTGCACACGTATCCTCACTCATGAAAGAATTAGATAGCTGTCAAATGAGGGCTCATTTCTAGGTATGCCATTCTATTCCTTTTTTCTGTATGTTTGTTTTGGGGATGGTGCCAGGGTATCTTCGTTACCATGGCTCCATATCATAATTTCAGAGCAGACATCAAGGTCTTCTTCCCTTTGTTGGTCTTTTGTTCAGGGTTGCTTATTCATATTTTGGATCTTTTGTGATTTATTTTAACTTAAGGTTTAATTATCTAGTTCTGGAAAGAATATCTTTGGAGTAATGGTGGATATATTATTGACCATATAGATCCCTTTTGATCATATAGCTATTTTTACAGTGTTAAAATTTTTACATTATATTTTTATATTTTTTTTTGTATGTGTATGGGTGTTTTGGCTGTATACCACCTATGTACTCAGTGTCTCTGGAGGCCTGAGTGGGTGCTGGGTCCCCTGGGTGTAATTCCTGCCTCCTTCTGAATTTTTATTTAATGTAGGCTCTCCGCATCTCTCATCTAAATCCTTCCATATACCCCTTGCTCTCTTTCAAATACATGACCTCTTTTTCAATAACTGTTACCGTGTGTGTGTGTGTGTGTGTGTGTGTGTGTGTGTGTGTATTCAAATTCCTAAGTGCATAAATATAATCTGCTCAGTCCTTGTAATGTTGCCTGTGTGTGTGTTTTCAGGGCCCACCGTTTGGTATTGGATAACCAGCTGGTGAACTCCATGTTGGGAAAGACTATTTGTTCAGCTATCAGCATTTCAGCATGGCTGCCTGAACATGAGCTGATCAAGGAACATGAGCTGAACATGAGCTGAACAATTGGCAGGCAGACACGGGCAGGGAAAACCTCTCAAGGGCTCAACCGTACATAAGGAAATGCTAGAGAAAAGTTTGGGCTGGAGAGATGCTCAGCAGTTAGGAGCATGTGCTGCTCCTGCAGAGGATCCGAGTTCAATCCCCAGCACCGTGCCGGGCAGCTCACAGCCACCTGTAACTCTGTCCCCGGGGACCCAGCCCCGAGGACCTCTGTGGGAACTTGTACTTACAAAGACACACAAAGATAAACAGTTAAAAATAAAATTTGAGAAAACTATTTCCCTGCACCCACCCCCTTTACTGAGTTCAAGGACAGGCACTGGGCAACCCAACACTGTCCCACAGGCCCTGGGGTCACTCGTGTCCGGAAACATTTTGTCTCCCTCTCATTTCTGTTGCTCTGGAGCCAACTTACTGGCTGGCCTTCCAGTGTGTCACTATTTCAGACACCTTCCCTCCCCCAATTCTAAAACTTTGCTTTCCAACTTTGTTTGCCTTTGATTTTGGCAATAATTTTTCATTTACAAACATTGTCAAGATGAATACAGTTCATTTCTAGCTTCCCCTTACCCCACAAGTCTCTCTGATGCTAATGCCCATGTCACGGGATAGTATGACGCCCATCACAGCTGATGACAGCTTGATGGCCTTGGTGGCCATGCTGCATTGGGAAGACCCAGACTCCAGGCCCTGCAGAGATGGCACCAGCTCTTACGCACGCACACCATTTATCCTTGTCACTGGCTCCGGATGCCACGTCACATTCAGTGGCTCTTTTGTAGCTTGTTTCTCCTCTGTTAAACTTTGACTTTTCCAGCCTTATCAACATTTGCAGTGTGACCTCCGCAAAGATGGCACAGATGGCTGATTTGCAGTCTCTGTTCATTTCATCACCTACACCATCTCATGGCAGCTCGGCTACCACTTTGGTTGGCTGTTTGTCTTGCTGTTCGGGGTTCTTTGTTTTGAGGGCTGACTGACTTCTTGAGAATGACTGGGCAATGTTCCGTTCTTCTCCTGAATGTCTGTCTGTGCTGGGTAAGACGAGGGGCCCCTGTTAAATCCGCTGTGTGCATTTCCTCCTCCTGCTTACTCTCAACTCTTCCTCTCCGTTTCCTCCCCCTCCACCCCTCCCCCCGCTTCTCTTGCTCCCTTCTCCTTTTGTCCTCACCGCCTTCTCCTCCCCCCCCCCCACCCTTTTGCCTACTCCTCTCCCCTTTCCTTATATCTAACAACCAGCCCAGCCACATTCACAGGGCAGGCTCCCAGTGTCTTCCGGTGGACCTGGTGCCAGCGTCAGCTTCAGAGTCTGGCTGTGCTGTTTGCATCTCTCAGAAACTAGGGACTTGAGTGATGGTGAGTGTTGCTGCTCAGACCTTTGGCCTTCAAGTGCTTTGACATTTCATTTTGGGCAGGAAGCACAGAGCTCTTCTGCTAGAGTTCAGCTGTTATGTGCCAGGACTGCAGCCTCTTCAGGGGCAAAGCTCAGGCAGCATGCCCCCCGCTGTGTACCTGTTACTCTTCGCATCGCTGTGACAAAAGCAACTTAAAGGTCAAAGGCTTTGTCATTTATAGATTAAAGGGATACCGTCCACCCCGGCAAGAGGCCCCTGCGGCAGGAGCCTGAGGCATCCGGTGGTACTGCAGCATCTGGAAGCCTGCTTGCTTTCCTGCTTTCTATGCAGCCCTGGACCACAGCCCAGGAGAAGGCGTCCCCACATTCAGGGTGGGTGTTTCCCTCCGCACCTGGAGACACCCTCATAGATACCCACAAGTGTGTTTCCATGGTGACTCAGAGTCCAGTCAAGCTGACAGTGAAGACGCCCTTCCTGTCTCCGTTTCCTCTTCCAGTCCAGTAACATTTGTGGGTAACTGGCTTTTGTATTTGAGAGTTCACATTTGTTTCTGGTTTTCCAACAAACTCTGACAAGATGCTTGGCCCTTGGGGGTCTTCTGAGAGGTGCAAAGGCCTAGTATTTTCTCCAGTGACAAGAGAAAGGCCTGAGTTGTGAATGCTTGGATCATTGGGGCAAAAAAAAAAAAAATGTACATGAGGAGGATGAGGAGGAGCCTTGAGGGGGTGAAGAGCCTTAGCGATACACCAGGTAGGACCTACACTTACATCAGTGGCTCCTGTGTGTGAAAATGGGTTCCAGGCACATGGGTGAGCAGAGGCAGACAAACTGATGAGGGGCAGCCCGGGCTCCTTCACAGATGTGGAGTATGCCACGCTCCTCTCTGATCACAACTCTTTGATGGCTTCTACATGACTCAGCTCCTTCTACAGCCCATCTCCCCAGCTCACTGTGAACCTTCATCCCGCTGTGTTTTCCAACTCCAGGGACGTCTGTGCTGTCCCGTCAGTCTGTCACTGTCTTTCCTTCTGTCTGGATGGATTTTCTCTATCTTCTGCTCCATCCGAACTTTCGTCTCTGTCCTGTCACCTCCGTGTGTGTGTGTGTGTGTGTGTGTGTGTGTGTGTGTGTGTGTGTGTGTGTGTGTGTGTTGTATGTGGATGGGAATGCATGTCATGGCAAGCATGTGGAGGTCAGAGGATGACTTTGTGCCACCAGTTGTCATCTTCTGCAGTGACGTGTACTCCAGGGATCCAACTTGGCTTATTTGGCTTGCGCAGCAAGTATTTTTGCCCACTGAGCCATCTTCCAGCCCACCAGCTGTCTAGTCTTTGAATGGTGTCTCCGAATGTCCTCATCATGCCACCTACCAAGGTTTTGGGGAGACTGTTGCAGTCTTTAGTGTCCTCATTTGTGTGACAGTTTGAGGAGCATTCATCCCCCACCCCCCAAGCTAGGCTATGGCCATCATGAAACTGGAGATTATCTTTTCAGCATTGTCTCTTGGCATCTGACACTGAGGAGGAGTAAGATGCATTCTTGTCAAATGAATAAATAAAAATGCATTCGAAGGTAAGGGGGAAGATGGCGTAGTCCTCTTGCCGTCTCCACATCTGCCGGCTATCTATTTATAGCATGGGAGGAAATAGGACCATGATGTCTCCCGACCACAGAAGGATATGATGCTTCCCTTTTGGGGGTCTCCAGGAACCGTGTGTGGCTGTCTTGTTTGGAGTTCCCAGGGATGAGTGAAGGCTGATTGGAGGGAGCAGAGCAGAGGGACAGAGGTGGGTCATCTGCTGGGAAGGGAGGAAGCTGGGACCCTGGTGCTGGCCTCTGTCCCTCTGGGCTTTCCCTCCCTGCTTCAGTAATGCATCTCCGGACAAGGACATTTCAACATTCAGCCAGCATATGAAGGAAGCCACATGTTCTGGGCAAATGCTCAGCCACAATGTTCCCTTGGCTCAGGCGAGATCTTGACTGAAGCTATTGTAGGTGGCAGGGGGTAGTATTGGGGAGCAGAAAATGCGAGTCCTGTGTTAGATGACACCCAGCAGACCACCAGGCATGCTGTGCAAGTGGAAGCCTTGAGATCTTCAAGTCTCAAAGCTACCAAGATGACAGAGTTAGTAGACATTCTGGGGCCTCTAAGCCCATGCTCTGTGTATAGACCAGCCTACTTCTCCGGCACAGGAAGCTGGACTCCATCGTGTTTTAAAGTCCTGAATTATTTACTCTGTGTGTGTGTGTGTGTGTGTGTGTGTGTGTGTGTGTGTGTGTGTGGTCTGTGATATGTCCAGGTATGTGTGCACTTGTGCACACATGCTTGTGTTAGGCTGGAGGTCAACCTCAGATTTTGGGCCTCAGGGTCTGCCTTCCTGTTTGTTTTTTGAGACAAGGTCTCTCACTGGCCCAGGGCTTGCTGTTTAGGCTGGGCTCCAAGAACAACTCTCGTCCATACCCCCAGAACCAGGATGGCAAGCTCATGCCACCTCCCCTGGCTTTTTATGTGGGTTCTGGGGATCAAAGTCAGGTCTTGGTGACTGTGTGGGAAGCACTTTGCCAAGTAAGGCATCTCCCCAGCCCCTACAGAAGGGGTTATTTTTATTGTGGTAAAATACACACAACGTGACATTTACCGTCTCACTCAGCTTTAAGTGCATGGGTTTTGAGAAGACTCATGCTGTGCAGATCCCGCCCATCTACCTCCAGAACTCCCGCTGATCCTGTTAACCGGACACCACCACCACACTAGCTCTTCCTCCTTGCTCCCTCGGCCCTGTAGCCACCCTCCTAGGTCACCTTTGAACCCGTGAGTGGGATGGAGACTGGCTTATTGCACATGGCAGAATGACCATGAGATTCTCCTAAGTTGTTGCTCAGGACTTGGTTACCCTCCTCTCGAGGCTCCACTGCACATACATTGCACACGCTTGCATTTCCTGCCTCATCCCTCCACACCTGCTGCCCTCCTGAGCTTAGCTACTGTGGGTGTTTAGCGACAGCCATGGGCCTCCACGCCTCTTTCCCAGACCCTTGCCTCAGCTTCTGTGAAGACGTGTTCATAAGGAGAGTTGCTGTGTCATGGCCTAATCACACTGGAACTTTTGGGAGACCGGCAGGCTGTTTCCCTGGTGCTCATGGCACTCGACCGACATACCAGCCCTGCGTGACGGCTCCAATTTCCCTCCAGCCTCGTCAACATTCATTATCTCCTGGGTTCCTTGCATAGCAGCCACCCTAATGGGTGTGAGCTTGTATCTTGCTGTAATTTTGTCTTGCATTTTTCTAACCATTAGTCACGTTGAACATCTTTTCATGCGCTCATTAGCCATTTGTGTATCTTCTTAGGAAAAATGTCTATTCAACTCCTTCGCCCATTTTTGAATTAGGCTGTTTTCTGTTGTTGCTGTTTGGTGGAGGCTCTGTTGTCGCTGCTGCTTTTGAGCTGTGCTGTAGCCTGACCTGGCCCCCAGCTCATGATTCTCCCACCTCAGTCTCCAAAGCAGCTCAAATTACAGGTACCTGCCATTGTGTCCCCCTAAATTGGTCTGTCTCGCTTTGGGAGAAAAAGAATGAGACAGGAGCCAGGCCTTTGTGTCTGCTAGACAACACTCCACTACATAATTTGAGTTATAGGTGTTTATGTATTCTGGGTCAGTCCCTTATTAGACATGTAATTTGCAAATGTTTTCTCCTTTGTACTCTGTTAATAATGTTTTGGATATCTGTGTTTGGGTGTGTGTGTGTGATGCTCATGGACACCTGTGGGGAGGTCAATATGGAGGACAGAAAGCAACAGTGGTTATGTTCTTTTGTGGCTCTCCACCATATTTTTCGTGGAGACAGGGTCCTCACCAAACCCAGAACCCACTGGTTGAGCAGTGGGAGCTGGCCTCTTAGACTCCCGGTGCTGGCTGTGTGTGTGTGAGGCTGACGATGGACTGTGGTCTTCATGCTTGATTCAGGCCCTTTCCTGTGTGAGCTGTATCCCCAGTCACCGTGGTCCCTTCTCACCAGGTCTACTCTTCCTTCCTTCCTTCCTTCCTTCCTTCCTTCCTTCCTTCCTTCCTCCCTCCCTTCCTCCCTCCCCTCCTTCCATCCCTTTTTTGTTTGTTTTTTTGTTGTTGCCAGCACTGTTGAGCTAGACATCGTTACCAAACAATGGCATAAAGCTTTTGAAGGGTTTATGTACTTTGCAGAAGCAGAAACTGAGGCCCAGAGCCCAGGGCCACACAGACAGCATTGTGGGTATTTGCTCATTGGCGAGCGTCTTGGGAAGTGCCACTGTTGTCCACAGTATCTGGTCTACTGCACCCAACTGTCATGTTCAGTTTTGGGGGGCTTACCCTGTATGGGATGGGACAAATGGCAGAGAATGTGAGAGCAAAGCAGTGTGTGGGCTGTGCTGGGTCTGACGCCCCTCACGCTTCATAAATGTACCAACGATCTCTGTGACCTTGGGCCTCTGTAGATGCTGAACAGGAAAAGATCATACCGTATAGCCAAGGGCCTGGCTGTCCAGCAAGCAGAAAACTGCTGGTGACATACTAGCTACTCTTGTGACAGCTCATGGTACCCTATGGTTGGAACCGTGCCAGTCTCTGAGTTAAGCCCTCTGATTTCCATTTCCACCAGGCAGCCCCCACCCCAACACCACACACCACTTTCTTCATCCTCCAGCGAGGCAGTTTGGGCTTCTTTTGATAACTGATTTCTAAGGCTCAGGATGGGAAGACACTCCCAGGAGAGAGGTCTGTGGTTCAGGGACCTGCTTGAATGCAGTTGGTGCCTAATAAATGTTGGTGAATGAGGAAGCTAGCTCCAGGCCATTGGTATGCTGAATGGCGTGCTGGACTAGTCATGGGTATTAATCTCACAGAGATTCGTCAGATCATGACAAGAGGCTGACAGACAAGAAAAGGTTGGTGGGGTGGAATGAAGGTTCACTACACACACACACACACACACACACACACACACACACACACACACACAGAGCAGGGCAAGGCCAGCCAACAAGAACAGAGACTTCTGGCTGGAGGAACCTGTTGTTCTGAGTGCAGATTGGGACTAAGCCCCTTCCGAGCCTTTTAAGCTGGGATGGTTGATTTTGTTTTCCTCTCTACATCATTCTGCCTGGATTGATCTCCCAAACCCTTGGGACTACAGCAGGGCCGAAGGGAAGCCTTCGGATGAGACTAAGGAGTACTGGTTTGCCCCGTCCCCCTTCCAGTTCCCTCAGCCATGCTGGACCACAAACCCCAAGCCTCTTGGGGGTGGAGATAGTTCTGGGCTTTGGGGCAGCCCCTTCCCCTCCCTGTCGGAGCCCCATTTTGGAGCTTTGCAGCAGGACCTGTCTAGGCCCATGTGTGGGCGGGGAATGGAGTAAGCCAGCTGCACGGCTTGCCTTCTGCCAGCTCAAAGGATAACAGTACCCACATGTGCGTGGGGCTGGTACTTTTCCAAGGGCTTTTAAATGCATTATCTTGTTGGAGGCTCATCTAAGGCAAGGACTCAGAACAGACTGGAAAACAACCAATTTACCAAGTCCTGAATGGAGAGGAAGCTCAATGCAGCATGTATTTTTTTGCTGAATCTCAAACCAAAACAACCTTTTGTTAAAGAACAAACAAATAAACAAAAACGCTGAACACTAATTCACCAGGGAACATGGCCTGAACTGGAGGCTCCAGGCAGAAAATCACAGCAGAAAACTCAACAGGCATTTACTGGGCAGGAGGGGCCTGCTGGGATCACAGGCCAGCTCCCCAGTGAAAGCTTTGGGGGCGCAGAAGCATGTCGTGGCAGGCAGGGCACAACCTTCCCGGAAGCCCTCCAGCCGGGAACTCACAGGAGATGCGATAGGAGCGGCTGGAAGAGATGTGCAGCTCAGAGCAATAGGGTGTGTGTGGGGGGGCGGTGTATGGGGATGTGCCTGAACAGGATGTCCTCTTGGGAAGGGCTTGAAAGGAAAAGGTTTAGTGACAGGTGTCTGCTATTACCAGCCTCCTGATTATCCACTGGGCCTCTGACCCTCAACATCCCCTGTAGGAATAACTTCCAATTGGTTCCCTTTAAAAAAATTGTGTGTGTGTGTGTGTGTGTGTGTGTGTGTGTGTGTGTGTGTGTGTGTGAGAGAGAGAGTTTGTGTATGTGGTGTATATATGTATATGGATTCATGTGTGTGCACCTGTGTGCATGAATGGGGGGTTGAGGATATATGTGTACTTGTGTGTGTTTGTATGTAGGAGCCAGAGGTTGACATTCGCTGCCTTTCCTCAGTCTAATTTGTTAGACCGTAATTTGTTTCCCACTGATTTGCTAGGCAGGCTGACCAGCAAGCTCCAAGGATCTTCATGCCTGTAGCCCTCAGAGCTGGGATTAAAGACACACACTGCTGTTATGGGGGGTGTCCTTCTGTATGCTGTGAATATGTTTAGCTTACTGGTTGATGAATAAAGCTGCTTTGTCCAATGGACAGGCAGGATGTAGCCAGGCAGGAAGTATAGGCGGGGCTACCAGACTAGAAGAATGCTGGGAAGACGAAAGCAGAGTGAGTCTAGCTGCTGAGGGAGCCATATGTCTGAGCATCATTGGTAAACCAAGACCTTGTGGAGAGATACAGTTCAATAGAAACTGGATAATAAGAGAGAGCTGGCAAATAAGGAGCCCGAGCCATTGGCGAAACAGTTTTTTTCATCAAACACTAAGAGAAACATATTCACAGCATACGGAAAGACATCTCCATCATTGCTGTGTCTGCTTTCCCATGCGTGCCTTGCATCTAAACTCGGTCTCATGCTTACATGGCAAACATTTCACTCACTGACCATCTCTCCAGCCCCTGAGTCTTCCGCCTCAGAGGCTTCCTCAGCACCCTAAGGGGCAGGTGAGCATAGCCTACTCCCTAAAACACTCATCACGTCCTGTGGTCACTGGACCTTCCACAGTCCGAGTAGTAGTCGGTCATTTTCAAGGATGCCAGCTCTGGTGCTGACTTGCCCTCCTCAGTGTAGTCTGGATCTATAAGTGGACCTGTCCTCTGGAGATACTGTCCTAGAGGCGGGACACTCTACAGCCACGATTGGAGGTGGGTCATGAGGGTGCTGGTCAGCTTTCACTGTTGACTTAAATAACCTGGCACCATCTAGGAAGAATTTGCATGAGGGATTATCCACACCAGGGGATGTCTTAGGTTGGTTAGGGAAGGCACAGCCTACCTTGGGTGGCTCTATTCCCTAAGAGGGCATCCAGCACTGAGAAAAGTGGAGTCATCTAACTGAACACAGCACGCATGAATTCAATTCCTTTCTCTCTGCTCCTGACTGTGGGTGTGGTACACCAGCTGCCTCACTCTCCCCTTCCCCTCCCAGTGATGGACTGGAGCCAGGAGTTAAGGAGAACAAACCTTTTCTCTCCTAAGCTGCTCTTTATCAGGTATTTTTGCAACAGGAGTACCCCCTGAGGCAGAGAGCTAACTTTCCTGGTGGATTATCAATTGAGTTCATGCTGAATGCTGGCACGGTGAGGCCTGGTGGGCAGAAGCAGGGTTGGAGACATCTCTCACCCGCCTGCTTCCCAGCGGTCATGAGGCAGGCGGCCTCCACAGACAGCTAGCTGCTCCTGCCAGCTGCCTTGTGTCTGCTGCAAACGAATGCAGTGAGCCGCACTGGATGGCTCTCTGGAACAGTGAACCGAAGGGAGCTTCCCCTTCCTACTGATTTCCTCAGGAGTCCCAGTGGCGGGAAGCTGGTTAGCACCCTTTGCTGGCACAGAGAGAGAACTGACGGTGTGTGTGTGTGTGTGTGTGTGTGTGTGTGTGTGTGTGTGTGTCCTTATGGTTGGCACCTTCACAGCTGTTTCATACAGCCCACTCCCGCAGGCTATAGCATGGAGATTGGCTGGCTGTCCTGTGGGAGGAGGTCTTTGTGAGGCTGTAATTGGAACCAGCTGAGCAGCCCCAAGTTCATCCTGAGTGGGGAGTGTGGATGAGGGATAAAGAGAAGACAGACAGAAAAGAATTAGGCGGGCAGATCAGTCAATACTGAAATGCCTCGCGTTTATTCTTCACCACTCTTACACACCTTAACCAAAAAGCGGAACATGTTGTCACGGATGCGGGACAGACTTTTCTTCCTCACTTATTCTAAGGATTCAGCAACCACACCTTAGCTCCGACTTCTCCTTCCCTAGCCTGGAGGTCAGGAGTAGCCACACCTCAGACCAGGTCTATTGTTATTTAGACTAAGATAGCCAGACATCCTGCTGTAGCCACACCTGTGACCTTTAGGTCTTGTGACTTGCTGAGGACAGTTTTGAACTCTCTGCCCCTGAGCCAAGATGGTGTGCAGCCATCTTTATGGGCACCGACGCTGTCCCCTGCAAGTTAATGGTCTAGACGAGATGCTTAAGCCATGGCTGCGAGGACGATCCAAACACTGGGTGACTGGGGGTTTGGATGAGACACCCCCAGCCGTAAAAACCATGGCTTCCAGCCCGTACCATTATGCCTCTAAATGCCTTTAGGCCACGACACTGCTCCCTGCAAGGCTTGTGGTGTGTCTGCATGCTCTCTAAGCACTGGAGACACACAGGCTCTTGGTAATGGCTCTGTCTAAGGCTCACTAAGTTAATACAGAGAGGAAAATGTGTCTTCTGTGTTCTCCAAGTCCAGGAGAGGCTGCCAGCTCCCAGCATGGAGGCTCCGCTGTGGTGACTGGTGGTAACCACAGCCTAGCTCACTTGGGACACTTCTTCAGTGTCATCAGAGGCTGGTCACTCCACTTTACCACAGAACACCCTGACTAGGAGACGGTGCCTCCAAGGGTAGGCTGTGTCTTCCCACAGCATTTACATATTAAGACAATTCTCCAAAGACATGTCCACAGGCCAGTTCAGCGTAGACACTCCCTCACTGACATCGTTCCAGGTGATTCTCTGTGTTTGTCAGCTTGACAATTAAAAGCAAGCATCATCCTCACCTCAACCACACTGGGAAGCCACATTTCTTCTGTGTGGCTCTCCAAAGCCCAGGCTGATAATGTCTGCAGGGTGTCTGTCTATCTGTCTGTCTTGTGACTCCTGGGCTACCAGCAGAGCAGGGGGAGCAGCTGTGCCCTTAAGCCTTTTGGCCCTGGGGAAAGCAGAGCCTCTGGCTCATTCCCGGAAGCCCCAACACCAGGCCTGCCGTGGGGCCCTGAGCCTGCAGCTGGTCCCCAGCTGGGTCCTTAGCCCTGTAGCGCCTTTGTGTCCTCACAAGGGACACTCAGTTCCCCTGCTGCTCTGTGACCCTGCTTCCTGTGCCCACATGGGCACAGCTCTTTGGCATGGGTGGGGGAGGGGTGTGCCAGCTGCCCCAGAGAAGAAGCCAGACCCTCTCGGTGACCCCTGCCTCCTCTGGGGTGTCTCTGGGGGGAAGCTGGTGAGAGCTGCCTAGTGCCAGCAATGAAGAGAATTAATGGCCACGGAGGCTTCTGTCCCCTAGCCTGGCCATGCCTCTCCCTGGGCAGAGCCCACGGCTCCTCACTCACTTGAGCACTGCCCACAACGACTATTCATTGTCAAGCAAGGGTTCTCACACAGGTCTGGGACCTAGGAGCTTGGTTTTGACTTTTCAGGTCCGCCTGGGGCTATGTATACAACAGGCAGTTAATAAACATTTGCATGGCATCCGACACAGAAACAGATACCTTCTTTTCAAGGCCGGAGACCTGGAGTCTTAGGGTGTTGGCCATTCTGGTGCACGTATTCTGCAAACCTACAGCCAGGCCCTTGCCTCGTCACCCCTGACAGAAGGTGTAGGAAGCCCCGTCTGTTCTCACCAGGGCCTAGCCCTGATCTCTCTGGCAGTCACACTGGGACGGGCTGTGTTGGAAGACAAACAGAAGCTTGTGGTCTTTGTAAACTGGAGAAAACTTATCCCCAGATACTATGAGGCCTGCTGAGGTGAACAGACTTGGAACTCTGGTTGGGCTCCTGGGAATCACACATGGTTTCCAAACCAGATCTTTTGTGGCCTAGAGCTTCTCTGTAGCAAGTGTGGAGATTCAGGTTCAGAACTGAGGACAGGTACGGCCGCCCCAATATGAAGAGAGCCTCTCAGAAGCCAACTCGGTGTGTGGAGACCCTTGGAAACCAAAGCAGCTGGCCAACAGGCCTAGGCCTGAGCGCTGCTGCCCTCTGCCCCAGACTCCTGTTCAACTAGCCACATCAAGTCCAGATGAGAGGGTCTGAGGGCGGCGTCAGGCCCGGTGGCTGTCAGACAGAGGACCAGGGGAAACATGAGCAGAGGCAAGGGCATGTTGCGGTCGTTTAATTCAACTTGGAGTGAACTGGAGTGGCTATGAGGCTCTTCCTGTTTCACAGGCGGGGCCTCTAACAGCTGTAGCAAAGGGTCAGGAAGTGCACTCAGCAGAGGTGACCTGAGTTCTAAGGGCCAGGTAGGGACAAGGGACAGTGAGTCTGCAGAAGCTGACACAGGAGGTCTGAGACACTCTTCCCCAGACCCCACCAAATCCTAAGCTATTTTTTAAGAGAAGAATGGACACTCCCGTCACCACAGGGTACAGAAGGAAAAGCCAAACGCATCTCAATATCTAATCTTTCAATTGCTTAAAACCAGTCAGTGCAAAGTGAGGTAAGGAACGAATGTCACCAGCTGGGGGTGGCACGCGCTCACACGAGCCTGCGTCTCTTGGAGTCACGTCCCACACCATCACCCTCTTGGTCATCCACCTCACAGTCCAGTGGGGACACCAGGTTCAGCAGCGGGTCCTCAGAGGCGCGGCCAAAAAGTGCCAGGAGGAGAGCCACACCGAAGCCCGTGGCTCGCTCGCCCTGCTGACAGAGAACGCGGAGACCCTGGGTCAGGTGCCTCTGTGCAAAAGGCCTCCAGGCCTCCCATATTCTCCTCATGGCGGTCCTAGGGCACGAGCCTGTATCATGGCCTTCCTGACAATGTCCTGACATGATCAGGGCTAAGAGGGGGAGGGCATAGCCTTACTAATAGCCCCAGCTCAGAGTGGAGAGGGTCTGGGCCTTCTATTAAACATAGGCTCGTCTGGCTGTGAGGATGCCCCATCGCAGCTACAGAGGTCAGGGAGACCACAGCTGGCTGGAAGCTGGGCCACAGACAATCTGACACCAAACACAAGACCTTTCTGACGGTCTCAGAAGCAGCTCTGAACCAGAGGGGTTCTGTGAGGACAGGGAGGGAGGGGGGGGGGAGGGAGGGAGGGGGCAGGCAGAGCATCAGGGGCACTTACAGCGTGCACTGGGGCTGCGATGTCCAGATGGACCCAGACCCCAGGCCAGTCAAAGCCGATGTGTGATGCGATGAAGAGGCCAGCACAGGAGCTGGGGCTGTTGTCTCGGTCCTGAGCACAAGAGAAGGATGCTTGGTGACATCCAGTTCCCAGGAGTGGGAGGAGTCTGGATGGTTCTGTCTAACCTTCCCTTATCCCTCAGCCGTAGGCACAGAGGTGCCCTGCTGGCCCGGATGGCTGAAGAGGGCTCCAACCTAGAACAAATCATCCACCTCCCCAGGACAACGGAGGGCCACAAAGAGCCTGGAGGGACCCCAGTGTGGAGTGTGCTCACTGAGCACGGCCAGTGTGTCCTGATGAGGCCATGCCTGACCTCTGCATCGCTCCTGGTGCTTGGGGACACTGCTCTTCTGGCTCACAGACATCCCAGGGGCACAGCCCCGCACGCCAGCACGGGCAGGCCCAACACCTACCGCCACTGAGTTCTTCATGTCAGCCACAGCTGAGGTGAACTCGCTGAAGTGTAGCTCAGGGCAGTAGACCAGCGGGTGGACCAGGTCTCCACACTTGCGGCCAGCCTTCACGCAGGCCACCTCCCACTCGGCACTGTTGGTGAGCACGGCTGCATGGTACTTCCCTGTGGCGATGCCCTAGGCAAAGGCCAGAGAGGACAGAAGGGGAGCGTGACAGGCAAAAGCAGACCAGTAGGGAGAGAATGATACACCAAGTGGGGAGGCAGGAAGGAGAGCAGAGACAGGGATGGGGAACACGGCGGACAGAACGCTCTGGTTCAGCAGCGTGACGTTTGCTTCCTCACTTCCAATGGCAGCTGTTCTGCACTCACTGCCAGTAGGGGTTCAGGCTTAAGGGGGCTGCAAGGGGTGGCGTGTGACACTCACCTGTGCCCCAGTCAGTGTGGCCATGTCCACGATGATGTCAGCTCCCAGGTCTTTGCAAGCATAGGATACCCCATCGGCTAGCACCAGCCTGCCCTCGGCATCCGTGTTGTTGATCTCTACGGTCCTGGGTGCGACACAGGCCCCGGTGCAGGAATGCAGCTCTCCAAAGTGCTAAGTAACCCCTCTCTTACGGGAGAGTCCGGCCCCCGTAGCCCCCACCTCCACGGCACGCGCCTGCCCCAGGAGGACCGCAGGTGAGAGGCAGGGTAGACTCCTCCCGACCCTGGGCTAGGCTCGGCTCACACTGACCTAGCCTGGCTCTGGGAGGGTGCCCACAGTCTAAACAAGAGTTGTAGAGAGGGCTGGCCTTACTTTCCTGAGTACAGAAGGTGGATGTCATCAGGCCTGGTGGCTTTGGGACCCACTGCATTCTCGGCCAAGCAGAGCACAGCATGAAGGTTATCTTTGAACCCCTGAGAGGAGGGAGCAGGGAAGAGGCCCCTTTATAGACGGGAAACTCTGGCAGGGGAGAGCAGGTGGCAGGGGAGAGCAGGGAGAGCCAGGCAGCTCAGACCTGCAGGCAGCAGGAGACAGACAGACCGGGGCCTCAGGAGCAGGAAGTGGAGCTCAGGTCTGCAGGTGAAAACGGAAAATCCCTGCTACCAGGGGCAGAGCCCTCAGAGTCCAGACCACGCAGCAGACTTCACTACACAGCACAGGAAAACCTTGAATTTGAGACAATCCTGCCTCAGCCTCCTGACCATCATTCTCTCCCAAACAATTGTTACTGTGGGATTGGCAAATGATCTTAGTTCCACAGTTCTTCCTGCCAGCAGTGATCCTCCCCACCCATGGCAAGAAACACACTCTCTTCCATCGTCTGCACCCCTCCAGTGTGGCTGTGGGGACTCAGGTGTCCTGTGGGCCAAGTCCCTGCCATCCCTGTTTACTGTCACTCACTGAGGCACCTTCCTTTTCAATAGGACGAAAGGAGGGCCAGTGCCAAGCAGACATGTAAGTTAACCAGGGAGGGCAGGGCTGTTGTGTGCATATGTGGGGGACACTTCTACGGCGGAGGGGGGCTCTCAGCACCCCTAGGCACTGGCTGTGGCTTCCTGTAGGTCCAGTACCCCTCATGGCCACCAGTGACAACCACAGTCCTGGCTGGTGCAAAGCTCTGGAGAGCTGAGCCGCTGAGCATGTCCTGGCCAGCAAGTCTTAGATGCTAACTAGCAGCAGGGAGGAAGGACTTCTCCAAACATGTCCAGCCATGGCTGCTGCCCCTGGAGAATCCTCAGCAAACACTGTAAGCTAGAGCTTCTTACCATTTTTACCAAGCAATCCCTAGGAAGCTCCGAGGCCAGGGCAGTGGAGCCCTGCAGAGAGGAGGGTCAGGCAAAGCCTCAAGGGGAGACCCAGCGCTCAGGCCACGCCCTCACCTGCTTGATGGCAGCTCTGAAGGCTCCCAGGATGGCCGCGGCTCCTCCACAGTCTCGCTTCATCCCGGGCATAGTGGTCTACAGTGGCGCAAAGGGACCAGAAGAGAAGGTATGAGCTGCAGGGACATGGATATAGCTGGCAGCAGACTCAGGCTTCAAGCTGCACACGGGGGCCTCGTCTTTCACAGGGCTCTCTGAATGCCCCACAGTTCATGAAACTGACCACCCAAAAGGAGTGTCCTACCAAAGCAAGAGGGCGTAATGTGCAGAGATGGTGGTGACAAACTTTTTACTTCTGTGGTGGTTTAGAGCTACCAGGCAGTAGATAACATGAGGGAGACCTAGAACTATGCACTGACCAGATAGATTCACCGTGACTGGTTTCTCCTACAGAGCCCTGGACCTGACGCCAGCTTGGGAGTCTCTCTCTCTGTCTCTGTCTCTCTCTCTATACACACCTCTCTATATACATACACACACACACACACACACACACACACACACACACACACACACACACACACACACTCAGGGCCTTCTTCTCCACACAAACCGAGGCTCATAAGGAGTCACGCAGTCAGCTCCCCAAGAGGCTTGACCAGGCTCCCCAGTGGCAGTCAGACCCTCAGGGCAATGTGTTTGCCAATAAGCCATTTTGCCTGTGTTCCCCACTTACCACAGGTTCGGGTTGTGTCTACTCTGAGGAGGGATGTGGGGTAACCCTGGGCTCCTCCCTGAGCATAGGCTGGCAGTCACACTGCGAGTGGCTCTGGCTTCTAGGACAACTAGAGTCAGTGTTGGTACAATGAGGGTACAGCCCACATAGCGTCCTGTCCACTTGTCCTCCAAGTGGAGCCCAGCCCTCCTGCCACATGCTTGCACTCACCCTGCTCGGCTTCCGTCCGCTCCTACAGGGGAATGCTTGACTCCACCTTCCCTTGTATTCACTGCCCGCCCCTGTAGCTTTTCTGGGGAGGCTGAGATCTGTACCAGTTCTCCTCCCTGCTTCCCAGCTCCTCTCTGGCTGTAGACAGCACATCTCAGTCGCCCCTTACACCACTGCTATCCAATCATCAGCAGGGGGCATCTATACCCCACCACGTTCAGTTCACTGCCGGGTCTAAGCTGAAGCCCCCTGCCATCAATGTAAATGTCGCCTCCTACGAGCTGTTGACGTCATTACACATGTCTATGTTGTATAGGCTTCCAATTCAAATCAACAAGCTTATTTTTTAAATGAAAACGGGTCATCAGAAGTAAGATTCTTGCCCTGAAATATACAGAGTGATTTTCAGAGTCCTTGCATTACACGAGCCCTGAAATTTACTGTATTTCTGGACATAGACTGTGCCTCTTTCATGATTAATTCCAGTGAAAATGACACATCTTGCATGGCTGAAAAGAAGACATCTTCCCAACCTCATCAGTGAGAAAGCACAGGCCTCGTGAGAAGAAGAAATGGCCCCACAGGTCCTGGCAGCAGCTCATTTCAAAATGGCCCGTTCAGAAAATGTCTATGACAGTTGTTCATGAAGTCTGTGTCCCTGCACAGGTATCACCTCCTAAGCCAAGTGTCAAGCTTGCAGATAAAGCTCGGCTGCTTACGTGGTCTCCTGACTCCCCTGTGTCACCTCTGTCTTTATAAAGGAGGAGGTTCTCAATGCTAAGGTGCTATCTGCCCCAGCCACTTTGACACATCACAAAAGCCATGGCTGGGGCAGCGTTAGAGCCCTGGCCCAGCGGAGCCCATGGCCCAAGAGTGACTAGGATGGCCTAGGTCCCCCTTGTGCACTCCAGGGCCAGCGAGTCATTGCGATCTAACTAGCAGAAGCTGTTTAGAAACTCTCCTGAGGCTGGAGAGAGGGCTCAGAGGCTACGAGCACTTACTGAGTGGAACAAGCTCCGTTCCCAGCACCCATGTGGTGTCTCAGAGCCCTTCACAGACTTGTATGTGGTACACATACATGCAGATAGTACACTGATACATGTAAAATACATCTTTAAAAAAGGCAAAAATCAAGTGAGAAGTCTGAATCCCAGCCTGGAAGCGTCAGAGGAAGGTCTGAGCAGCATCAAAGGAGCCACAAATCTCAGAACAGGAAGTGGGGTCAGAGGGAGGTTCCAGCCCCAAACCCGGGGGGGGGGGGAGCATTGGAGAGAGGTTCCAGCCCCAAACGGGGGGGGGAGCATTGGAGGGAGGTTCCAGCCCCAAACTGGGGGGGGAGAGGGGGGGAGCATTGGAGGGAGGTTCCAGCTACAGGCCTTGAACAGCATTAGTGACAAGCCCAAATCCCAGCCTGGAAGTAGCACCAGAGAAAGGCCAGGGCTTCAGGCCTGGAGCAGGATCAAGGAAGCCACAAGCCTCAGAACTGGGAGCGGTGTCAGAGGGAGGCCCCAGCCTCAGCCCCAGGAGCTAGGAGAGATCACAGGGGAAGCAACAGCAGCACCTTCCAGCAGCAGCTTCCAGAAACTACCACAGCAAAAAGTTCCTCTGGAAAGAGCTCCTGTGACCCAGCCAGCATCCACTGCCATTTCTTGGGAGATACCCCATACTACATCGACTGAGCCCCACCCCGCTCTAACGGGAGGAGCGTCCAATGGAGCTGTAGCCCCACCTACGCCTCAAGGAGTGACCTCCCGAGCATGGGGCCCACTTCCACCAGGAGGAGCCGCCACAGGTCACCAGAAGCTCTGCTCTACTTGTGCCTGAAGGAGCAGTCGATGGAGCCACAGCCCCCACATACACCAAGAGAGAGAGAGAGAGACCCCTGAAGCACAAGCTCCTCCTATACCGATTAGAGGAAGAGATAATAGGGCAGCAAGGCAAGAGCACACTCAACAATACAAAGAGCAACGTGGCCCCCACTAGAAACCACGGGGCTACAACAGCAAGGCCTCAACATCCCAACACAGATGAAGGAGAAGAAAATGACCCAAAAACAACTTTATGAGGATGAGTGAGGCCCTTAAAGAGGAAATGAAAAATACCTTAAAGAAATGGAGGAAAAGACAAAAAACTGGAAGATATCAACAAATCCCTTAAAGAAAACCAAGAAAAAGCAGTCAAACAAGTGAAGGCAACGATTCAAGACATGAAATCTGAAATAGAGGCAGTAAAGAAAACACAAACTGAGGGAATTCTGGAAAAGGAAAAAATGGGTGAGCGATCAGGAACCACTAATGCAAGCATAAACAACAGAATACAAAAGATGGAGGAAACAATTTCAGGCCCTGAAGATAATTTAGAGGAAATAAATTCATCAGTCAAACAAAAATTTAAATCCAATAAACCCTTAACACAAACCTTACAGGAAATCAGGGACACCATAAAAAGACCAAACCTAAAAGTAATAGGGATAGAAGAAGGAGAAGTCCAACTCAAAGGCACAAAAAATATATTCAACAAAATCAGAAGAAAACTTTCCCAACCTAAACAAAAAACAAAGACATCCTGTGAAAATACAAGAGGCTCACAGAACACCAAGTAGACTGGACAGAGAAAAAAATCCCCTCATCACATAATAATCAAAACAATAAACATTCAAAATAAAGAAAGAATATTAAGACCTGCAAAGGAGAAAGGGCAGGTAACATATAAAGGCAGATCTATCAGAATTACACCTGACTTCTCAGAGGAAACAATGAAAGCCAGAAGGTCCTAGTCAGAAGTTATGCAGACACTAAGGGACCACGGATGCCAGCCCAGACTACTTTACCCGGCAAAACTTTCAATAACCATAATGGAGAAAACAAGATATTCTATTATAAAACCAAGTTTAAACAATACCTATCCACAAACCCAGACCTACAGAAAGTACTATAAGAAAAATAGCAACCCAAGGAAATCACCTACATTCACAAGAACACAGGAAATAGATTTGCTTACAGCAGCAAATCCCAAAGAAGGGAATTAAACACACAATGCTATCACCAACAACAAAAGCAAAAATAACAGGAACTAGCAATCACTGATCATTAATATCCATTAATATAAATGGTCTCAATTCTCCTATAAAAAGACAGGCTAACAGACTGGACATGAAAACAGAATCCACCCTTCTGCTGTATACTAGAAACACACCTCAACCTCGAAGACAGACATTACCTTAGAGTAAAAAGTTGGGAACTTTTTTTTTCAATGAAATAAACCTAAGAAATAAGCTGGGGTAGCTATCCTAATATTTAACAAAATAGGCTTCAAATTAAAATCAATCAAAAAAGATAAAGAAGGGCATTTCATATTCACCACAGGAAAATCCTTCAAGAGGAAATCTCAATTCTGAACATCTTCTCCAAACACAGGGGCTCCTGTATTTGTAAAGGAAACATTACTAAAGCTTAAATCACAAATCAAGCCCCACACACTAATAGTGGGAGACTTCAACACCCCACTCTCAACACTGGACAGGTCTGCCAGACAGAAGCTTGACAGAGAAATAAGGGAACTAACAGAGGCGATGACTCAAATGGACTTAACAGACATCTATACAACATTCCTCCCAAACACAAAAGAATAAACTTCTTTTTCAAACACCTCATGGAACCTTCTCAAAAATCAACCACATACTCTGTAACAAAGCAAACTCAACAGATACAAAATAATTGGAATAAACCCTTGTACACTATCAGATCACCACAGCTTAAAGTTAGAATTCAACAGCAACATTAACTTCAGAAAGCCCATAAACATATGAAAATTGAACAATGATCAACTGAACCACCACTGGATCAAGGAAGAAATAAAGAAAGTAATTAATGACTTCCTAAAATTTAATGAAAATGACAGCACAACATCCCCAAACTTATGGGCCACATGAAATGGGTGCTGAGAGGAAGGGTCACAGCACTAAATGCCTACATAAAGAAGCTGGAAAAGTCCCACACTGGTGAGTTAACAGAACCACTGAAAGCTCTACAACAAAATGAAGCAAACTCACCCAGAAGGAGTAGATGACAAGAAATAGTCAAATTGAGGGCTGAAATCAATAAAGTAGAAACAAAGAAAACAAACAAAGAATCAATGAGACAAAGAGTTGGTTCTTTGAGAAATTCAACAAAATAGACAAACCTTTATCCAAACTAACCAAAAGACAGAAAATATCCAAATTAATAAAATTAGAAACAAAAAGGGGGACATAACAACAGACACTGAGGAAATCCAGAGAATCATCAGGACATACCTGCACTCCACAAAATTGGAAACTTTAAGGAGATAAACAATTTTCTAGATAAGAACCACATACCAAAATTAAATCAAGAACAGATAAACAACTTAAATATACTTACAACCCCTAAGGAAATAGAAACAGTTATCAATAGTCTCCCAACCAAAAAAAGCCAAGACCCACATGGATTCAGTGCAGAATTCTACCAGCAATTCAAGGAAGAGCTAATATCAATACTCCTCAAATTGTTCCACACAACAGAAACAGAAGGAATATTGCCAAACTCTTTTTACGACTCTACAATTACACTGATGCCCAAACCATACAAATACACAACTAAGAAAGAGAACTACAGACCAATTTCCCTCATAACATACATGCAAAAGTACTCAATAAAATACTGGCAAACTGAATTCAAGAACACATCAGAAAAATCATCCACCATGACCAAGTAGGATTCATCCCAGAGATACAAGGATGGGTCAACATAGGAAGATCCATCAATGTAATCCACCATATAAACAAACTGAAAAAGAAAAACCACATGATCATCTCACTAGATGCTGAAAAAGCCTTTGACAAAATTCAGCAAAATTCTTCATGATAAAGGTCTTGGAATGAATAGGGATACAGGGCCATACCTAATCCTAATAAAGGCAATACAGTAACCCAACAGCCAACATTAAGCTAAATGGAGAGAAACTCAAAGCAATCCCACTGAAATCAGGAACAAGACAAGACTGTCCACTCTTTGTATCTATTCAACATAGTGCTTTAAGTTCTAGCTATAGCAATAAGACAACAAAAAAAGATCAAAGGGATAAAAATTGGAAAAGAAGAAGTCAAATTGTCACTATTTACTGATGATATGATAGTATACATAAGTGACCCTAAAAATTCTACCAGAGAACTCCTATACAGCTGATAAACACCTTCAGCAATGTGGCAGGATACAAGATCAACTCAAAAACATCAGTAGCCCTACTGTATACAGGGGACAAACAGTCTGAGAAGGAAATCAGAGAAACATCACCCTCCACAACAGCAACAAATAACATAAAATCTCTTGGGGGTAACTCTAACCAAACAAACGAAACACCTGTATGACAAGAACTTCAAGTCTTTAAAGAAAGAAATTAAAGAAGATATCAGAAAACGGAAATATCTCCCATGCTCTTGGATAGGTAGCATCAACATAGTAAAATTGGCAATGCTACCAAAAGTAATCTACAGAGTCAATGCAGTTCCCATCAAAATCCCAGCACAATTCTTCACAGACCTGGAAAGAGCAATATTCAACTTCATACGGAGAAACAAAATACCCAGGACAGCCAAAACAATCCTGTGTAATAAAGGATCATCAGGGGCATCACCATCCCTGACTTTCAAGCCCTACTATAGAGCTACAGTAATGAAAACAGCTTGGTATTGGCATAAAAACAGACAGGAGGACCAATGCAATCAAATTGAAGATCCCAATATCAACCCACACACCTATGAACACTTATTTTTGACAATGATGCTAAACATATAAAATGGAAAAAAGAAAACATATTCAACAAATGGTTCTGGTATAACTGGCTGTCAACATGTAGAACAATGCAAATAGATCCTTATCTATTGCCATGCACAAAACTCAAAATATATTGAAAACCTCAATTTAAATCCATTCATACTGACCCTCATAGAAGAGAAAGTGATAAATATATTTGAACGAATAGGCACAGGACACCACTTCCTAAATAGAACACCAGTAGCACAGACACTGAGAGCAACAGCTAATAAATGGGACCTCCTGAAACAGAGAAGCTTTTGTAAAGCAAAGACAAGGCAAAACAGCTCCCTACAGAATGGGAAAAGATCTTTTCCAACCCTATGTCTGACAGAGGGCTGATGTTCAATATATTCAAAGAACTCAAGAAAGTAGACGTCAAACTACCAAATAATCCAATTAAAAAATGGGGTACAGATCTAAATAGGGAATTCTCAACAGAAGAATCTCAAATAGCAGAAAAACACTTAAGGAAATGCTCAACATCTTTAGTCATCAGGGAAATGCAAATCAAAACCATTCTGAGATTCCATCTTACACTTATCAGAATGGCTAAGATAGAAAAAAAAAAAAAAAAAAAAAAACAATGTCAGCTTATACTGGAGAGGATGTGGAGAAAGGGGAGCACTCCTCCACTGCTGGTGGGAGTGCAAACTTGTACAGCTGCTGTGGAAATCAGTACAGCAATTTCTCAGAAAATTAGAGATCAACCCACCTCAAGACCCTGCAATACTACTGTTGGGCATATACCCAAAGGAGGCACATTCACACCACAAGGACATTTGCTCAACTATGTTCATAGCAACATTATTTGTAATACACAGATCTTGGAAACAGCCTAGCTAGATGCTCCTCAACTGAAGAATGGATAAAGAAAATGTAAATGTGGTATATTTGCACAATGGAGTTCTCTACTCAGCGGTAAAAAACAAAAGACATCCTAAAATTCTCAGGCCAAAAAAAAAAAACAACAACAACAAAAAAAAAAACAAAAACAAAACAAAAAAACATCCTAAGTGAGGTAACCCAAAACAAGAAAGACAAATACAGTATGTACTCACTCATAAGTAGATACCAGACATAAAGCAAAAGATACCCAGCCTATAATCCACAGCCCCAGAGAAGCTTGAACCTCTTCCAGAAGCAGATGCAGAAATCACAACTAACCAATGGGCCAAGCTCCTAGAGTACAATCAAAGCGAGGGAGGAGCGATAATATGAACAAGAGTCAAGATCATGGTGGGGAAACCCACAGAATCAGCTGACCTGAGCTAGTGAGAGATCACTGACTCAGGTCTGACAAATGGGGAACCTGCATAAGACCAAACTAGACTCCCTTAATATAGGTGACAATGGTGTGACTTGGACAGTATATGAGGCCACTGGCAGTGGGTCCAAGATCTAACTCTAATGCACAAACTAACTTAGTGAAATCCATTCTATGTGGAGAGAGATACCTTGCTCAGCCTAGACACAGGGGTGTGGGGGTGGAGAGGTGCCTTAGTCCTGCCTCAATGAGATGATGAGAAACTTAGTAGACTTCCTAGGGAAGCCTTACCCTCTCCAAGGAGCAGATGGGAGAAATGGAGAGTGGAGGAACTAGGATTGGAATGTAAAAAATAAATTAATGAAAAAGACAAAAATCTCACCTGCATGTGAGTCACTGTCCCTATTGCATGATGACACACCTCTGTTGCCTCTTCCAGGTCAGTCAGAGCACAGGGCAGCCATGAGAGTGACAGGCCTAGCCAGCCACCGCCTGAGGCAGCAGCGAGAGATAGTTTCCAGATGAGGCATGGACATGGTAACACTAGGGCCAGTGTCACTGGGAGACTCAGGGGCAGCACCAGTACAAGGCAGAACCGTGAAACTAATGTATGTCCCATGACAGCCTCCAAATGCTCAAGGACCCTCTGATTAGCTAATGGTGACATTGAGGAATGTGAGGTTTCTGGTAGCAGGAAGTACACAAATATGTCCCACTTATACATAGCTCTGTGTGCTGACAGCCTCCAAACGATCTACCCATCACATACAGCTGAAGCTCAAGCTTAGCGCTTTGGGCCCCATATCAGAACAATCATCCCAAAACACCATTGTCAAGTTTGGGTAGACTAGCCAAGAATGTTCAGGACCATAGGACATGACTCCTCCTTGTTGATGTCATACAGAGACAGCATGGCAGCAGGCTCTCGGCATAGGATCCTAGCTGTCCTGTTAAGTCCCCATGAAGGGAGAGATGGACAGGACGTACAGTGACACACATGAAATCATTTCTCACTGGAAAACCATATAATCTTCATCACGTTTTACTATTCATGGTGTATTATTTTCAAACGGATCTCGATTTTAATTATCAATTTTAATTTCCTGTACAGGACCTAGAGGCCATGACTCGCTTGGGATCAGCACTTGGAAATGGACCTGCCACTCCATTGACTCCAATCTGCCACTGGACTCCGTGCAAACAGACCCAGGATGGGTCCTGCGAGCATCCCCACAGTTCCATCCTGAGACCCTGCATGCACTCACGCTCCCTCTTGATGAGCTGGGTTTTATGGCCTGCCCTTGAGTGTGGCTGTGGAAGCAAGTGCAGGTCAGGACTGAGACTTTGTGTCCACTCTTTGGAACCTCGATGTTTAGTCCCATACCAAGTGCTCAGTAAGGCTCAGAAAGTGTCCCTGGCTCACCCTGAATTGGGGTGAAATGCTCCCAAGGGTAGGGCACAAGTGGGTGGGTTAAGAATAGCCAGTGTGCCCAACACATGTGCAGTGCAGCTTAGTTTGAACACAGGAGATAAAGCTGGTGTCTCAGTTTTAGAGGCTGGCCTGGACCCCTGTGTTCTGGAAGCTTTTTCAGTTACCCGGAGGCTATGGCTTCCTGGAAGCTATACAACAGTGGCCTAGTGAAAGGACCTCAGGCCACATCAGAGGGATCTGGTTTGGAGGAGCCATGATCTCTGCTCTGACCCACCAACAAGCACACAGCAAGAGTAAGCAGGTGTCCAACCCCCACCCCCACCCCATCACCAGAGAGAAGGTAACTGCACTCAGGGTTGCTGTGCCAGGTGCATGACCAGGTGCATGGCCAGGTGCTGTGCCAGGTGCATGGCCAGGTGCTGTGCCAGGTGCATGGCCAGGTGCAGTGCCAGGTGCATGGCCAGGTGCAGGGCCTGGGTGGGGCTTTCCAATAGCAATAAAGTACTACCCTGCTTCTACTCAATGTTGGAGACTAAACATTCTTCCCCAAATCTTCAGCTGCTTGAAGTTTGAGCAATTTCTGTGGTTACCGTTGCTTTAACCATATCAACAGGGTCTCCCACACTCACCCAACTGTATTGTTTCACGATTTACCCTAGCAGCCTGTGCTTTGTGAGTGGAGTAAAAAGTCGCTGGCCCCAGCCAGATTCAGCTAACCACCCACTTGTGAAGGCTAGAGGGGCAGGCCTGCTCAGCTGACTGGAGCGCTGGGACATCTATCTGTGCCTCGGTTATAGCCCAGAAGCCCAGCAGATGAGAAGAGCATGACCGACCCCACAGTCCGCTGTTCCTACGCTGGAGTGTGGCCATTGAGACATTATGACACACTGATGGATATGTGAAAGCTGTTAAAATAGATTTCAGAGATCTGAGAACATGGCCAACACTTCAAGTTCTAGAATGTGAACCCGGATTTCTTTTTTCTTCCCTCAGGAGCCTGGGTGTCAATTGCCTGGGGTGACAGAGATGCTTCAGAGTTAAGTTAACAGTGCTCTGCGGTTCTGAGCAAGGACCAACAAATAGCCCTGGCTCCCAGGTGTATCCAATAGATATGTGCAGGTTGGTGAGAGGCCTGGACGGACTTCCTTAATGCCAGAGTCCATTAGCAATTAGCAGAGACTGAGATGGAAGCTGGTTTTGTGGTTTTTCCCCCTATTAAAATACATTAATGATATTTGAAGTGTTAATATGCTGCCGCTCTCTTTATTTGGACTGGAATATTTTTCTTTTCAAATTTTTCAACTGGCAAGATAATATGTGTGTAATTCAATAAAAGAGAGTGCTTGCTATTGGTTATTTTTAAACTTGAATTATTAGTTCCATTCCCTGAGTAGTCCTGGAAATAATTGTGTTGGATGGAAGAGGAGGGATTTGAAATAAAACAGTCGCCCACCCACTGACAGATACCTAGTGCTCTAGGTTCTTGAACACGCTGGTCTGAATTGCACCCCAAAACCCACATCTCACCTTCCCTTTGATGCTGAGGCCACCGGTGTCATAGACGATGCCCTTACCCACCCAGGCGATGGTCTGCGTGGCCCCATCGGGGGTGTGGCTGAGGACTGCCAGAGCAGGTGGATGGAGGGCAGCTTTGCCGACCCCGTAGATTCCTGTGCAGGGAAAGGGAGCATGTGAGGGGCAGACTCACCAGTGGAGACTTCCAGGGGCCCTGTAGACTCTGGTGCTGACCCACACTTCTCCTGCTGAGCAACCCTGCATGGGTCTCCCTTCCCCCTCCTGCCAGGGGCCATATGGGATGAGGGAATACAGATCCATTCCAACATCTATGGCCGCAAAGTGTTGTTAGGAGAGAAAACTCCCTGAGGAAAAGCATTGTATCATGCCCAGGAGGAAAAGAACAGGACTACAGCGTGAGATATTCTTGGGTGATGCTTCAAGCCTCTCCCACCCACATGGGTCCCCCTACCCCGAGCTCTGAGCCTCCCTTCTCCAGTTGGCTCCCACGGCTCTGCAACACGACTTCCCTCCATCATTTTCTGCTTACACGCTCCAAATTCACTAAGAAAGAGGTGCCTGCTGGAGCACAGAGGCTGCACCCCAAGGTGCCCTACTCAAACGCTGTCAACCTCGATGAGGGTGAAAATGGCCATCTGACAAACTCCTACTCATCAGGAAGGACCCACTACAATTGGTACCTCAGAGAAACTCCCCAACAGAAAGGGCCTCTGCCTGTGATTCACTGGTTAATGTGTGGGGTGGCGTGGCTCAGACAGCTGGACCCGATGACAGGACCAACCGCTGAGCACTGCCATCCTACAGCCCCCTTCCCGCGGCTGAGGTGGGCTAGGGCCTCGTCTCTAGCTGCAAACATGAGCAACAGGGCCTTCTCAGACTAGGTGGACACCTTGCTTGGTCATAACTCACAACTCTGTTCCCAGACACCTTGCTCTGAGATAAACACTGGCCACACCGGGACAAGTAGCTTCTCCAGTCCCAAGGCTAGCCAGCACCCTGCAACAGCACTTCCTGAGTCTCCGCGACACTGTGGCTAGGAGAAAGCCCGAGTCACCAGAGGCTTGTGAGCAACAGAGCTGCTTCCTGGCCCTGCAGGGACTTGTTTCACAGCCACAGCCACCGTAATAGTGTCCTTTGCCTGCTCAATCTAAAAGCACCTCAAGACAGCCCAGCTTTCCCTTCAGTTCCTAGGCATGGGGAGATCAGAGAGAGAGGCGGCTTTGAGAGAGACATGGAGGTCAGGGCAGTCCCCGTTGCACGCACATCACAGGAAAGATGTTCCATATGGCGAACACTATCCACCAGGGGTGCTGAAAAGTGCCCATGAATGTGTGTGTTTGAGGAACAGAGGGCCCTGCTGAGCTGGCTCTGAGCAGGGGTGTGGAAGGCAGAAGGAGAACAAAGACAGGGGATAGGACATGGGTCTAGCGGCTTCCAGGATCAACATCAGAGCCTCTGCCTCTGCCTCCCAGTCCAGTCTCGGACTGGAACCAAGGCTGATTCCCTTCAGGTCCCAAGCAGGATGAAACTGAGAACCCCACACCAAACGCCCTCACTGCCAGTCCTGCTAGCCAGACCCCAGCCTCCGTGGGGGGAGAGCTGAGGGCATGCAGGTCGACACACCTCCAAATCCTTTGGTCTTCAGCTGCTCATCCCGGATGATGGTAGGGATGATCCCCAGCTCCTTTCCAACTTGGCTAATCTCCTGGACATATTCATGAAAAAAAACAACAGGAGACATAAGAAGGCTTGACTGGGCTTCAACCAAAGATGAGTCATCTGTCCATGGCTGTGTGGCAGGAGAGGAACCACCTTGGAGGGCAGTGGCTGCACATCTCATGAGCGAGCCTGGGGGAAGGCTGGCCCTGCACATGTAGCTTCCTGCAGCGGATGGTCCCCACCCTACAGATGGCCAAGCCACGCCCTCAGCTGGGGATGCTGGCCTTTTGGAGCAAGATGGACTCCAGAGTTAGATGGAAGTGCCCTGGGCTATCTGGGCCACAGAAAGTTCAAACTCGAGGCTTCCTCGGCCTCTCCTTGTGGTCTGGACACCTCCCACCCACCTCAGCTTAGCCTCTTCTAGTGGAAGGCCACGGACCTCAAGGAAGATGTCTGTGTTCATCTCATTGCACGGTGTGTCCACAATGCGGGCAGCGAGGCGTACACCTTCTGTGGCGCTGGTTAAACACTAGGAGGAAAGAAAGTGTTCATCACTGGGGCCCAGGGGCAGGGTGGGAAGGAATGTCCTTTCCTCATCCAGTTCCCCAGGGACCAAAGACTTGAAACACATAAGGCTCTAGGAGAATGCCTTGGGCTCCTCACAGGCATGGCGGGAGCAGGAGCTTTGGAGATCCCCTTACATATCACCCCAGGGGGTTGAGGGGTGCCTTCCATGAGTCCCTTGGAGGCACAGAGGTCTACCACCCTGCCTTCCTTGTCGCTGAATGGCCGGCCTGCTGGGGCACGCCTATGGAAGGAATGACACCAAGCTCTGTCTTGGGGAACTCATGAGTCTCAGAGACCCAGAAGATAGGAACCTAGACCGCAGGCCCCACCAGACTCTGGCCTGTGCCAAGGACAACTCAGAGATACCCACTAGCAACTGACGATGCTAGCTGTATCCAGAGAAGGGTGGTCCCATGTCTCTTAGAGCCAGCACAGCCCTAGGCCCTGCCTGCCCACCTCTGTCTGCCATAGGGCCTTCCTCTTAGCTGACTTGAGCATACCTATTCCTTCATTTAATCTCATGCACCTAAAACCTCTGAAGTGGGGACAGCTGTCTACGTCAGTGCCTGTGCTGGCCGGAAGCAAGAGATATTAAGGGCCTTGCGGAGGAGGCGCAGGGCAGCAGCTTGAAGTTCATCATCGCCTCCCGGACTTGTATGTCAGGAGGGCAGGCGCAGGTCGATTCTGCCAGCCGGCCACCGCCCCCGCTGTCTGATCATCACGACAGCCACTGCCTGTCCCAGGTAATTAAACCTCGAAGGCTCCGAGTGGAGACCTGGGAGATGACAGCTCAAATATGAGCTGTGCTTGTGAGGCCCCTGCTACCTGTCAGCGGCCGCGGCCTGCGTGGGATGTGTGTTGGGCCGAGGACTGGCCTCAAGGGAGGCAGCTATGACCCTGCAGACCCTTCACAGGCACAGAGCTCCACAAAGCAATGAGTGAGTGCAGGGAATATAAGCCTTCGTTCCCACATGACAAGAGAAGCAACATCCATTTGCTCCTTCTGTAGGTGTTTATGTGAGGCCTGCTACATGTCAGGCAACGCGACAGACTCTCAGAGACTGGGGGCGAAGCCAGGGCAGCAAGGGCGAAGCAACAAGTTAAAGTCTACAGGACCCAGAGCTCTAGGAAGGGGCTGCGGGGTGCCCTGTGGCGGGAGGAGGGGGAGGCAGCACACGTCCACAGCGTGCAGACATGCGCACGCAGCTCGCTGAGGGGTGTGAGGGTGCCGTGGGAGGGTGGGAAGCAGAGCAGAGGGTGGGAGTGCTGAGGCGTCCGGGCTGGGGTCTGGGAGGAGGGCTGCAGCTCAGAAGGAGCTCCCTAGACAGGTGAAGACCGAAGACAGCGGGTACTTCCCGGAGTGCAGACAGTAGGCCACAGGGGACAATGAAGGAGGATGAAGGCAGGTTGGGGAGGCCGCAGCTGGGAGTCGGGGGCTTGAAAAGCAGCGGGCTTCAAGGAGGGTATGACTGCGCTGCAGCCCTCGGAAACAGAGAAGAAGAGGCCAAAACCAGGTCAAGAAAGGTTAAAACAAGCAAAACGACCACAGTGTTTTCAAGAACAGATTCAAGATGGCGGAGGTGGAGCCTGCCTTTCTAACCCTGTCAGGGAGACAGGGCAAAGCCTGGCTGCTGGGCAGTGGGGCTGGGGGCAGCTTTGTATGAAGAAAGCCTGGGCCAGGCGCCTCCACTGACTGACAGTTTGGGCAAGGCCCCCACCCAGCCTACACAAGTTTACTCAGGCTCCGTTCAATGAGACAACACACACTAAGGTGCCCCCCACCAAGGGGAAAACTCAGATCACAGCTGTGGCAGGTGCTGAGCGGGTCGGGACACACACTAAGGGGACGAAACAGGGACCGGAAGACACAACACAGCAGCACCCTGCAGAGAAAGCACTGTAGCTCTTCCCTGGGGGAGGGAGGGGGGCCTCCACCTGAGCTCCCAGGAGGCAGTGTGCCCTGCAGACACCCACTTGCAAGGTGGACACTTCCACCGGGCCATTGTCGTGTCCCACCAGGAAGAACTCCACAACGACCGTCTTCTCTGTGCGCCGGGACGCCCCTGAGCGGCGAGTGAAGAGGGGGAAGGCCCTGGCCAGGGCACAGGCGGAGGCAAACGCCTCAGGCTGTTCACAGACCATCTGCAGTGAGAGAGAAACAGGGCGTGGTTGCAGCTACAGAGGGACGCCAGGGCTGTCCCAAGAGCAGCTCCGCAGTGGACAAACCCAGAGAGGTGTGCGCCCCACAGTAAGGCACGCGAGGCACCGTGAGAAAAGTGTCCACCACCAGACGTTGTCTGCTCTTTCCCAGACAGACGAGCAGGGCATAGACATAAGCCCGGGCCTCGATAAATCTAAGCTGGCCTCTGATTTGTCACGCAAACTGATCTGGTGTAAATCACGCCGTGGTTGAAAGGTTAGCGTGGAAGGTCACGTGGCCAGCATGCTCTTGCCCGGGGTGGGCCGTGATTGGCTTTGGGAGTACTCCAGGGCCAGCACAGACTCACCAGGATGCACCGGTGGGTTCCAGGAGGCAGGCAGGTTCGCACGAGCCTGGTGATGAAGTGGGCAGCGGAAGGGCTGTTATGGCGGCTCACCCTGGAAGGCAGGGCCGCCACTGTGGCACAGTTCAGGTAGAGGGGACAGCTGTCCGTGGGGTTGGGGTTGAGCGTGGCCAGAGCTGCCTGCCAGAGCTAGATCAGAAAGGAGACACGAGACAGGCCGGGCTTCAGGACGTGTGTTGTGTCTGGGGATGCCCTACTGGCCACGCCTGCTTGTCTGCAGCGCCCCGGCCACCACCAGGCAGCTGTGGCCGGCTGCGTGGCGCCTTCCACCCTCGTAGGCTGCCAAGGCCTGCCTGGGGACCCTCTGCTTCAAACACGTGGAAGCCCGGCTCCGGGCCTCGGCCAGTTCCCACAGAAGCGGGGCTCGAGGCCACGGGTGCAGGTGCTGGGCCTGGGCGGGCGGCGACACAGGCCGGGCCTGGCTGCGGCCAGGGCCTCGGGGACAGACGCCTGGCGAGTCACCGGCCCGCCCGCGCCCAGGGCCCGGCGTGGCGCGAGGCCCGAGCTTGGCGGGCGCATGGCGGCCGCGGCCCGCTCACCTCCTCGGTGACCCGGGGCTGCAGCTTCCCGCGGACGTGGCTCCAGGGCACGCGGTGCAGGTGCTGCAACCGGCCCAGCAACAGCAGGGGCCGGCTCTGGGGGTCGGCGTCCCCGGCGCTGGCCTGGAACTGCAACCCCACGCTCGCCATCCTCCCCCGCAGCCCCCGGCCCGGCCCGGCCCGGCCGCCCGGCACCCCGCGCCCCGCTCCGGCCCGGCCTGGCCCGGCTCGGCGCCGCCCCGGCCCCGGCGCCCCGCCTTCGCCGCCGCCGCCGGGCCGCGCCGCCCTGCAGGGCCCACCCGGGGCGCGAGGGGGCGCCGGCGGGGGCGGGGCGGGGCGGGGCAGGCGGGGCGGGGCGGGGCGCACTGCGCCTTCCGGGCCACCGTCGGGGGGCCACTGGCGCGAGAGCCCTTGGAAGCGCTCCAGCCCGGCGCGGTGCCTACCCAGGCCCACCTTCCAGTGGGTTCCAGGACACACGGAAGCCTCCATTGCCAGGGGCTGCCCTGGCCACTGGGACGCACAATTAGGCATTTAGGTCTCTCTTTCTTCAGCGTCCCTGCCCTTGCCAGAAAGGTCGCGGTGCAGCAGTGCGAGCAAGCTGCAGCCCGGGCTTGGTCACCTGTGTTGGGGAGGACAAGTTGGCCGTGTGGGGAGGTTGTGGGAAGTCCCAGCTGCTACCCAACGCTGCTCAGGTCTTGACTGCTCCAGACACGGTGCTGGCACCCCTCAGTGACCTCCAGTCTTATATGTCACTCTTAACCTTAATTTCTTCTTTATTATCCGGTCTTTACACGTAGCAAAACGAGACGGCTCAGCGAGAAAGGGGCCCGAGGACTGAGTTCTAACCCTGGATCTAGAAGGAGCAGACAAACACCCATAAGTTATTGATTACAAGACATTTACTCACAACCATATACACACCCAGAAAGAGAGTGAGAGCTATATAAATAAAACATTAACCTAGCAAAGCCAGATTCATAGCCTAGCATTCCATACTGCTGGCCCCAAAGCCATCTCACTACCCACAAGCCACCTCTGGTGTCCACTCCCTCAGGTTTGAAGGGTTCTGTGGCACAGAATGGGTACCACAGACTAGTAGCTGAGTGAGCAGAGGGAATTCCTTTGAGACACTGGCTTTCCTGACACAGAACTCAATGCTAATTGGATCTTATTTTCTTGAAAAAGATTTTTTACAGCATCTGAATGTTTTCACACATTCGTAAAAGGTACTGAGTGTTCCTCAAAGATCTATCCTGATTTTATGGTGTTTGCAAACACAGCACAAGGCACAAGGCACTCGGGAGGGGGCCGAGACTACTGCAATCTACCTAGAGGGTGGCAGGAGCAGGCCAGCTGTTCACAGGCAAGATGGCGCCACCGCCAGCAGGGATGACCGTGGGGGTTGGGGTGGGTGGGGATGGATTTAATGACAGAGCAGGATGGGAGCCTAGATAAGAGCAGGAATTGGTGCTGGGAGTCTTCCCACTGTACAGATTCTACAGACCTAGAGAGCCCAGAATAGAGAGTACAGAAGCTATCAAGCGGTTGGAGAGAGGGGCTGGGACCTAACGTATTTCCCATGCAGGCAGGAGGGTCCCGGTCTGCACGCCCCGCACTCATGTAAAAAGATGGGCTGTGATCCCAGCACTGGGGAAGGAGAGGCTGGAGGATCCCTGGAGCCCAATGGCCAGCTAGTCTTACCCAAATGGTTAACTTCAGGTTCAGTGAGAGGCACCGCTTCAAAAAGGAAGGTGGGGTGTCTAAGATGGCACTTGTCACCAAGCCTAGTGACCTGAGTTCAACCCCCAGGTCCCTCATGGGGAGGTGAGGACCAACTCTGATGGGTCTTAGACCTCCGTGAGTACTGTGTCACACTCAAGCACACACACACAAACATAAAATAAATTAACTGTATAGACAAAAATCTGCCCAGAAAACCAACACAGAGATGGGGATTCACTAAAGAAAGACACCTAAAGTCAACCTTTGACCTACACACACACACACACACAGACACACACACACGCAGGCACTTCTGACAGTAGGGCCTGGTGGCCTCATGGGTCACCTGGTACACTTTCGGACAACATCCCTCCCCTGCGCATTTATGAATGACCTCTGTGACCCACAATGATGTCTGAGATGCTAGAGTTCAGTCAACATTTATCAAACATTTACTACACACAGAGCAAGGCAGGAAGTTAGATGTTTCACAGGAGCAAGCATTCCCTCTCTCTTTTCTTGGTTCCACGCCACCCCGAATCAAAGAAATCCAAACCAAACAGAACACTCCACTTTGGAAGCCTACCGGTTTCTTCAAGATGACAGGTGCATGCGACAGATACAAGTGTTTCCCTCTGATAGCAGACTTCACAGACAGTAACATAAATAAGGGGGGTGCTTTGCTTAGATACATTTTTACCAAGGTGTTAACCCACAGCTCAGGATACTCCTCACTGTCAAGGAAAAATTCAACCTCTACTTAATTTTCTTTTTCCTTTTTGAAAAAAATGAAAGTTTAAAACAAATGGCAAGATGTTGCAACCCAACATTTTGCAACTTACAATTTTGTTGACTTGAGACCAATTCCACACCTGACAAGGGCAACCAGCTGCAGCTCAGAAAAAAACAGAAAAGCTCAGAAGCTTCTGGAAGAAAGCAGAGTAAAGTTCTCAGGAGTTATTAAGTCACACTCTGGGACATGGTTCTAAAACCCTTACATGTTGCCCAAGGCCGTTTAGTCTCACGGATCCGCAACTTTTCTCAACGCTAGTTTATCTGGCGTGAGAAGGCAAAGCCTCGTGGTTTCTGGCATCTTCATTCATTCACATTGCGTTCACGTGTTTATTGTGGTGTTGGAGACTGAGTCCCAAGGCCCTCATCACCCTAGGCAAGTGCTCTGCCACTGAACCACATCCCTAGATCTCTTCATTTCTCATTGGAGACAGGGTCTTCTTGGTGTGTCACTAGGCTGGTCTCAGGCTCATCTCTAACCTAAGGCTGGCCTTGAACTTGCGATCCTTCTGCCTCAGCCTCCTGAGTTCAACACTGACCTAGCAAACATAAAGTTTTCACAGTCCTAGGCCGTTACCTCCAAAGAGAATACTAGTTAGTGTGCGAAAGCTGCTTAAGGGTGTGGATGGGAGGGGTGGAATCCAGCCATGGAATCCAGACACCCCCGGTCACTGGGACAGGACTGAGGCAGGGAAGGCCCTGTGGACTGGGATAGACCTTTGCTTGAGGGATGAGTGGAATTTTGCTGGCAGTCTGATCCTGCTTTAAGAAGTAACTGTTCACAGGGTGCCTTGGGGTGGTAAAGGACACAATTCACTTAGGACATCTGAACTCATGTGGCTGGATCCAGCATGTGCCTAAGATGCACGCACAAGCCTTGAACACCGTTGGAAGTGCCTCGGCCAGGACTCAAATGAAGTAGTCACGGCTGGTTGACAGGCATCTGCAATGTTAGCACAAAGGAAGTGGAGCCAGCTCTAGTCTGGTGACCCCCACTAAATGACACGTTCCTGAAGCCCTGAAGCCCCCAACCTAGGTATGAGCCCAGCTCAGCAAAGACCAGATGTTTAAGTGACCTCTGAGTATTGCCTCAGGCTGAGATGTCTGTCTCGCGAGTCCCCTAGCATGAGGAAATGCGTTGGCAGCGGTGGTACCCGAAGGTTTGCCTCTAACGGAATCAGACCGGAATCCCCTGAAGAAAGAGGAGCTTACTGCTGTGGAAAACACGTTTCTCCAGAACACTAAAAAAACAGAACAAAACCAACAACCTTCACTAACTATGGAAAGTCAAAAAAGTAGAGCAGTGAGAACTTGTGTGCCCTCAGCAAGACCACGTATGTCTATGACCCACATGTAGCCATGTGCACACAACGGTGAGCTTCTTTTCCTGTACTGTTTCAGTGGAACGGCACACGCTAGGAAGCTCTCACCGTGCCTTGGACTGCACCACCCCAGCAAGCGCGTGGTGTGCAGACCCCCTGCAGAGCCCACAGCCCTGCCCTCCATCACTGTCTCCTTCTGTGTCCTCACACAGCCTCTGTGGCTTTTGCCTTCAATATCCAGAATCCAAGCAAGGATCAGGCGTTCCATTTGGCTGTCAGGTTCTCTAGTCTCCCTTAATCCGGAATAATCCCTGCCTCGGTCTCTCACAAGGACATGTCACCTAAATGGCCCCTGCTCCCTTGCGATTATATTTGGGTTAAAAAAAAAAATCTATATTATGCTCTCCACTGTCCCTCATGAAGAGGTACAGGATCTAAGTGTCACTTACATTGGCTTTAAGTGGAGTATGAGGGATCTCTTCACGGTCGGAAGACAGTTCCCCTTTATAAGTGATAGAATTAAAAACCAACATCTGCTTTTAAACCAATTCTGCCTCTCATAACCACCGTTTCTGTCGTTTATTCTTACAAAAAAAAAAAAAAAAAAAATTTCCCAGACAGGCACTCATATAGTCTACGGTGTTCTTGAACTTATGTACCTGAGGTTGACTTTGAACTTTTGATCTTCTTGCCCCTCAACCCCCACACCCAGCCCCCAAGTACCAGGGTTCTGGTGCATACCCTTATTGGCTGGGAATAAACTCTGGGCTAGGCAAGCGCTCTACCAACTGGGCCACTTCCCAGTCTCCAGTTCCCTTGTTTAACAGATGCACAGCCTCCAAGAGCCCTGGCTAGCGCTGTTGGCTGTTTTCTCAGGAGGGACAAAAGAAGCTAGCTGTGATGTGATTTTGTTAATTTGGTGTTCTGAACCCAGGCACCAAACAGGCAATTGCTTTAACCCACTGCGAGGGGTAGGGACTATTTCCCCTACTTAGAACCTTTTTCTCTTTTCCTAAAGCCAGAGCTGGGAGGGACACTTTGGGGCTGCTAGGATGTCCTGGTGTTCAGTGTCTTTAGCATTAGAGGGAAGGTCCTCTGACTTCAACCTGCAGGCTGTTGTTTCTAGCTGTTTCTGAGCAGTGAGCTCCTTCTCACTCTCTGGGATCAGCTACATCATGCAAATCCAATACAGAATGAAAATGCAGAATTCCTGCCTCCAAAAGGAGCAAGGCAGGGAATTCCATCAGGCGCCAGGCCCCAGGGCCCCAGCGCCCTGCCTGCATGTCCTTCAGGAGTGCGGCCTGTCTTCAGCACAGGTGCTGCGGCCGGCCGTTAGCAGCCTTCTTTCCTAAGTCCTTTAACGCATTCTTACAGGCCCCTTTGTTGTTTGATTACTCTGGAAGTGTAAGATGATAAGCCCACTCTGTTCCTTCTTGCCCAAATGCTAGCCAGCCACTTCTCCAGAATGCTGAGGCTCCTCTGGGTGGGATTGGGCCTGGCTGATTGAGTGGCTCCAGCGCACTGGACCCCACATCACTGCTCGCCATGGGGTCCTTGCTTCTGGCCCCTTTGTTGGGCTGAGATGAGTCAACATAGGACTTGTAGACTCCTGCCATCCCCCTGCAGGCTTCTTCTGTCACCCACCCACCCTCCCACGAATGCTCCATAAACAGCACCAGGCTCCATTCCTGACCACACACCTGGCATCTCTTTATGTTTTTTATTTTTACTTTTTAGTTTTGCTTGCAGCATGCCACTGACATGTCAGAGTTCATTATTGTGTGGTTTGTCTGTGATAGGCACTTAGGTTCATATCTGTGTTCAGGTGGAGGCTTGCTCTTCCTGCTTCTAATATTTTTCTTTTCTGAATGCATGAAACATTTATAACGCTCAGAAATTCTAGCTGTAAAAAGGAATGCTCAAAAAGGGGCCACTCCTGTCCCTGCTTCTATTCATCCCTCACAAATCACCTCTTTACCCCCACAGGTAGCCATTCCTATTAGTTTCTGGTTTATCTTCCCTGCCTCTTCTTTGAGAAAAATATAGCTACTATCTCTCCATGCATCTTGCACAAAAGGTGCCACACAATCTTTTGCACTGGGCTTGAAAAGCACACGTTGTACAATCTCACTGTCTTCGCTTTCTGCCATCAGCAGGACAAGAGAGAATGTGTTAATAAAAACATACTATCAGAACCATTTATTTACAAGCTGAACCTGGGTCCTTTGGACACCAGGTCTTGGGACTTCTGGCGAAGATGAGGGGCTGAGCTAGTCCCTGAATTAGCCTCCAAGCTCGAGGCAGCAATAACCCTCATGTCTCAGGAACTAAATTCCTATTTACCTCTGAACACCAGCACAATTATTTTTGTAGTTGCAAAAGTTTTTGAGGGCATATTGAAGGCCTAGAGCCTTGGGATTGGGGAGGCTGCAGGAAGGAAGAGGGAAATGATTAACAGCGACTACATACAGTCCCACATTCCCTTAAGCAAACTCAACCTGTGAGCATGGGGACTTACAGAAAAGCAAAATGGGGGGGGGTTTATTCTGATCAAATCTTGTCCTGAGGAAAAACCTTCCCCGGCAGGATCCTGTTAGAAGGCGGATTTCTCCAGTGTATGGAAATGAGTCATTTCAACCTGCGTCATATTGACTTTCCAAACACCCCATGTTTATTACACATTTATCTGTGCTGTCCAACGCAGACCCTTCAAAAAGAATCATAAATCTGTTGCCGAGGATTTGGGCAATTGAGTGGTGTTGAGGGGAGGGTGGGGGAGGCAAAGAGCTAACCTGAAATTCTTTGTTGTCGTCTGGAGCAGTGAGCAATGAGAAGCAAATTCAATATTTTCTTCTCCCTAAATCTGGAAGGTCCCTTATTTCAGGCTGGTCCAAAGTTATGGAAGGAAAATTCTGGGTCTTTATTTAAGGCTGGTTCATAGTTATGGAATGAACATTCTGGAAGGTCCCTCATTTTAGAATGGTTTAGTTATAAAGGTTAAGTTTTGGAAGGTCCCTATTTCAGGCTGGTTCATAGGTATGGATGGAAAGTTCTAGAAGGTCTCTTAATTCAGGCTGGTTTGGTTATGGATGGAGCTGACTGAAATGCCTTATAGTGCAGGGTGAAATGCTGGGTCTCGGCCACCTATAAAACTTGAGTGACCCTCTAGCCCAAGCACAGAAAAAGGCATTCTACTCAGACTTGTGGCTTTTCCAACATCTTCAAAGTACAGTAACACTTAAAACGTCACCCACGAGAACCCTAAAAGGGCATTTTGAGGCTTTTTTCTCCCCGTGCCAGGTACACTCAGCAAATGTGTGCTGTAAGGTTCGACTTTTAAACCAGGATTATTGGTTATATTAAACGCACCGGATCTTTAAATGAGTGGCCACTCTCCCCTTTCCAGGACACTCTCTCAGGGTTAGAAAAGGAGGGGTTGGGTAGTATGGCTCACACTCCTAAATCTTAGGGGAAGGCAAGATAAGGCCAGTAACCAGCTGGGGGCTCAGGAAGTCTGGGTCCCAGCTCTGCTGGTTTGTCTGAAGGATGAGCTGGGGGGCTCGGGCAGCTCAGAGTTGTGCAAACAGAAAACATATGCCTCCATAAGGCAGACATGAGGGCTGGAGCTCTGTGTAAATCTAATTATTAGCATGAACCAAAGGTACTGTCACTGTTTAACTCATCCGACCTTTTAAATGGATAACCAACCTTGAGGCTTAATTGGATTTAAAAAAAAAAAATCAATTTCTAGCCATCACATAGTGTTGAAACAAAGTACCACATTCTCGGGCAATTGTAAAATCTGGTCTGGTCTGCCCAAGACTATTTTTTATTATTTGCAACTTTAGAGTGCTATCGCCCACCTCCGTGAGCACTTCCTGTACACACTCCCCTTCTGTAAACAAGTGCAAGCTCACGTGTGCGCACACTGGACGCGTCATCACACAATCGGTCTCCTGTTCGGCGGCAGGCTGATTCATCAGCCGCAATCTCTTCGCACCAATTACACAGAGCTGAACTGGGGATAATGGCTCACCACTGTCTGCAAATCTCTCTTAGCTGCAGCCTGGCATCATCTTTGTAATAAGGAAAAAAAAAAAAACAAAAAAGCAAAAAAAAAAAAAAACCCTGGAGGAAGCTTTTTACCAAATCCCATCTTGACCATTAAATCTTTCTTGAAGAAGGTCATTTAATTTTATGGAAAGAAATGAACAATTAAAACGTAATAAGCAGAAAGGCGTGCTGGTCTAGAAATTAGGAAGCTGACAATCCCTGTGCTGAGGTACACCGGCCTTGTGACCATGCCACATCCAGGCATGGGTCTCAGTTTCCCCATCTGGAAAAGGGAGAGGCTCAGTGCGGAAGGGTGTTCTTTGTTCCCCAGCAGATAAAGACAGAGCTCTGTGCCCTGGGTCAGAATACTAAGTTAAAAAAAAGCATTTGATTCCCTCAGCACTTCCTGGGAAAATGAGACCAAATGATACAAACAGGGCCCATGGCCTCTATCACATCTGTAAATGAGAAACAGTGATTACTAATGGTGGAATTTGGATGGTTAGCTTAAAGCAATTATAGAATTATAGTTGACAAACAGAAAATGCTAAGCCCAGTGGTCTGCTTCAACGAACCCTGGTTTGAATGCACACCATCAGATGGAGCTTTGTTTAAATAGCCCGTTTTTGGCAGATTGTAGGATGAAAGTGGAGGGCCGCACAATTATCTCAGCGTTCAGGACAGTCCAGGGAGCTCATTTGCACAATTGGACAAATGATTATTTTCTTTTGCCTCAATTGGCCAGATAATCGTGCACGAGCCTCTGCCATTTGGCTCTGTGGAATGTCCCTTGATGTGGTAAGGAAACCCAGCATGGCCGGATTTAGCCTGTATGGGGGTGGTATGGAGTTGGGGACAAGATGCACACGGCTGGCGTCCCCCAGTCTAATTCTGAGCCCCAGGTAGGAAGTACTTCTACACAAGCTGTCTACATGTCCACCAGTGCCCTCACTAGCTTGTTCTGACACCCATCAGCTTGAAAGGTCTGTTTTCCTTCAGTTTCAAAGCAACTAAACAAAAACATCAGACAGAAGGTTAAAGGTACTGTGTGGGTGGCCAAGAGAACTCAGAGAAAACCCAGAGGTTTCAAAGGGCCGACATGCTTAAGAGCACAATGGAGAGAGCCACACTTACAGGCACTGAGCAGAGCCAGGCTCCCGTGTATGCATCCGAAGGGCCAGAGCTGTCTCCTTAGAACAAATGAAATCCTACTGTGTATCCACAGAGGCTGCTGCCCCCTTGTCTACCTAATGGTGGCCTACCATGAAAACGTCCCCCCGTGTGGCCCGTGTGGCTTAGAAGGGACCCTGATCATCAAAGCAAGGACGCTCACAGTTGGCATGCTTTTTGCTATGGCGCTCACAGGTATCTTTGGGTAGATGGGGAGGTTGGCTGTGACCTCTCGACAGCGGACAGATGAAGGCTGCTCTCACTTCATATACGATGTTCACAATTAGCAGATTGAGTTCACACACAGCTTGACCTCCGACAGTCAAGACTCCCAACCCTGACCTAGAGCCTAAGTCTCAGGGCAGCCTACTTAATGGCAATGTCCAATCGTGTGTGCATGCCCTTGAGTGACCATCCTAAGTCCAGATCACCAAGGGCTCCGTAGCAAAGATGACACTTCCACTCCAGAACTACCCACAGCCCCGAATGGTAGCACTTGTCTGCCCTGCCTGGGACCCCAGCCCTTGGGAGACAGAGACAGGGTCCAAGTTGAAGGGCAACCTGCGCTACTCAGGCCCTGTCTCAAAAAACACCCTCCCCTTACATCTGTCAGTCCACACGTTCACCGGCCTTGCCACCTCAGGCTCGCTAGCCTTAGGGAAGATGGCTGTCCTTTGAGAGTGGGTGACTTCTGGGCTAGCCAATGGTTGATGAGCAGGAAGGGATCATATGCCAGACTTAGGGTACCATCTGTGGCTCAACAGACTCTCTAGGGGGCTCTCCCTCGTCTGCCAGGACTCACCGGCAGCGGCAGCCACCGACTCTGGCCCCCCAGCACGTGTGGAGGGCTACCTCTCCTCTCCCCCAGGTATGCATGGAAATGAGCATCACCATTCTGCTCTGGCCGTGGAGGAAGACCTGACATTCCTAGCAAAGCCTGTCCCTCACACTTGTCATACCACACCAGGAGAAGGCACTGGCCAACGCTAAGTCCTGTGCCACTTTGGGCACAACGTCAAGATGGCCAAACACACTCACATAAAGTGTGTTTTCATAAAGAAAAATAATTATCAGCCTTTTATGTGGCTTCTCTTTTTGTATACTGGATAGCAAATTGATTGGTCCCTTTGCGGGCCTCCATTAGATAGACAAATTGACTTCTAGACACTGAGGCAGAGGCCTCAGGCACAAAATAAATAGCCATGGCCCCAAAGATCCCTGACGTGGCCAGACCCTCTGCTAGCACAAACACATTTGAACAAAATATGACCCCCATCATTAAAATTAATACTAGGAATGCGGGATGCTTTTCAATCTGTGAGGTTGCTTTATTGTACAAAAAGTTTCCAGTAACAGTAAATTAGTTAGGACAAAAAAAAAAAGTCATTTTGGATAGAAGTGCTTCACTAATTGCTTTATTTAAGCACACAAGGAAAAAAGTCTTATCTGGCCAATTAGGTTGGCGGGTTTTATTACCTTTAAGAAGCCATTAGCTGGGATGAAACCCTGCAAGCACTTGTGTCAAAACAAATAAATAATGCTCTCTCAATTAGCAGAGAAAGCGGTACATCCGTTACATCAGACACACACTGCTTCACATAGTGGCCCAGCCAGCATCCAAACACCCCAGACAGACAGACAGACAGACAGACAGACAGACAGACAGACAGACAGACAGACAGACAGCAGTTCTCTCAGGGGCCCCAAAAGACAGACACTTCTCTCTCTTTCCACCCCACTCTACAGGAGTCATCTGGTGGAAGAAGGTGGTGTCCCCAGGGCACTTCCTAGGCACAGGGACAGATTTGATTGTCACCTCCATGGCCAGACTGAAGGGCAAGATGGGCCCACAGACAGAGCTTGTCCCTGCAGTGGGGACGTTGGTACTAACTTCTCTGGTGTCCTCACAAGCTTCTGGTCCTTTCCCCCGGGGCAGGCTCGAAGAGGAGAACAGTGCTGTCCCCAAAGAGCTGGTGCAAGGGCTCTGCACCCATCAGGGTGGCTGCGCCTGGACCAGAACCACGCTGTCTACAGACAGAAGGGGACAGTCCCTCTTCCCACAGGTCCTTGGGACAATTCCTAACCAGATCTGTTAGGTTACCCAGAGGGGTTGGGGAAAACGAATCCCCTCTCCCCAACCAAAAAAAAAAAAAAAAAAAAAAAAAAAAAAAGCAAGCAAACATAAACCCATTCAGGGAAATAAATACAAATACACGGTACACGGTGACCCTTTCTTAAAAGGTCACCTTTCTTTCAGGCCCTGACAGTCACTGAGCGTGGCCTTCACAGATTGCTTAAAGCAGGTCCCCTGATTTGACAGTCCACCCTCAGAAGTCAGGAGGCCTGTGGGACCCTCTTCCCAATTCTGAAGTGATGGGGTCCAATCATCCCTACTAACGTCACCGAAGGAGTCTGGTAAACCTTTGGTCCCCAATACCCCACAGTCTGGGCAGGGAGGCTGAGTGCAGGGTAGATCTGCACAAGCTGGAGTTTTGAGTCACCCTTCAGTGAAATCTATATAGACAAACATTTGCATATATACAAATAAAACGGTACACACTCAACAGAGCCACACTCTTAAATAATAGAAGAGAAGCAGAGACAATTTTAAAAAGTCATCATAATCACACAAAGAACACTAAAGTTACAGCAGTGTCAATGAAGACAGGGTAAACAAGACACTCACAGCCTTGTCTTCAAAACCCTATCACTGTCCGCATCACTCTAGCTCTGCAGAGTACCCCAGCACCACGGTTAGCAAATAGGTAAACAGAGCCTTACTTTGGCGATCTGACATGCGTGCACACACACAGAGCACGCATATCTACACACAGCACACTAGAGTGTACACACACACACACACACACACACACACACACACAGAGGACTGCCCTAGCCGAGGTTCTCACTGTCCTCAGGAATATACCCGCTTTCTGGGCATTGCTAAGTGGTAACGGAAGAGTCGATAAATCAAATCATGGGTAGAATATTTTACTTTAAAATGGAGTGATGTTTGGTTAATAATTCGAGATCCACTAATAATAAATGGGGTGACCCATTTAAAATGGCCTCTATGTAAATTTACAGCTCATCAAATGGAGTCAGGTTTGGACAGGTCATTACATAGCTAGAATGTAAGTAATAGACTGTCTGAGTGAGGACGGCTAGGGACACACAGGCTCAGTCCAGCTTGTGACACTACCAAGCTTTCCTGTACTGAGGTTCAGACAACCAAATCTCTGATTTAGGAGGTTTTGCTTAGTAACCCTCTTGGTTTACAGTAGAAAATGCAGTGCAAGATTCTGAATGAGGAATATGCTACTTACAATTGATTTAAAAGCATGAAGCTGGTTTAACTGGCCCGTCTAAATGTGTTAATTAACATCAATGATGGTTTCTTATTTTTCACACTTTGTTACTCTGATCGTTAACAGTGATGGAAAAGCTAAATTAAGTTAATGGGGAACGGATTATAAATTCTTGAAGGACTTCTTGGTTTGTTTTCAGCTGGGAAGATGAAGAGGCATATTGTGCCTCTACTCATAAATTTTTGGTACCAAACTTCTTAAAAACCAGATAATTAAAAAAAATTTCCTAGAAATTATTTAACATGCTGCTCAGACATGAGTGCTAAAAATGAGTACATGCATATCACATTGGTGCCTCAGTAATGCCTGTAACCCTTCACTCATTCCACTTTCTAGAAGACATGTTTACATGACAGCTGGTCAAGGGCCAGTGTCCTCAGCAAGAGCTTCATTCAAGTCCTTAAACTCTGGACAGAGACGGAAACTCATGGCTGAGCCTACACTCCAGTCCTCCGGAGGGGCCGTCCACAGGAAGGTCTACTGCCCCCTGTTGGGCCACGGGCTATGCTCTGTAGGGAGTACAGTGGTGTAGCGCCAGGCAAGCCCTCACACTCAAGGAATCCATGCAGCAGCACTCTGCAGAATGTGGAGTCACTAGCGAGACTTCACGCCGATGAGGACCACAACGAGGACTACGATGATGACAACCAGTACCAAGATCACAAGCATCTTCCGGTCCCTCTTTTGGTACTGCTCTGCCTACAAAAGAGGAGGAAGGCGTCATTCCCATAGCCCTCACACAGCCTTGGTTCTGCAGGGTGGTCTCACATCCGCGCTACAGGACAAGCGTCACGGTCACACCCTCCCCTAGTGGGAACCAACAAGACCGGATCCACGTGTGGATCTACTGTGAGGACAGAGGCCAAGAAACACCAAGTTCGCATCCGTCTGCTCCTTCCCTGTACAGAAAAGGGTGACCAGGAAGCACTGCCCCCGAGGCCCTGTCTCTACTTCCTCTGACCCTGGACACAGAACACCTCCCCGAGGGAGAAACGGTCAATGTAGCCATCTACGCTGACTTAAGAGCCACCCTAGGAACACGTGCATCTGACCTCAGCACTGATGGCACGCAGAGCTCCTGAATCCCCACCTGCACACCTCCCCTACATGCAGCACCCAGACGCACTGGGGACCCCATGTGTGGTGGGGACAGCACGCCAATGCCCCTCACGTGGCTGGTGACTGACACAGACTCCGAAAGGAGAGCACGCTCTGCGACTGCTGGGTTCTCGTCCTTAGGGACCCACCCACCACCCAGAGAAGGCCCTTCTCACCCACAAATAGAACAGGAGACAACCCTGGCCAATGGAAGCAGCTCCCAAGCCTCAGCTGCCTTTCCACAGTGTGGGCTGAGAACAGCACCATTCCTCAGAGAACCCAAGAACCAAGGAGAACACACACTGGGAAAACTCCCAAGTGTAGTGTGCTCTGCCAAACTTAGTGCGGACACCCGATCGGCATAGCACAGTACAGCCCAGAACTCCTGGACTCGAGCGATCCTCCTGCCTCAGCCTCCAGGCCCAGTCTCTCCCCTATGTCTACATCACAACACAAAGCACATTTCCTAGTCATGGCCTAGGACATTCCAGGGCTGGCAGATAATTTAGCAGCACCTCAAACTGTGACAACAAGAAGCTCATGGTCACCTCTGTTACTAAGCAAGACTTGTCCCCGGCCTGTGAGGAAGCAGCACATGGATGGCCTAGGGCTTCTGGTCAGACCCTGCAACCTGGCACCATGAGGAGAAGATGGAGGGATTTCTGCTTTCAAAAGAAGGAGGAGGACTTGGGAAAGTGCTCGTCACATGTCCAGGAGCCCCGGCGGGTATCAGACAAGGAAGCAGCCCTGATTTCATCTGTTAGGTAGAGCTGGCTGCCCGCCCTTCACAGGAGGCATGTGCCAAACCACACTCATGACCTGGGTGTTCACGAGCCCATTTCTCATCACTGATTATAAAATTTCTAAAATGATTTCCACCGGCTTCTTAAAAAAGACATTTAACAAATATGCAACCCCAGGAAAGAGGTCTCTCATCAGCAAGAGCACAACCACCTTCACTCCTACAAACTTCTCTAGAGGTGACACAGTAAGGGACAATTAGATTTGTACCCTTGTTGACTGCCCTCCACCAGCAAGTTGTCAGAAGTAAACCCCAATGCCCCAAGTTAGCAACAACAAGAGATGGCCTCCAGCCCATACCAAGAGAGTACAATCAACCAACTTCTCTAACAAACTCAGAAAGATGGGAAGCAGACAAAGAAAACCCCAGGCTCACAGGAGCACCCCAGGCTCACAGGAGCACCCCAGGCTCACAGGAGCACCCCAGGCTCACAGGAGCACCATGACAACCAGGCTGCAGCATGACAGTAAGCCTCAAGCGGCTCCCATTTCTACCCCTTTGTGCCTTTTTGTGTCTTGGGTTGAGGATGGGTTACAGAAGAGAACCTCCTAGGAATTCCCAAGATTTGATAACTTCCCGAGGGCCCAGCACAGAGATGATCCGTACCTTGTGAAGCTGCTTTAAGCCATCTTCCGTCTTGACACAGGACTGTTCAACATTATAGTCAATTCTGTCAAGGACTGTCCCCTAAGCATTAAGAGACAGTACACACAGTCAATAATTACAGCTAGGGAGACTGAACTTCCAACCCTGAGACATGCACGTCACAGACGTTGGGACTCCCTCCAGAGTACTGTCAGAGCCGTAAGCAGTGCCAGGGATGCTGCAGCATGAGAAATGGGTCTGTTTTTCATTTACTTCTGTGGACATGCCACCTTCAGATGTACTAGAAAGCAAAGAGCCATGGCTTTCCACCTTTTGCTGTTTAAATACTGGGATCTGGCAGATGGAGAGTATCACTAGGTTCTACACCGTTGCCAGGCTGCTCCAATCGCGGTCTAAACTGACAACTTGGGTCTCAAGGATAGCCTCTTGGTTCTCACAAGCCTGGAGAAAAGATAGCAATTCACTGGGAAAGACAGCAGTTAAGCTCTTGGTGCCTCAACTGTCTACTCTGAAGTTGGTTTCAGGGGACCAGGACCCAAACAAATCCCTGCTGGCAAGATAATAAAATGCTCTAATCAGATGGTAACAATGAACAACCATTTAACTCTACTTAAAAGCTGGTGGTTCCAACAGCCATTACACAACAATCAGCCTCTGTCAGGAGGGAATCTTGCACAATGGTAGAATTAGGCCAGGCTTGGTCAGACTCCACCAGGCCTCCACAGAAAGCATGCACATGAACATCTCTGCGGCAGAGCAGAAGACAATACAATTTCTATTCCTTTTTTCTTCCAGATTAAAAAGCTATCAGTATTTTCACAGGGAATGACAATCGCCCACAGTACCTGCAAACACGTGCAACGTGAGGAACCCAACTGAAGCACTGGAGGAAGGGACCTCAGGGGAGGGTGGGAAAGACGCCCCACAGGACACACACCTGCTCCACAATCATGGCTCCCAAGTCCCTGAAGATCTCACTGAGGTCAGAAATGGACTGCACAATCTGACGAATCTCTCGCTCCCTCTCCTGCACCATCAGGGTGCCCTGTTCCACCAGAACCAGTTGGTCATCCGTGAAACCCTGTCCAAGTGAGAGTCTCCCTGTTAGGAAAGCTGTGACAGGCCATTTCAGACAACGTTTAGGGAAAACAAATTCTGCAAATATTTTTATAAAGCACTTGGCGACAGGGAGCAATGGTTCCAACCCCCAAACAGCATATAGGGGGTGGGGGACAGCTTTGTGCATCTCAGGTTCTGGGACACACACTGTAAGCCCCTGTGACAACTGGGAGGGAGGCACAGCATGGCTATTCTGCCTGTGGCAAGGACTCCTCAACAGACACAAGGCGACAGCCCCAGTCTCCTCACCTGCAGTGGAGCGAGGAACTAAGGAAAAGAGGAGGCGGACATGGGTTTCATCACGCACCTGATCATACACAGCAGCATCGTCTCCATCATCCATTAGTGGCACTGACGTGTCGAAGAAATGCTGTGACCTTTCCTCTCGGTTCTTCATGCCTGCCAGACAGGAGCCCACTTTACTTGAATGCGTGTGGCTACTGTTCCACCATCAAAACGCCAAACTAGAGTAAAACCCAACAGCAAGGGGAGGACCCCGCACAGGTCTGAAGAAGCCCACCTATGGGGGAGGGAGGGGCGCTTGTGGTAATGCACTGCAAAGGATTGCAAGTATTCAGGGTACTTGGGACAGTCTACTCTCTAAATGCCCGGCTCAACGGGCGCCAACACAGACAGGACACAGCCACCTGAGACTCTAAGCGACACAGTTATGCTAACTGCTCTGAAGACACGTTAAGCAGCCTTCTCCTCTCCTGGGACATCTCCTGTAAGCACTCTGCTCAGACTCTAGAGGAACAAAATTACAGCAGATGCACGGGTTGGAAGGGAGCAGGGTCTCGGGAGGAAGTGGGTTTCGTCCATTACAGACAACACAGACAACCCCAGCAATAGTTGAGCTGGTGCAAGACTATTTACACCCTACGCTCAATCCCCAAGGGCCACATGGATGCCGCTGTGTGAGGGGCTGGCTCTTACACGTGTTGTAAAGAACTCCAAAGCCCAACCTCACATCACAAGCCTTCTTTTCTAGAACTGCTGTGACTTTCAAAGTCTGTGGACAGCCAGGCTGGATTCTACTCACCTGGAGAAGAAGTGTCTATGCCGCCGCACCAGAGAGACCTTCCCTCCTCAGGGAGGACTCCCAGGGGGCAGCTTCCTCTTGTTGAAAAAGTGTGCCTGTGCCTAACTAGCTGTTCACAATGAAAGGCAAGGGCGGATGGAGAAAGGGCCCCAAAGGATGACAGAAAACACGGCATTTCTTACTCAGAGTCCCTCAGCCAGGGCCGGCAGCACTCACGTTTCAAGTAGCCGGACTGTGCGTGCCGGAAGCTGGTGGACAGCTCCTGCAGGGCCTGGGCCAGGGAGGCCACCACGTTCCGCAGTAGCCGCTCTTCCTGCTTGGAGCAGGCCCTCCGTGCGCGGCTGGGCAGGGCCTGCACGGCACGCTGGCACCTGTGGAAGAGCTGACAGAATAGCTCTGGCTTACATCAGGAAGCCTCTCCAAGCCAGGGCCTCTGCCGGGAGGTGCCCTGCTCTGCAGGCTGCTGCAAAAGGGTGGGGCTGGGCAGGTGTGATTGTGTGGGGCACACACGTACACCTAACTAGACTTCACCTTGTGTCTACAATGTCTACGGTGTGCGCAGACCTGCTCACTGCACACCGTTACTCACTGCATACGCCTGACTACTCGACTCCTACAGTAGCAGCACCAGGCAGGCGCCAGTGTGGTTCTCACGCCCATTTTACAGACGGAGGACTGAGTCAGAGACCGAGGGAAAAGCATTTCACAGTGACTCGGCTACAGAGCAGGCTTCGACATTTGGATGTCTCTTCTCACGGTAAGAAGGAGACATGAACACACAGTCACACCACCTCAAGGTTAAACAGTATTTCCAATAAAATCTCCAAGATGTTTTGTTACAGCACTGTACTTTACATAAAATTACAAGTCGTGGTGTGTGACAGCAATTACACATTTTAACATCACATGATCAAACGCATCACCAGGCTGAATCCACTCTCTACCAACAACTCAAGAATAGTGTCCATACCACCAAGAAAGTCACACACACATGCTGGCAACTCATAGACCTTGGGTGTTTCCAAGTCCCCCTGAGGATTTCAGGCTGCAAAAAGAAAAGAAAAGAAAAAAAAAACAAACCAAAAAAAAAACAAAAAAAAAACAAACAACAACTCCAGGGCGTCATCTGCTGGGTTTAGAATAGAGGCTCGGAAGCACTGGAGGCGGCCGTTCAAAGGCCAGGCCTGTGTCCTCACCTGTGTGATCTCTTGGGTGGTTATCTCGATGGCATGTTCTTCCTCACTGCTGTCATCCAGGGTGGGTCTGTTCAAATGCTTGTCGTGAAGGCTGGCTAACTCCTTCATCTTCTGTTTAATGCGGCCAACATCATACTGTACCTAAACAAGTGAAGTCATGAGAGAGACTCCCATTCATGCCTGGCAGGTACCCTGCACCCAACATGATTACCTACACTAGGCTCTGTGTTTAGTTGAATCTGGGAGCTCACTGACACACAAGCAACTTTTTAAATTCAAGTTAGAAAAAAAGAGAAAGAAAAGCTGAAGAGAGCCTCAGTGGTTCGGTCCCCAGCACCCACATGGTGGCTTACAATGACCTGTTTAACTCCAGCTCCAGGGGACCCAATGCCCTTTTATAATCTGCCAGGCATACACCACCTGGTACACTGACATTCATGCAGTCAAAACACTAATACACATAATGTCACATGACTTTAATACCAACACTCAGGAGAAGCAAATAGATCTCTGAGTTCAAGGCCAACATGGTCTACAGAGTGCGTTCTAGGGCACCCAGGGCCACAGAGAAAAACCCTGCCTCAAAAAACAAAGGCAATAAATAAATAAATAACTAAATAACTAAATAAATAAATAAATAAATACATCGACTACAAACAAGCACACTCTTTCTTACTCCATGCTTTCCATGTCTTCCTTTCGTTCAAGAAGTCGCTGCGAAGTTAAGTCCAAACCATCTAGACACACACACTCCTACTTTATTATGTGGCATATAAATGAGTAAGTAAACTGAAAGTGTGAATATGTCTGAGGGTAAACTTCAACTGCAACCAAATTGACTCATACAACAGGTATTTTAAGCCACACTGTCATCCAAACTGAAGAAACAAACAGAACAGAGCAGGAAGGAACTATCACTGAACTTACCTCATCCACTCCGTCCACCCACTTTGGAGGTGAGCATTTTGTCACACCAATTGCTGCTTCTGGATCTAGGCTGATGTCCGACACCAGTGCCATGCGGTCATCAGCAAGCTACAGGGATAATGGGCACCGAGAGGTGATGAGAGGTCAGTTTGGATGGACATGGACCCCCTCCTGTCCCTGAGCAGCCTGCAGAGGCAGGGGAAATGGCTGCCTGTGTAACACACACCCGGGTCTGAACCCCACGCCTCCATCGTATGCTTCCAGGCACCAGGCCTTAACTTCCTGGGACACTGTGTGGACATGCCTTTGATGTGCTCTCGCTTCAGAGAGAAACCTAGATCCGTAAGGAAAGGCCTCGTAGCAACAGCACTGAGGAAAGCAGGGCAGAAAGAAGCAGCTGAGGGTGCTGGGAGGACAGGGCTGGGAATGTAGCCGGGGCCAGGCGGGCCTGCAGCTGACATCACCTTGGGATAGTCACCTTAGTCACAGAGCACGGACTGCACGTGAGCGTGTGTCTAAGAGCTGCGCAGAAGGGCTAAGGACAGCTTGCGCACCAAGGCCATCCTCCAGTCTCAGCACCACCCTGTGCATACCAGCCACTCCCATCCACTGCCTGTGCATACCAGCCACTCCTCCCATCCACTGCCTGTGCATACCAGCCACTCCCATCCACTGCCTGTGCATACCAGCCACTCCTCCCATCCACTGCCTGTGCATACCAGCCACTCCTCCCATCCACTGCCTGTGCATACCAGCCACTCCTCCCATCCACTGCCTGTGCATACCAGCCACTCCTCCCATCCACTGCCTGTGCATACCAGCCACTCCTCCCATCCACTGCCTGTGCATACCAGCCACTCCTCCCATCCACTGCCTGTGCATACCAGCCACTCCTCCCATCCACTGCCTGTGCATACCAGCCACTCCCATCCACTACCTGTGCAAGGGCAACACTTCCCTGACTTTGAAATGACAGTTTTTGTTTTTGAATCTGAAATTCCAGTGAGTGGGAGGGAAATCACAGACTGCCTAGTTATTTATTTATTTTTGCCTGGAGGCAATGGATGGATTTGAAAGGATCAAGAGGTCCTCCAAAGCACAGAATTTTAAATGCCGATTCAAAGGCCCAGTGATGGCTAAGCCAGCGGTCAACAGACGCCCGCACACAGCACTGTCGACTGTCTGGGGTTCACTGCAGTACTGGGTCAGCAACAGCTACCACCTTCCTTCCTTGCAAACCTGTACACTTATTGTCCATGCATCTAACAAATTCCTATTTGCCTACTTAACAACAAAGAAGCAAATCTAAAATTCTCACAAATGAAAATCTCTCTCTCTCTCTCTCTCTCTCTCTCTCTCTCTCTCTCTCACACACACACACACACACACACACACACACACACACCCACCCACCCTTACATCCTTAAAATCTCTTTATGGAACAGACTCCAACTGTGGTATCCAGCACCCCACATATTTCCAGTAGCCTGGCCTCCACCTGCCCCAGCTTCCAGCAAGGGCCATGATGATGGAAATGGAGCCAGGGCCTGGGGGCTGTGACCACATCCACCATTGTTCACGTCACCACTGCGGGCCCAAGTAATCTACGCCTGACCTAATGGTGTGTCCTTCATGTAACACGCTGCTGACCGCAGGTCCTGGTGGGTCTCGGCCACGCTAAGCCTTCACTAATGGGAAGTCTTTGTTTTTATTATTTTACTCCTCACAAAAACTAGGTGAGCTGAGAAACATTATTTCAATCATGAACAGGGAACTGAAACTCAGAAGAGTTCAGAGCCTGCCTCAAGGCACCGCGCTGCTGGCAATGTGGAAGACTCAAGCCAGCTGTGTAGCTGTGTCCGGAACGTGGCACCCACCCCACGAGCTAGCTCACTCTCAGCAACCCACACAGTATAACTGCGGTCCACTAAGGACATCGCCCAGGACATGAGCTGCTAAACTGAGACGGCAAAGGAGGTCTGGGGCTTCACCCCTCCCTGCAGCGTCCACACGGGGGCTGGGGAAGGCTCCGGCACTCAAGTGCCACACTGACCAGACCTGAATGCCGCCCACTCCACAGTCCCCACTCAGCTCTGGCCTGCTGTGTGTGAGCAGGCCCCGGAAAGTTCACTGCGCACGTCCAGGGCCACACAAGCACACCTTTAAAGTGCCAGTGCCTGAGCAATGAGCCGGACGGCTCAGTCTCCAATCCGCATCATTCCCACGCGTGTTTTAACAGAGAGAGTACTGACTTGTGAACAAAACAGATGCATGTTAAACTAGACATGCGGAGAGGTGTTATCTTTAAATTCACCCAGACTCTCACTAGCATCATTTCATGTAAGGTCACAAACCACAAATGAACACCCAGCTGAAGTGGACTGCACTGTTTTGAGCACCTCTCTCTTCTAAGAGAGGTGTCCCCATTCCACGTACATCAAGACTCAAGTCAGAAGACCCTCTCATGGATCCTAGGGGGGCCGACAGACTAGGAGACCTCAGGAGCGATGGACGCCAGCCTGCACAGCCACTGCGGCTTTCCTGCGCTGCACAGGACTGGGGGCTTGCATGTGGCCACTTATCTGTCCTGATAAGAGTCTATGGGCATAGCTCACAGTGACAGAAACCCTGTCTTACTGAGAAGAAATATTCCACGTCTCTTATCAGTGCAGGGTTATAATGTGTATCCGTGTGTACTACTGAAAAGGAACATGTGTTTTGAGAAAGGAAAACAATTGAAGATAACGTCAACCACTTGAAATGGGAACAAACAGGAACATGAAAATGTATCTTACGGGCAAAATAAATAATCACCCTTTCAATTTCCTGAGCATCCCTCCCCTTACCAACATGCTGGTGTGCTGTGCAGAGCACACATTGTCTCCAGGCTGCTGTCCTTCCTAGAGACCTCACTAGCCATGCTTCTCTCCATCTATCCTTGCCTAATTTCAGCTCTCCCTCCTTCCAAAACCTGACACAAGTTAAGGTTTTCTTAAATAAACTTGTATTTCTAAGGATAAAAGAAAATAAAATCTTTCTATGTGTTTTTAAGTAAGAAAAAAAGTTACATAAGCTGAAGAGTCAAGAATTAATTTAAGAATGAACTCTTTCATCTCTGACTGCCCTCCAAGAACCACAGAGGACATGGCCCTACCTTAAAGGCCTGCTCTTGTGCTGAATGCAGAAGCCCTTACCCTTGGCAGTGCGCACGGCTCTGTTCATCACCCTGACTCCACTTCAGACATGGACACCTGTCTGCAGACAAATTCCTGACCTCTGGAAGAAACACACACACGCACCCTGTCTTATGAATCCTGCTGCTCCAAACCACAGCCTTCCACACTCCCAACACCCAACTGCATGTGTAGACTAACGCAGTGAGATCAAGGAACAGCACGGAGATCTACGCCAAGTCCACAGCAGAACAAGGGCAACTCTCACAAGCAGCCGACTGCACTCCAGAGTCACAGCCTGGCAACTCCAGCTAACTTAAGAAAAAGCACAAGGACACACACAGCCTAAGAAATCTCCAGGCGCAAGGAGGAGTGAACACACAAGTGGGCAGAAGAATTTAGAGGTCACAACCAAATTATCTTTTTTTAATTTTAATTTTAATTTTTTATTTTTTATTTTTCCAGACCCTGTTAAACAGGGTTTCTCTGTTTAACAGCTCTGGCTGTCCTGGAACTTGCTTTGTAGACCAGGTTGGCCTCGAACTCACAGAGATCCACCTGCCTCTGCCTCCTGAGAGCTGGGATTCAAGGAGTGTGCCACCACCATCTGGATCAACAGAATTATCTTAATCTGAGGTTAAAAATAGTGCTCTTTTCTCATGAAATAACTGAAAACACTTTCTGAATGGCATCACAACAGACAACACAGCCTTGGAAATCTTATGCAGAGTCTTGATAATCGTGCTAATTCACTGACTCTCCTTCCTCAATAAACACAAGCTAAAAACCAAAGAAGACCAGCAACTCCCGCCCATCACCACAGCACCAAGCACGCCTGAATGCACGGAAGAGACCACCCACCCCCAGGACGTGCTGCTAAGGTCAGTGGGCCTGGACACCTGCTCAAGGCCACAGGGCTAGCTCACAGGCCTAGGTAGTTTGGGGTCCTGACATCTATACCTTATACTTTTGAATAGCTCCTATCTTATGTAAGATTATCTGTCTAAGGCAGAAAATGCAAAGACTGGGCACAGAAGGCAGAGGGGAACAGGTGCTGTCCTGGCCAACACTGTGGATGGAAAATGGCCTCCAACTTGGCCAAAACTCTTCTGCATGTTTCCTGAGCAGAGTCAGCAGGCAGCTTCAGTCCCTTGGTCTGAGCAGGAGCGTGGCTAACAGGTATGCCTGCAGGGCTGCCTGTAGGGAGCAGGGGCTCTCAGACCATGGCTTCATGCCAGGATGCCCAAGTGGCAGCTGTTCACTACTCCCGGAAGACACTACCTTGAAGCCCGACCTCCCTCAGTAAACCGAGCGTCTGGACACCTCTCCCACAGCACACCCAGCTCCTCGCTCAGCACCCGGCACTTCACCGTAACCAACACACAATTATAATGAGCTGAGTGAGTCAACAGTACATGGGTGGAATGAATGGATGAGGTAAATAAAGTATGTCGCACATAATTCCGAAAGCTACACTTCATGAAAAACATAAGGGCGCTGGAGAAGGGAGGAAAAGTGGAGCGTGCAGAGCCAAGAACACAAACGCAGGCCCCTCAGCACACGGCACTTCCGCCAGCGCCATGCTCACAGGTGCTCAGCACACGGCACTTCCACCAGCGCCATGCTCACAGGTGCTCAGCACACCGCACTTCCACCAGCGCCATGCTCACAGGTGCTCAGCACACCGCACTTCCGCCAGCGCCAAGCTCACAGGTGCTCAGCACAAGAGATGCAAATAGCCAGCAAACGTTGTGGTGCACATCTGTGACCCCAGTCTCTGGAGCACCGGAGGGGGCAGGACTGCCAAGAGCTGGAGACCAGCCTAGGCCACTCGCTGGCCAAAATCCCCAAGAAACACACCGAGGTCTGCAAGCCCCTCTCACACACGGCTAGTCTCTACAAGAAGCCCTAGAGCAAGTGCCTCATGAGGGCTGGCCTGAGGTATTAGGACCACTTACCTGCCCTCCTACACCCACACCCCTTTCTTCAGCTGCACCCTGCGGAGTGAGAGGGCACACCCTTACGTCCCACGTGTGTCCGCCAGGGTCTGTGTCAGGGCTCAACCTAGCAGGAGCATCACCAACAAAGCCATCTCCATCTGCTATGCCCCATGAGACCCACCCACTCACTTCCCTGCATAGGCGCAGAAACCTTACATCTTCCTCAGCCTGGGATGGGTGCTGGCAGTCAGGATCCTGGATGGGTTTGGAAGGCCTGACCTCAGCTATCTAGTCAGTGGGCTTTGGGCTAGGGGTGTGGTTTAATAATGTTTCTTGTGACAGAAGTGACACGTGCTAATGGTTGGATGCCCATGTACAGTAAGGATGGGGCTCAAAATCAAAGCTGTTTTCACGCCATTCTTCCTCACAGTCTCAGAAGGGACCACTGTTATGAAAAGAGTCCCATGTATCTTTTCATAACACACGGATGTGGGTTATTCTTCTTAAGGAAAACAAACAAGCAATAATAATAATAATAATAATAATAATAATAATAATAATAATAATAATAATAATAATGGAACAGGAGTCTGTCACCATTTCTACCCTGTATCCTCCCCAGTTGACCACAGGTCAGGAAGCTCATTCCCTCTAGCCTTCATGGGTAGAATTCTCATGAAGTCACAAGGACTAAAGAGTTCTGCCTTCTGCTTAATTGGCTCCCAAAGAAGGAAGCTTGAGCCATGCAGTATGTCGGCATTACCAACTGTGAGTTTAGACTCTGCCAATATATAGCTAGAGCATAACCCAGGTGCTAGCCCCTACAGGTTTATAAAAGGAGGTGATTCTGACCCCTGACCTGCCTTTCTGTACAAACTTACACATTACAACAAACCATCTGTCCTCAGGAAGGCACTAGCTGCCCCTTCATCACTGAGAAGAGCCACAGAGGCAGTCAGCAGTAATGTCCGCCCCATCTTCCAGCCCTATTAGCAGGGTTACTGAAATCGAGTGTTATGGATGCATACTCTCCTCCCCTTCCTGGTGAGATGCTAACAAGAGACACAGGCTGAGCGAGTGCTGTCAGGAAGGAGCTGACACACAAGGGTCTAGCCACATGGCAGCAGCACTCATGCTCCATCCCTATCTGCCCGAGGCCTCCTTCACATGGCCTGTCCCCTCTGCTCCACCTCAACCACTATGTCACCTTTCCTCAGAAACCAGGAGCCTCATTCATCACCCTGCAACCAGGTAGCTTCTTTCCCAGTAAGGCTCTCTCCCCTGTGGCTGCTTCCAAATTGAGAACGTTCCCCAACAGTAACTATGGCTCCTCGGCATCCTTCTAAGTCACTCTCTCACACGGTGTGAACACAGGCAAATTATAAAATAGTATACTCCACACAGTAATTCAAGTCAACTCTACATGTATGCCAAGGCTAGTGTCATGCATATGGGCCAAGACTGCAGGAAAACAGTATTTTATAAACTAAAATCACCCAAGACACAAAAATACCAAAAGCACAGTACCTCGTCCAGCTCCTGTGGTTGTGGTGTTGCCGTCGGGCCGTCCGAGCAGGAAAAGCAGAAAGACATGGGCAGACAGACACACAAGACCGTCAGGTGAGGAGACAGCATCAACCTGCTCAAGTCACTACAAAACCAACACTTCAAAGGTTGCCCTGGGTTCTTCCTTCTTAGAAAAAGCTACACCAACATGTGTTTTTATTTACTGTACCTCTTTTGGTAAAGGAGGTAGAAATCTACAAATAGTTGTAAAAACTAAAATGCATAGTAAACAAGTAAAACATACTCGCTTTGTTTCACAAAAGTATAGAGGTAATCTTTTTCATAAAGGTCAATTATTACTTGCAATACCATTTCTAAATTTCCTTAGGAAGATAACATAAATGCTAAAATACATTACTGTGTCATATAAATGCTTATTTTAACATGACAATACGCTCAGCAAATGCAACTAAATTAAAATATAAACAACCCACAAAACTCTCTACCAATGGCTGCATTCAAATAATATTGCAGCTGTTCTACCTAAGGACGGTGCAAATCAACCCCATGGCCATGACTTTACCCCCCAGGGATAGAGACACACACATGGGAAGAGAAAGAAGCAGCCCTGCATGGGTGAGGCATGTGCTGTGATTAGGCACAGCTATGGAGAAGGCTACACCGTACTGAGCAGGCCAAAGGGCCCAGCTCAGTCAGTGTGGGGAGGGACGGGCACTCAAGGGTTACGTTTCAGTTGAAAATTAGAGCTTCCCTTTCAGATCAACGTGGAACTCTATCTTCTGAAGAGACAGTTACTAATGACAGATAATCTAAACAACAAGGTCCTTCTTCTCTACGGTATTGATCATGAAAATAATTAGTGGTGAATTTCAATAATCAACTGTTGATTTTCTTTTTGTTTAGCAGTAATTTAAAAAAAACCATAATTTTCTTATTTAAAGATTAGTAGTACAAATGAAGCTTGATTATTGATACCAAAATATTATCATACAATGCTAGCAAAAAACAAAACAAAACAAAACAAAAAACAAACCCCCCCAAAAAAAAAACAAAATCAAAAACATCAAAATAGCAACAAAATCTACAAAGTAATCGCAGATTTCCCCTGCATAGAAATTTAAGGAGAGCAGCCTGGAGTTGAGCCTCCAGACTCTCGCACTTCGCACCAAAGCTGCTGTGGGGGAGACTAGAGGAGATCATGTCATGGAAATATCTCATCTCGTCTCATTTTGCTTTAAAAAGAAAACAAAATGTTTTTAAAAAGCATTGCAGATCCATAAAGAGAGCACAAACATCTTTTATCAATATCTCAGATAAAAGAAGAAGCCCGCGGTGGAGCCTAGACCCCTTTGAGGGTCCGCCTAGGGCTTCATCAAGGGACGAGGCACTGGGCCATCACCTAAGCCACCTTCCACCTGAGCCCGAGCCGCTGAGTTATTAGCTGGCCGCACAGACCCTCTTCTTTTCATTCCTACAATTACCAGGCACTAAAAGGTGAAATTACAATCGTGATAGTCTAGGATTAAAAGCAACACTTACAGAAATACTCAAAGCTACACTTCAAAATGTCTAAGTCACAGTTATCTGCTGATGACAAGGGTGGGGGTAGTTCAGGTACACTAAGCCTTCCTTTCCCCATCCCACCCTCCAGCCTCTCTGTTGTTATTAATCATGCCTGGAATTATTTGCACATCAGGACTAAATTCAGAACACCACCTTTTCAAAGACCAATCTCATTCTACATCTTAAAAAAAAAAAAAAAGGTTTTCAAAACTCCTGCCATGAAATTAACAGGAAATCTAGTCATTTAGACCCAAATAAAAAACATAAGAATCACCATCAGGAAAGAGCATAATACAGTCCAAAGAAAATTCCTTACTACCCATCACCACCTTCTAAAACCTTTTTATCACCTAAACCAAGGCTTGTGACCTGCCCACGGCAAATCAAGCAAACACTGAAAAATTCCAAGTAGCATTTGGAATTTATAGTCTAAAGAACTTCCTACATAAAACTGAGGAGTGCAGACCCATCTGTGTTTGCTCAGGGTCTGCAAGAGTAGGGCAGACTGAGCTGGAAGTACAGGTCTGCGCTGTACTGATGTTTACTTTATCCCTGTTGCTGCCAAAATACAAGTTTGCTTCACTTTCATCCAATAAAGCACCCGCATTGGCAAGGCAGTCTCCCTGCTCCAATGGAACCTTCATATGCAGGAAAGCAAACATATCCAAAGAGAAATATACAATGACTTCATATGTGGAGCCTACAGAGACTCTCCAGCAGACCAAGGCCCTTCGATGAGCCAGTAAGAACTGCCTGTAGATAGCTGTAAAAAGAAAATATAAAATAAAATAAAATAAAAACTAGGCTAGCCTACTGCAAGAGGAAAAAAAAAAAAACCAATGTAATTAAATAACCAAGTCCTTCCACACCCACTGGGAAGAAGCCAGGGTCACGGTGGCCCAGGTCTTTACCCACAATCCCACATTGGTGAGGTGGGTGACGGGGTCAGCCTCTAAATCCTCTACCCATCACTCTGCTCATCTGAACCCTGAGCACCAACTTCATCCAGGATGACACAAGGTCACACATGGAAAAGGCTCAGCCTTGCCAGGCACATGGTAAGCGTTCATAAATCCTCACTAACATTAGTCAAGCCTGAGTAAGAACCTCAGGATCCTATAACCAGTTCATCCTTAGGTTCCCCCCACACCCACCCACAAAGCACACATTTTATTAAAAAAGAATGTGCTAGTTTCAAACTAATCTAGGAGCAATTAACTCTAGCTTCCACTTATGGATTGTGCATGCTTTTACATCAGAGTATAGACCAGGCAGTCAACACTAAGCAAGCACTGGCTATCCTGGTCAGATTCATCTCAGGAGCCGAGGAAACAAGAGCGATAGGGCGCCTTAATTAACTCAGCACCCCCTTTAGTCATTCCAAGATTTTATATTTTTAAATTATCAAACGCTATAAATCCATTTAGATCCCTAAAGCTAACTACTTGCAATTGCCTACACGAGGCACCGACTTAAAACCTGTACTTGGAAGACAAGATGTCAAAAAAGTTGGAGCCACTCCTGTGTATTTTTCCTCCGTAGCACTGAGCTGACAGCCACCGCTGTTGTTGACTATGGATTTCTCCTTTTCAATTTAAAGGTAAGGTTGTGTGCTTTGTCAGGGGAAAGGAGTATTAAACAGAGCTGCAGAAACACACCAGAGATCACCTCACTCAAAATCCTCAATTTAGCAAGGAGACAAAAGATGTCCAAAAAGATTACATCCACAGCAGAGCAGGGCTTAGACTAAATTCCCAGACCTCCATCCATCACTCTCCCTTATCATACACTGCCGAGGGTAACCGTGATGGATGCCCCAAACCTAAGGCAGAACACAGCTCCTGAAAATTACCAACAAGTGCATTTGGCTTGGACACAAAAATCAAACCCCAGTCTGTTTTTAACAATTAACTTTACTAATATGAACACAAAAACATAAATGAGTAGATTTTGTATAGTTGTTGTGCTGAACTTTAAAAAAAAAATACAGAAAAATCAGCCCTTATACAAAGAAATTTAAACTATGCGTCTGACCCGGGATGGCTGAGTCTAGAAAAACCCTCCAGGGAAAAAGGTAGCCGTGGGGTCCACATGCAGGAAGAATCAGTATTCTATTCCGCCAACACCAGGAAACAGACCCTCAAGGGGGAGACTGCTGGCATTGCTAAAGGAAAAGACCCTTCAGAAGTAAAATGTGACAGCAGCCAGAACGCTATATCCATCACAGCAGAGTCCAGCAAGGACACATGCCGGTGCCACAAAAAGGGACACTGGGCCAAAGGCTGTTAGTCCAGTCTGGTCTTTGGGATTTTTGTTGTTGTTGTTGTTGGCTGGTTTTGCTGCCTGCAAGTCCTCCTTAAATCGTCCTCATCTGTGACACATTTAGCCGTACCTAGCTGGAAGTCAATGTGCATACACAGCCTCCTACTGAAGCTATCACCATCAAACCTGCAGTTTTCTAGCAAACCACTATTTTAAAAGTATGAGCTTCTTGTTTTAAAGGTTGAGGCTTCTCCTGTGGTTTGTTTCCAGTTGTATGCACATCCACACTCACTTTGTAATCCATCTCTGCAGTGCTGTCCTCAAATAAGGATGTGGAAGCCCAACATTAGATTTTTAAATAAAATCTATTAATTTAGACATTTACTTTTAATTACACATGAGACAATAAACACAATAAAATCAATGTCTACAGTTTTCCCTTCTAATTAGAAATTTAACATTCCAGATAATGATTTTTAAAAATTAAATTTTCAGGTTTGGCTACTTCCTTTTTAATTATATGTTCAAATATGCAATTACAAATTATCTCTTTTGTCTTATCTGATTAAGACAAATATATACTTTTTATGTTTCTATTTGTAATACCTCCAAGCTGAAAAATGGTCTGAGAAAATGCAGTGGTAAAATGTGGGTGGCATGTAAGTGCATCGGCAGCCTTAACAATTTAACAATTAGAAATGCTCTGCCTTTCTACAGCCTCCACTTTTGAGCACAGAGTATATAAAATAGGTGCCCTTTCAATATTAAATATGTCCATAGATATCTAATAAAATTAGCAAATGTAATTATACATTTGGATAATCTAATATCTTGTGCATATTCAAAGCTGACAGATAGTTTTGATTTGCCACTTTGAAATTTGCAAGTCAAAATGTAGTTTTCAAATTTTAGTAAGCTAAAAGCACTGTATGAACAATGCTGTAGTTTTTAAAAATTGTCTTAACCATCTTTTTCTTCAAAATATTTATTACTTTCCTGACTACCAGAAGCCATAAAAAATTGTAATCACTGTTACTATCTTGACATTCTTTATTATTTTATGTGCAGAAATAATTTGTGAAAAAGATAAACTGAAAATATAACAGTTCATTCTCAACACAGATTTACAGCATGCATTTGTTTTTTTTAATGAACACAATTAAAATACAGAAATGTGGAAATATGTTTTTGCCTTTTAAATTCTAACTTAGGGAAGCTATTTTCGATGAGCTGCAAAGATCTGTTTTTACAGTACTCCGAACTGACCATGCACACAGGTATTTCCTCTCAGTCATCTAAGAAAAATGCCGGGAGCACAGGCTAATAAAAGCATTTGGTATTTTCAATAACATGACATATGAAAATATTTTTAGTGTTCTTAACTTCAACATGAAATTTTGTAGCATTTATAAATCACTTTCATAAAACTGAATTTGCTAAATAGATCTGTATATTTCTTGACATCTGCTTTTCCAAACCATATAATATAGCTAAGCAATTTAATTATTTTATTACACACATTTTAAATATATAAACAGATACATATTCAAATAGTCTAACTTAAAAAAACATTTAAAAAGCAGCTGGACCGGGCAATACATTTTTGAAAAGCTGCCTGTCTGAGACATCGTGTTTTTAAAACTCTCTGAATTAATTGCTAAATTTCTTTTCTTACGTTACCCAAAGGTTTAGGGTTTAAATTTAAACAGAAATTAAATTTTAAAAATCAAACAATAGCTTTTCCATTAATTAAAATTGAGACCTTAGAGGCTTTTTAGCACGGGTTTAGTGCTGGGTTGTTTTTTTCCCCCCTCCCCATGAGGTAGCATAAAATTAAGTCATAAAGAACAGGCGACTCTTATTAACATAACGGAGACCCAGCTGTGTTCATTCCATCTCCACTCACTATTTCTCAGTTAATATCTGGAGACCTTTTTCAGAAACTGTGTTAGAATGAAGCCATTTCCATGCTAAGATTTTTTTTCCTACTTATTTCTATGTAATATTATTTCTTTCAGTTTACAAGTGTAAAAACCCTTCAAATGTAAATGTAAACAAAAGCCCCTGCACCCTCGGAGCTAGTTCTCAATGCCTTGTGACTTCAGTTTACATCCTGCACCTTTTACCCTTAAAACTGCTCACACGGCTGCTTCCAATCCCTTTTCTGTGAATAATATGGCCAAGCATAATTTCCACGGTGACTTAAAAAGAAGACAACTATCTTGGCAACACATTGACAATCATAGCACAGGACTTAATTTTTCATTAGCACTTCGATAAATGATAAAAGAAAAAAATTAAAAGGCAATACAGCGTCTAAAAGCTGGGAAAGGTACAGGGTTTCACAAATTGTATTTAAAATACAACCTCCTAAGGTCTTGGGGTGACTGTTCATTCCCCTATGTTCCGAGGCTGCCTCCATTCAAACCTCCCCTTTTCAATTAAGGTTATTACAAAGCTAACAGTATTCGTCTGGACCATTCAGACCTGTCCCTGTCTGAGAGGGCAGTAGACCGAGGCTCAGGAAGTCAAAGCCTGCATCAGAAACAAACCAAATACTGCAATCTCTCTGGAACATTGCTTTGAAAAGAAAAACAACAAAAAAACCTCTCCACTGCTAGACCAAGTGAAGTTCCGGTCGGGCGCTACTTTGGGGTAATTTTCACACCCGAACCGTGGTTTTAAAGGAAAGTTGGAATGGAGGGGAAGCTTGATTTCCTGTGGGGGTGGAAAGCCACGTGCCTAGCACCTTGCAGTCTCACAGACGCGAGGCCAGGGGCAGACAGCACAGCTACTGGGGTGCATGGCTACACCCCAAGAACCGCTTTCCTGTCTAACGGACTGAGGCCGTTTGAAGAAAAATGGTGGGAAAAGAAAATGAGCACAAACATCCCCCTCTCACACACACATCCACTACACACACACACACACACACACCCATCACACACACACACACACACCTATACCCCACACCCACACTCCCCCACCCACCCCCACCACACCGCCCACCACCCACACACACCCATCACACTCCCACACACACCCCACATGCACCCATCACACCCCCACCTCCCTATACCCCACACCCCCACCTCCCTATACCCCCACCTCCCTATACCCCCACACCCCCACCACACCCCCACACCCCCACATGCACCCATCACACCCCCCACCTCCCTATACCCTCACACCCCCACCACACCCCCACATGCACCCATCACACCCCCTCACCTCCCTAGACCCCCACACCCCCCACCTCCCCTATACCCCCACACCCCACGCACACCCATCACACACACACCCCACATACACCCATCACACCCCCCCACTCCCTATACTCCCACACCCCCATCTCACACACATACACACACCACCACACCTCCATCACACCTCCATCACATCCCCCCACACCCCCATCACACACCCCCATCACACACACACCTTCTTCCTGGGTGGGGGTGGGGGGGAGTTCTCTCTGCAAGGGTTTGAGTGAGCTAACCAACCACCTGGCCCAAAGAACCAAAGTGAAGCCATTGCAGGGGGGAGGGGGGAGGAGAACTCCAAACAAAACAAAACAAGTGGGTTGGAGAAAGGCCTAGATTCCAAGTCCTCGTGGTTAAAACACGTCCACTGAAGCTGCCTGGCGTGCTGTGAGGAGGGAGCGTGGGGGAGGGGACCGGGAGGCCCACAGAAGTGAGGAGGGTAAAGGCAGAGGCGGGCTTGCTACTGTGGCCCACTGGGGTTTGTGGGTGCCCCATGACCCCTGGCCAGGGAGCCCTTCCACTTAAGTATCACTCCTAGTGTCGTCGTCTTATTTTTCTTTTTCTTTTTGTTTCCTTTTTGTTTTTAGACAGACAGACAGAGACAGACAGACTGGCCGAGCCGCAGTGCACACGCTGTGTGTGTCTGGAGAGGCCGCCAGGAGACTCACCGCAGCAATGCTACGTGAATGCTGAGGGCTGGAGGTGATGTGACTACTCACTTGCTCGGCTAACAGCTGCCGGTTTTGGATGGAATTATTCCGCAACAACAAGAAAGCGTCGGTTAAACGCCTGGTGGCCATGCCTCACCTCTGTGGCCCCCCTCTCAGGGTCCCCCACCCCCTTATAGTCTTGATTTTTTTTAACTTCCTCTCACTCTGGCTTAGCTGCTCCACCCTTGCACAAAAACCTCTCTTGACAAGGCCTCGGGCCAAAAGGAAAAAAAAAAAAAAAGGTGCAATTTGCAATTTTGCGCTCCGCCAAAGCGCAGAGACCCCTCCCCAAATAACAAACCTAGGCTTTCCAATTGTCTGGCTCCCCCTACCCAAGCCCTGGCTCGGATCTCTAAGCACTAGAATCCCCCCAATCCTAGCGTCTAAAGCTAGCGTCCTGGAGACCCCTCCCCAATCCAACCGTGGATCTGCAAGCGTCTAAGCCACCAATCAGGAGCCTGAGTGGGGAAGACCCCTACCCACTCTTTCTCTAAGACTTCCCCTACGGGCTGGGCCTCGAAACCCTCACTGAGTGAGCGCCTGCGTGCCTGGCATGTGGCTCAAACTCCAAAATTTGGTCAACTCTCCTCACAAAAGGCCTGCTGCAGACACAGCCGGCCGAGCCCAGGCCGAGAGAGAGCGTCTGCAGCTCCCGCCCGGCCGAGCCGGGGCCCTCTGGGGCTCAGAGCGACCCGACCCCGCCCGGCGCCGGGCGGCCCGGCCCCGCACGGCCAGCAGGCTGCGGGCCTCCACTAGGACCTCACGGCCGCCCCGGCCCCCTCACTCCTCGTCGCCGGCACCCTCCATCCCGGGATATGGCTGCAACCCTGCCCCAGGGCCGCTTCCGTGCTGTGGTCCCGGGCTCTAGCGTTCCCCAGCCCTCTTCCTGTCCGTCCCTCGCGGGTGCCCCCCTGCGATGTTCATGAGCTTTGTTTGTAACGTTCCGGGAGAGGGATGTCCCTTGTTGCCCTGCCCCAGGGGTGGGAGCGCCCCGCCCTCTCCGGGGTATTTCCCGGGGTGCCCTGTTTCCCTTTCCCTAAGTGTGTGCAGGCTCTGGGACGGCCGTCCTGGCCCAAAAAAGGCCTCAAAAACTTGGCCCTGGAGCTGAAAACCACTGCTGGGGTCCAGGCAATTGTAAACTTCTAGTAGAACTGCCAAGCAGACAGTGTGGCTCTTGCAGGGCTGAGTCCTGCGCGGGGGCGGAGGAAAAGTGGGAGACAGTGCCTCTGCAGGCCAGGCACGCTCCACTGCAGGCGGCTGGCGCTGCTGAGATGGCTTCGCCTTTTTTTTTTTTTTTTTTAAGCTGAAAAAAAAGAAAGAAAGAAAGAAAGAAAAGTATCCAAAAAACAACCAGGCAATAAAAAGGAACAGAAAAGAAGCTTGAGTTCCAGGCCTTGCTGAGGACAGTCAGGGGTCGTCTGCCCCCACCCTTGGGTGCCACACTCTGAAGGGGGCACTACAATGTTGTGCTTGTCAGGGAACGTTTTTTTGCTAACTTGGAGACCCCCACTTCAGTCCCAATCCCCCCACCAAAACAGCTGTGTTGTGGCCTTCGATCGAGCTGGGCCTTCGGGTGGCCTCCCAGTCTCTGTATCCGTGCGTGCATCCACTCACTGCTAGTCTGCCACTCGCCGAGGGTCCCCGCAGGGCTGCCCCAGCCGCACCCGTAGAGCAGAGCTGCCCGCGAGGCCGGGGTCACCGGCAACCCCGATGACAGACGTGTATATCTGCACGCGAATTCTTGGGGTGCTAGCTTTGGGGACTGCATCGGGGACACCTTGGTCACACTCGGGGTTGCCTATGTCTCTCGGCCTCCGGTCGAGCCGAGCCCGGCCTTCGGGCGAGGCAGGGCATGGGAGCCCGGCAGGGTCGCGCGCAGGAGCCACGGACGCATTTCCTCTTGAGGACGGGTGTTTGTGTGCAACCAAGCATTCTCGTGGAAATGTTCGTGTGTTCGTGTGCAACGACGCATTTGTGTGAAGAGTATCTTTGGGGCACATAACACAATGAAGGCGTGGAAAAAAAATCCAGGCCCCGGCGAGCAGCGGTGGCGGGGATGGTGGGGACCGGCTTCCACTGCCGAGCCGGTGTGGACCCAGACGCCCACTCCCCGCACAGCTGCCTGCGATCAGCAGGGACTCTTCCGGGGACGACACACAGCCCAGACCCCTCTGCAGGCTGGGGAGCCCTGCTCTCGGCGGCTCCAACGCCATAGGCCCCGGATTCATCTCATGGAGAGAAAAGCAAGGAACCCTGTGTAGACCCCGAGAGCTATCTGTGCAATGAAGGAAGGAAGGGCTCGGTTGCCAACCAGCAGCCGACCCCTCCAGTGAGAGCCGACCCTAGTCACGTGGCAAAGCCCCCTCCTCCTCCTCCTTTCAGTGCACTCGGCGTTAGTAAACAACCGCCGAGCCGGCTCAGGCAGGAACATTGGATTAGAGCTGTGGGCCTATTCTCTCCTCCATTCTCCAGAGCACACATCCCCCCCTTGCAGAGCAGGGGCCTTGTTTACTTCTGGCTAGAACCTGATCTTCCTCCTACGCTGGACGGCTGTGTTTTAGTCATCTTTGTACCCACTGCCATCTCATCTGGCTTGTAACAAGCTCTGAATAAATGGTTTTTAAATACGTGCACGAATATTGGAGACCTGAAATTAAGTTTCCAAATGGTCTGACCTCCATCCAGCGTCTTTAAAGCCTTTAGAGCCTTCTTTTAGCGTATATATTTTAAATATATATATATATATATATATATATATATACGCAGTTTTAATAATTTTTGCAATCCGTGCCCTGCCCACCTCTCACTGATTATTGTGAAGATCAAATACAAGCACTTTGTAAACTGTCAGATCCCGGACAAATAATATATAAAATGGTAATTTATTCATTTTCTGCATTCAGGAAGCTTAGCAGAGAAATTCGCGGTGTTGGGCTTCAGTCCACGGTGACGACCCTTCTTGATAAATCTTAAATATTTATTGTAGGACATTTAGGAAACCAACCAAGCTTGCATCTCTTTGAGAGAGATGAACAGTGTTCGCACATATGAATAATAGAACAAGAACTCTTTTATTCTCCAAACAGGCACCTCAAGCAACTCCGGAGCCCAGCAAGAAGGGTATGGGAGAGTACAGGAGCCAGAAGGCAGCCGGGAGCAGCATGGCCCTGGCTTCATGGAGACGCAGGGTTCTGGGCAGGGACTGGTGTCAGAGCTGGGGAGAAGGCCTGTCTGTGGTCATGTCCTTGTCGGTTCTACCCTGCATTACAGAGGAGCAAGAACGTGTGTGTGTGTGTGTGTGTGTGTGTGTGTGTGTGTGTGTGATCATTATATTCCAATGTTCTTGGCTGTTTTATTTTTCTGTCGAGTAGCTTCAGATTTTTTTTTTTTTAAGCATTCCCTCATGGCCAAATTTGTGTTACCCTGAAACTGAAATCTACGTTGATTGGTTTTATATTTTAAAAGCTTTCACTGTGACTCATTCTTGGCCTGGGGTAGGCTTCTGCAATCCTCCCAAAGCTTCCAGAGCCTTGGTGTCCTGTTTCTTGGACCTCAGACCCACTCTCTAATGATTTGCCAATGGGTCCACGAAGTCCCTTTTGGGAACAAGTGTTCCATTGTGCACTTGTCATCCTAATCAGTGCCGAAGGGGGCCATAAACGTGGACTTTCATTGTAAAGGCAGGCTGGCAGCAAGAGCAGGCTAGTGGCTTATGGGCTTGCAGCACTGTGAGAGCCACACAGCCGTTAGGGAAGAAATTTAAAGGAGATGTGGCTGGTGAAGCCCTTAATCCTCAACACAGTGAGCGTGATGGGAGTGTGTTCCTGCAGCAGTCCGGCCATCTGAAAGCACTGGTTGGGTTTGCACTCCCAAAGAGGAAGGCATAGTTGTGGGAACTGAACATCTTCCAAGCATATGTTGGAGATTCTTGTTTAATGGTTTGGGAATCCAGATGTGGCTGTAATGTTCCCTCATAGGAAGGGAGTTTAGCTGGTCCCAGTAGACACCATTGAGTTTTGACCTTCTAAAAGGCAGGTGGCCATTCTCTCCCCCAGATGAGCAGCAAGCATCCCTTAGCCCACAAAGAGGCTCGCTTGCACAGATCTCATCAGACAGGCAGACACGGGAAACAGCAGCTTTGTATTCTATCCACCTAAATTGTTGCTCACAGCCTCAAGGGTCTCTGACCCCAGAAAGCTTCTTCCCAGCTCTGCCTTCAGCTCTCATGCTCATTCTAAAGCAGGGAATGGTGAGAGACGTCGGATTTGTTTCATGCAGACTTCATTAGCTTTCTCTCCTAGACAATTCAATTCTATACGCGTTCCTCAAATCCCACTGGGGGCAGGGGATAGTTCTTGGTCAAAGGGGGCAAACAGAGCCAAACTCTGGCCCCCAAGGTATCTACCTCTCCACCTCAGGTGTGCAAAGTCTAACTTTCATCATGTATACTTTTCCAACAGCCCCATTACAACCACACGCCTCTCTCCCTTCATCCATTCTCTGTAGTACAGCCGCTGTGACCTTTCCAGAGCGCAAATCTGATCATGTCACTGCCTGATGGAGGCCCCGAGACAGCTCCCTCTGGCCACGGCAGCCGTCTTCAACCGGCTGCATAAAGCAGGTGTTCTGTCAGCTGGGCTATCACTAATATTAAGTAATGACAGTCCCCTCTTGGTTGGCAGAAAAAATTAAGCTAATGGATGGACTAGTCTCCATCTTAAGTATTTTCTCTCCTCATTTTCTCTTAAAGCACCGGGCTCTGCTATCACACGGCTGTATTAGAATATAGTGTGGGCGTTGATTTGATTTATCCCAGGAGGGTTCATTTCATCACTGTTTCCCCCCCCCCTCGTGATCCCATCTTCCTGGTATTGGGCATACAGGGCCTTCATTCTGTTCCTCAACAGAGAGCCCTTGGGATGGAGGGCAGCATCCAAAGCCCTTTCTAACGGGCTCCATAGTGTAAGGTGCTGCCACTCCAAGGCTTCAGTAAAGACCTCTCTCTGCAAGGGTGGGCTCTTCCCATTTTGGGAATATTTAGCGCCCCCTACAGTTTGGTGCAATAAATGTCTGTGGGATGGATGGAAAGGTGGGTAGATGGAAAAGATGAGATGGAATAAATTGAGCACCATAAAACCCTGTGAGGACTAGAAACCTAGTGGGTAGTGTGAAGAGACAATGGAAGGAGCCAGTGTGGCCCTTCACCTTCAGGCTGCCTGAGCACTTGGAATCCCTTTTCTGGGTCTTTCTAGAAATGTCTTCTGTGCCCAACCCCGTTCCACTTGGTATAAAGCCACCCCCTTACTGTGTCCTGTGTCCATGTTATGAGGGGTGAACTCCCCCTCTTCAGAACCCACACTTGGTCAGCCTCAGAACTCACATCATATTCAACCTCCTGGCTTTTCGTCTTCATGGCCAAGCAAGGGGGCCTCTTTGGAACAGCACCCAGCAGAAAAGCATATCTGCATTTCTGTTGCTGGGATGATGTTAACACATGTGGCCTCAAATAAATCAGCTCCCATCATAACCATCGCCCTTGGCAGGAGCGTGGAGTTGCTGTGCCAAGCCAGTCCTCATCAGCATGACTCACTCTTTGCAATATAAAGGAAATCATTGTGTTTTCACACTGACAGGTATTGAGATGCAGCCAGCTTGTCAATTTCTAGTTTTGGGTTTTTTTGTTTTTATAACCACTGACCTGCTCTGGTAATTTGTGTGGTGTGTAAGTGCAGGGCTAGATGCTAGGCTTCTCCCTGATGCTCCTTTGTCACCAGAAGCTTCTCATTAGCTACGTAGCCACGCGTGGGCCAGCACTCTTTTGGTTGCAAATGACAGAACTCAAATCAAACTGGCTTGAGTTTAAAAGCAAGTCCTGTTGGCTCAAGTAAATAAAATCCCTAGGCACAGCAGGATCTGCAGGCTGGACAGTGTGTCCTTGCTCTGTCTTCTGTGTTGCTTTTCCTTCGCAGGCCAACCTCCCCGAGAGGTGACAAATTGGTATCTAGAAAGCTCTGTACTGGTGTCCTACAATATCACAGCCCCAACAGGGAGCATGACACTTGTGTTTCCAATGGTTTTAACAAAAGTCTTACAGTTGACTCTCATTGACAGGTCTTGGGTAACACCTTTAGCCCTAAATCCAAAACTGGATAGAGATAATGATCACACCAGGTCAGTCTTATGACCTCTTGACATAACTTAGGAAGACAAAGGGGCTGGGGTTAGACCCCAACCAACCAGTGCATGAGAATCAAGAGATGCGTGTCATGGTTCAACAGAGGAGCAACAGATTTCTGCCTCTGGCTCATGTGATCTACACATCGCCATCTATTTTCCCCAGAACTCATTACTGATTCTCCGTCCTTTTCAGAGTCATTCTCTGGACCAACCCAACTCCATGTTTTATCCCATTGCCTTTCATCTACTTCTGTTTCAGGAGCCACCTGCCCCGGACCATCTTCATAAACGCTACCACCACCCTTTACTCCCCTCTGTTTCCAACTTTCAGCTGCACCGGGCGTCTGGGGTGTTCTGCAGGTGTAGCGCAGGCGTCTGGCCTCTCCTGACTGCGTACTCTGTCCTCTGTTCCTCGTCTGAAGCAGTGAATGGACCCATGATGCATCTTGCCAGCCTCGGCTTTCTTTGGCTCTGGCAACAGCTGGCATGCCATCCATGACCAGAGTTCAAAGTTGTTGAGTCTAAATGACCAAGCTCCTGTCTGCCCTCCGGTCCCTCCACACAGCCTCTGCCCTGACCCTGTCCTCTTTAGCCTGGGAGACTACAGCAATGACTAGTCCAGTTAGATTCCATGACTGTAGTGCTGGTCCCACTGTGGGCCCTCTCCTACGCCATCTCCTTTCTAGAAAGATCACTCTGTCCACATGTCTCTACTGATGAGGCTTGTCTTCCTCCTGCCTGTAAAAGAGACGGATTCAGACTGCCTTAACCAGCCAGAAGTGTGTCTGTGCTCCCTACCACACCCACTTCCAGGCTCTCCTCAGTCTGCTTGCTGTTTCTGTCCATTTTAGAGCCGACATCCTCTCTTGTGAATGCCTGCCTCCACACTATCCTCTTCTGCAAAATTTCCATTTATCTTTCTAGAGTTCTGGCATCAGCAAGGAAGCACTTCCCTCTTTCATCTCCACCCCAGCTAAGACTTCAGCCACTTCTCTGAGCACACTGTGGGCACACACGGCTCACAGAACACACTGGCCCATCTCGTATGGGTGTGCTGTCGTGTTGTCTACCTCCTCCGGATGGGGAAGGAGTGGCGGAAAGGTCCTGCTTAGCTTGCCCTTGAGCTGTGTTTGTCTGGGGAGGGAGCAGTGAAGGCTTCCAGGGCCTTCTACCTGTCAGCAAGCAGCTTCTCTAAGCCACGGGGAACTGTGTGTTAATGAGACGGATGTATGGACCCAGCTGGTGATTCTGTGTCTTCAACTGGTACATCTCCTCCTTCAGAGTGGCTGACTCATCCATAGCCGGCAGTCCAAATCAATGCTCACCTCTGGGTTGTCTGAAATAAACACGTACCACGGGCTCTGTCTTTCTCTCTTCCCTCTTCATGCTCAGTTCTCAACCAAGTTCATTGCTTCCTTCGGACATGTCAGCTGTGGTATCACTTCCTTACCAGGGTGGGGTGGAGAGCCCACTGTGTGGCTTTTGGAGGAAATAAAGGCCAATGGAGTAGGGCTCATATCAAAATATGTCTGAAATATATCTAGGCTCCAGATTCGTAGTAAAGTTCATTCCATCCACTCTGGGTACTCTGTTTTTCCTCCTGAGGAGGGTGATTCCAGGAGCTAGGAATGAAGATGCATCCTGTGGGCATCTTCTGAAGGGGGAGGGGATGTCAGCCAGGACCTTGGTGGCTAGGGTGTGAGAGACTGAAAGTGTAAAGTGTTTTGGAAAGGCCATCAACATGGTAGCTCTCTGTGTGACTTGGACCTGTTGCTGTGACAACAGGACTGTCATTTTCTGCACTTCCTTGGTGCCCTGGGGACAACATCCAGTGATCAGGATTAGAATGTGACCCAATCAATGCAGGAACCAATTGCTCTATTGAGCTATGGAACGGCTTCCGTAAACCCTGTATTGTGGGATTCTGTGGGAGCACAGGAGCGGTTACACTCTCTAAGTCTAGCCCGGGGACACAAAGCCAACAGACGGGAAACAATTAGCAGGCAATGGAGCTTGGGAAAATATGCTGAAGTGACTACACAGGCGGCAGCAGTGGAGAGAGGATGAGACAGTTTTAGCAAAAGCTTTCTTGACAGAGCAGGTGGGGGGAGCCTGAGTGTGAATGGCCGGAAAGGCCTTCCAGAAGGGTCGAATGCTACCACAGTGACAGTGGTGAAGCTGGAACTGGCGGGAGACTGGTGATAGGTCTGGGAATGGAGGGACCACCTGTAAAATGAGGGCGGCAACACCGGGATCCCTGAGAGTCAGTCATGAAACCAGGTGTCCACTAAGCCGTAAGTTCCTCCTGTGTGTTGACTAACGCAAATCATGCTGGGACCCAGGAAGACAGACACATCAATCTCTTCTGGTGGAGGTAAAACATTAAGGTTCAAGATGTTCTCAGGAAGGGTGAGTCATGCTATCCTGTAGGGAAGTTCCTTAGGACACAGGAAATAATCAACTGAACAGTTTCAGGAAGTCCCTGAAACTGACTAATGTCAGGTTCTTTCTTCCCCAAGCTTATCTAACATCAGGGGCTGCAGGGAGCCACTCTTAGACAAGCTGAGATGCCTGGGGGGCGCTCAGATGGGTCAAGCTGCCTGGAAGAAGGTGAGTTCCCTGTGCCTACAGGTTGCATGGGAAGTTCCAGGCTTCCAGTTTTCAAGACATGTCACCCATGCTGGGGTGACCTTCAGTGATGCAGCTGTCTTTGCGTCATTTCTGCTCCTGTAAATCACTCCTCGTGCACACTCCTGCACGTAACCCCAATAAAATCCGTTGGTTCTCCAAGTTGGACTTGAGCAGTCTCTTTATTGCCTCTGTTGTGGGCTCCTTAGCTGGGGTGAGTAGACATTTGTTAAGATAATGATGTCACACAGCAGGTGTGCAGTGTATACCCGGAAGCCAAAGGAGAGAGGACAGAGTGTGTGAGTCACCTATTGCCATGACAAACTATCGACATGGAAGGGAGAACTGTCTGTTGTCACTCTTGGTGTCAGGGATATCAGTACATGGTCACTTGGCATTGCTGTTTCGGGGCCTGTGTGGAAGCAGGGCGTGGCGGCAGGGAGCTGCAGAGACACCACGGAAGAACAGAAGGGAGGGCTGGAGCTCAACATGCCATACCACACAGGGGCTCGCCTTCAATGACCTCACCCCGGCCATCCCCACTGCTGGAGATGCCGTCATCTTTGAAGAGCACCACAAAATGCAGGCCAAGGTTTTGGTTTAGGGACCTTTGAGGGACTAAGAGCCAAAACACATTAAAGCTTGACTTTTAATGGTTTGGGCGGGCTTCCTGGAGGAGGGGATGTTTCCATTGAGTCCATGGAGCACGGGAAGTGAGCCGTGCAGGGAAGGTGCAGAGACGCAAGCCAGGATATCCGTTAGGTATCCTTGTGGAAATGGAAACTTTTAGTTCCTAAGATCTGTCTTTGTGGAACCCCATGCCACCACTGAAATAAAGTAGACCTGTGTGTTTCTATTGGGAACGGTCACCGAGATAACAGTATTAAAAGAAGAAAACTCTGAACAGTCAGAATGACTCAGTGAATTTGGGCACTGTGGCACAAGTTTTGGTTCGATCCCCAAAACTCATATTGGAAGAAGACCATGGACTCCTGGCAGTCGACCTCTGACCTCTACTTATGGCCCTCCTAAGTAAATAAATGTTTAAAAAAAATTAAAGAAAAATATTTAAGAAAACCCAAGATTTATAATTTCATGTGAGAAAATAAGAAGTGGGATGCCGAGAAGAATGTGCAGACACCAGCTCCACTCAACCTTGATGTGATCTGGCTCCGAGGAGGTGTTGTATGGGGTCTTTAAAGGTGGCTGAGCTAAGGCTCTGGATAGCGGGACAGTCTCACGGGCCTGCAGATGGGGCTGGGAGGTGGCAGTAGAAACTAGACCACCCAGGGGCTGATTACCTGTCTGTGGGACTCACAGAGGAGCCCAGAGCTGTTCCTCACTCCATCAGTCGGGTCTGCTGCAGACCTGTGATGACGGCTGGGGAATGCATTGCCTTGGCTGGTGCAACCGCATTTCTCGGAATCCTCCTCCTGGTATGTGTGCGGTTCCATGGGCCACCAGGGACACTCTTGCAAGATGTAGAAGGAAGGGGAGGTGGTGGCCATTTTCGTAGCTAACACGTAGTGTGTGGCTGACTCCACTGGCTTGAAAGCAACACACACACCCTCATCTGTAAACTGACTGCCAGCCAACTATGCGCACTTAGCTCTTTCGCCCCACATTCAGAAACAACAATAACAGTTCTGGTGTCCTGGGTCTCTACCCAGGTTCCTCCTGCTTTCCCTGCTTCTCTACCTCCCTCCTAGTGGCCTGTCCTGTGGACCTCAGAATCCACAGAACTCAGAAATACTCCTTAAACAGATTCCCTAACCAGCTTCCAAACTGGCCAGCCAGCCTCTAAAACCCTAGCATACGTGTTCATGATACAAAGCTCTTATTTCTGCTTTCCTGGCAGACACACCCATTGCGGCCCGGGCCCTGCTCCCAACTCATGAACAAGACTCTGCTGTGATCTTTTTCTAAGAGAAGAAACCGGAAATCAAGCAGTGAACAATGAGACCTTTGGGAGGGACAGCTGCCAACAGAGAGAAAGCTGGAGTGTCCACGTGGACCGCTGTGGTTGAGGAAGCTTTTCTGAGCACACAGTCCTGAGGGAAGCAGGGTGTGTCGGTGCAGAGGCCACTGAGTCAGAAGGCGCTCTGAGGGCGAGGCAGTGTAGTGGCACGGGGATGTCTTCGAGGAACAGGAAGGAGCCACGCAGGCTGGAGCAGCCCAAAGGGTGCAGAGCGGCAGGGGGAACTGGGAACTTGAAACAGGCTCCAGTTTTTGTTGGGCTTGGAAGACACGGGAGGGAGTTTGGATCTTACTCTGACAGCGTGCCCAAGGGAAGGCATCTTTCAAGATGGGCCAGAAAAGCCACACGGATTTCCCTTTGAAGAGCGTGTGTTAGAGAGAGATGGTGTTAGAGAGAGATGGTGTTATTTGCGTGTGTTAGAGAGAGGTGGTGGGAGTTGGATGTGCTGATGTTTGTCTGCCTGGCTCCACGCTGACCTTTCAGAGCCCCGCCTTTGCATGGGGCACAGATGTCCTCCCTCAAAGCAGCTCTTCTCAGGTAATAGTTTACTCTCATGAAAGCGTCCTGTGAATCTGGGTCATGTGCCTGGTTTTCCATGCCATTTCCCTAGCAGTTTCCAAACTGAGTAACTGAGAAGGGAAGGCCTCCTGATTGTTGGTGGTCCTGTCGCATAGGCTGGACCACCAGGACGAATGTCACAGCAGCACCCAAGCCCTTATTTGATGCAGGGTCTTGCCCACCTCTGCTTGGGATCAAAGGAAAAATGAAAATAGAGGGTTGGTGGAGCTAAGCAGAGGCGATGGATGGGAGCAGTGGTGCAACCATTTCAGGGTTTGGAGCCCCATAGCCGGCAGCCATGTTCCCAGGCCACCAGCTGCGTGCTCTCCTTCCTCTCCAGTCTCCTGGCTGTGGGACTTCTCTTTAACTGACTCGACTGTCACCTTGATAGCGTCTAGAACCATTTAAGAGACAAGCCCACCAGACAAATCTTTGAAGTAGTTTCCAAACTGGGGTAACTGAGGAGGGAAAACCCATCCTGGGCACGGGCGGCACAATCCCCTAGGCCGTGGTCCTAGGCTGAAAAAGGAGAAACGGGGCTGAAAGTCCATCTCTGCTTCTTGAATTGGGATGCAATGTGACCAGCTGCCTTGTCATCCTGCTGTCATGATTTCCACCACGCTGGACTGCCAGCTGGAGCACTGACCCCAGATAAGACCATCTTCCCTTAAGCTGCCTTGGCCCAGCATTTTGTTGCAGCCGTGAGAAACGTAGCTAATGCACAGAAGTAACAAATGTATAGGACAAGTACGTAATGATGTGTGGTTCAAGGAAGCAGCCATTTGCCCAGGGTCACGTAGTGGCTTGGGAATAGTTTGAACTTGAAGTCAGAGTAGCCCTGAGCCCATCTCAGATAATTATTTTCTTATTGTCTTTCCTTGTCCTTACAAAGACCAGTCTCAGTGCTTGGCTATCTGGACAACTGACCTATTCTTTTTTTTCTTTATTATCGTTATTATTGTTGTTGTTGTTATTATTTTGGTCAAGTTCTCCCAAAGTAACCCTTTAAACTCAACCCTCCTGCCTTAGTCCCTCCCAAGGGTCACATCCAGCTGGTGTTATTTTTTTTTTTTCCACTTAGGGATAAAATCACGTAGATGAAGATGTAGTTCAAAAGTGTGGTGTACAAGGGGTGAAGGTAGGCTAGAAGGCATGACACATTCAGTGGAAAACATGAACCCACCGGGCACACATCGTCTTCACCTAACACTGGCCAGCTCATCAGCAGCACACACATACTCTCTTCCCTCCAGGTCTGTCCAGACACGAATCTCCGCAAGGGCTTCGCCCCAGGCCAACGGCAGATGGAAGGATGGCTTGGCAAGGTGCACTGGTAACTTCTGTCCTAACTAGATTCATGGCGCATCACTACAAAGGTACCAAAATGAAATCAGATCACCTTCCCCTACCCTTGACAGGCCACAGCCAGGTCACTGAGCCTTCTCTGGCCTTGTTTATTTTATCCGCTAGCAAACCATCTAGCACTGTCTACCCCACACCCGCCTCTGACACACCACACAGGGTGAGAACCAGGGACAACAGGGAAATCGGGGTTTTGTCAGCAGTAGATCCCAGCTGCTGAAAAGAACAGCTAGCCCCACAATGAGTTGCTAGCATAGATTTTCTTATCTCCCCTCTGGCACCATGGAGAGCTGTGAGATTGTGCGTGCGTAATTCATTTCTGTTCTGTACTTACTCAGGGCAAGGGCTGGGTAAATATTTGTTGAGTGAATGAAGGAATAAATGAATAGTCAGCGGATGGCTGAGCCTCCTGTGAGATAAAAGCGGTCCTCACCATGGGGATAAAGCCACCACCCAACTGAGTGCCACAGGAGGCCAGTCTGGGTGCCACGTCTGACATGATTGGCTTACCCGGTAGGCCCCAGGACCCAGATTGTTAGGACAACAAATGCGGGCGGGGGCGGGAAATTGTCACATCTCAAAGTGTGACCTCATGAGCTGGCAGATGGAGGGCAGACAGACAGGTGGGCTCAGGACACAGTGTGCTATGATGTTAGGGACTTCTGTCAGATGTGCCAATCCAGGTTGACGGACCTTAGCTTTGGGGGTCTTCTGAGGTACCAGGTGAAGCTAGGATAGGAAGAGTCACAAATGTGATCAAATCCCTTGCTGCTTAGAAGCCACGCCCCACCCAGAACAGAGTGTGAAGAGACTCTTGCTTGAGTTGGATTGCTGAGGGTGAACAGGACACAAGGGGGAGGGAAGGTGATCACCTCTTCCCTGGAGACTGCCAGGCTGGCGTCTCTGTTCCTCATCTGGCTCCCTTGGCCCAGCCAGCAGGGTGTTAGGTCTATGCCGGTGGTGACAGAGCCAAGGGTACCTTAGTTTCCGAAGCAGGAGGCCCCAGCCGGCCTCCTTCGCAAGATTAGCGTAGTGGAGGATGCAACTGGAGGTGTTCACGGGGCCTTGTTTGCCACAGACCCTTGGTTTTTCCAGATGACAGGCAAACGGGAAGTGGGACAAAATGGTGTGAAAGAAGCATCCTAGGCTCTTGCTTTGTGGTTAAAAAGAGCACACACGTTTCTAGGAGGCTGAACAAGTGTCATTCCCCATCCCCTACCCCGTGCTGTTCTTATAACTGTGCTCATCCCCTAGTGCAGCATCTCTGGGAGCCCTCTTCTTCCTTCCCTTTGCAAGCCAAGAAGTAGCTTATTGGGGATGTCCTCAGGGTCGCTCCCTCACTTTCCAGTGTTGTCATTTGGGAGAACTATTCATGTTACCCACAATGGTCTTACACAATAGCCCAGAAAGGTAGGAAGTCAAAGCATTGAGACACTGGCAGGATGGCTGCTGGGGAAATGTGGCCCGCAAAGCACAAGGTTCCCGTCTCCCAGCACACTGTAGACACGGAAGAAGGAGGCTCAGAAAAGGCCTCTGGCGGAGGCAGTGTTGCAGTAGAGACCAAGAAGTTTCCAGGGACTGAGTGTTGCTGGGAGAGGGTCCAGGAAAGAGGAAGGGAATTAAAAAAAAAAAAGAGAGAGAGAGAGAGAGAGAGAGAGATGGTGAATGGCAAAGGTCAAAGGGCCAGGAATGCCATTGGTAAAGGACTTGCTGAAGTAAGTATAAAGTGACTAGTGCCAGTTCCACAGGCGTGGAGGTCAGAGGGCAACGTGTGAGGTCAGTTCTCTTCTTCCATCGTTGAAATGCCCCTAGCCCTGAGGTGGGCAGAAGCAGGAACACGAGGGCCTTCACAGCTAGCGACAGTTAGAGACAGATCTGGGGCAGACTTTCTTTTCAGTGTGTGGCTGGCAGCTCCCACCTGCTGGGTGGCCTCCTTCCCACAGCCCCGTGATCAGCTGCCCCCACCGCTGCTGCTCCAAATGCAAAGCCCTTCTCCAGAAGTTTCTGCAGAACGCCTAGGCCCGTGTGAGCCACACGTGAAGTGCCAGCAATGAAGGGTGCCCCCCCCCCCGCTTTTGTCCCTCCTCTCTTCCTAGCTCCTCTTCACCCTTGTTACTGTGTATGTTGTCCCTGACGGATGCATGGCCGATGACTTCACTCTCTCCTCTGCTGGAATGATGGCAGGAATACCGTGTAAGCTCTCTCCACTCGTTTTTGTTTTTCAGGTACACCAGGCTACCCATGGAGGAGTGAAAGGAGGATGTCACGGTGAGGAAGGAGGGGTCCAAGGCAGATGATGGCTCTGAGGAAGTCACTTTCCAAGAGATCACTTGGTAGTCTGTGCCCCAGGGGTGGCCATTCCTAGAGCCCAAGGAAAATCAGCAAGGGACGCTTGGGGGTGGGCAGGGCAGGAAAACGTTTTTGTGGTCTAGGTGTCCCGTGTCAGGTGACCACAGAAGCGTCCCAGCCCTTGTCTATTGGGTCCCCACGGCATGAGCCACACACTGTGCAACCATCCCAAAGGCTTCAGATGTCACAAATGTCCCCGGAGGCAAAAGCAGCTGACAATGTTGAGGGTCTTGTTGCTGGCGGCTTCCCTAACCTGAGAAGAAACTTTATCTCAAGGCTGGAAGCACCTCCACACAGCGGGGAGCATGTGCCTGGGGCCCTGACCCACTAAAACTCACTGTGAGCTGGAGGCCCTGTTCACCCCGGGCCTGCTCACCCAGAAAGTTGGTAACAGCAGGGAAGACTCCAGAAACATGTGGGCTCCGTGTCCCTCTCTGGCAGAGAGGTGGAGACTTCCAGGGAGACAGAGCTTCTGGCACTTCCACAACATCAGGTTCACCGGGACAAGTTTGGAGCACGCCCTGAGACTGTTTCACTTGGAAAGGAGGAAGGAATTCACAGGAACCAGAGGGACCCTGGCCAACAAGCAGGCGAGGAAATCAATCCCACATGTGTGCACTGGCAGGCACGGTTTGTGGGGAGCTTTCCCCGAAACTGAAACTCCGCATATTCTGAGACATGAAGGAGGGCCTTTGTCGCACTGGCTACGGGCACGTGTCCAGTGGGCCGGGACTCACCTTCTCCTGTTCTGCTGTGTGATGGCTAGTTTTAATTTGTCAGCTTGACACACTCTAGAATACTTGGGAGGGAAGTCTCAGTGTCCTGTCTAGATTAGCTTGGCCTATGGGCGTGTGCAGAGGAGGGTTGTCTTGTTATGTGTGTTGAGGTGAGATGCTGCCCACTCTGGGTGGCACAATTCCCTGGGTTTCAGTCCTGAACTGAATGAAAATGTGAAAAAAAGCCAAGCAAACACGCGTCCGTTCCTCTCTGCGCCTTCGTGTGGATGTCACGTGACTAGCTGGTTTAAGTCCCCGCCTTGACGTCTCCACAATGATGGGGAGCCGTGAGCAAACACCAACCCTTTCTCTCTTAAGTTGCTTTTGTCTGGGGGGGGGGGAGGGATGTTTTCAACAGTGACAGAAATGATAAAGGCGGCCCTGTGGTTTTTAAGGAGTGGGAGACTTTGGAAGTTTGGGATAGAAAAGCTGCTTCGTGCTGTCAACAGCCCTTCGCGGGTGTTCACATGGGAGCTTGAAGGAGGAGAACCCTGAGAAAAACACGGACAACGGCAGGTCAGCTCATAGTTTCAGAGGAACAAGGACTCTGTGGGGGAATTAGGCTTTTTGGGACATTTTGGCCAAGAATCTAGCTGCATTTTTCAAGTGTCGTGAGAAATTCAGTAGGGTTAAGTTTGAGGATGATCAACTGGTTTGTTTGCCAGGGGAAATTTCGAGGCAGGATGGCATTTGAAGTGTCGAAGAGGCGGTGGTAATTAGCAGAGGTGCTTCCCATACTTCACTGGGACAGCGTGAAGACATTTCCTCAGGCTCATTACCTAGAAGGCGATGTGACTGTAGTTCAAGAGGATGAGGATAAGCCTCAAGCTGTCAGCAGAATTTGTCAACGCTGTGAGCATTGCCCACGTGGGCAAAGATGGGGATGGGGGTGCGGTTGTAGAGCTCAGCCAAGACCAGGTACTGTCTGGTAGGGTTGGAGTCCTTGCAAAGAAGCCCCAAGAAGCCATTTGGTGGAGCTGTGAAGGTGAAACTTCAGCTGTGATGGAGACTTCAGGATATTGGAGTTGCCAGGATTATGAGATGTCTGCTAAGAAGAATAGCAGGTATAAAGTAGAGGTGATCAGTACCTAAAAGAGAAGTTGTATGTGCAGTGGCAGAGCTGGGGTGGGGCTACCCAGGTCCTCTGAAGCCCAGAAGATTGTTACAATGCCAAGATGCTGGCTGTGGAGCTGCAGGAGTCAGTGTTTTCTGGCTGGGTTTTAGTTTTGCTTTAATGTGATTGTTCACTGTTAATGCTAATACTTCCTGTCTTAGCCACTGTTCCATTGCTGTGAAGAGACACCATGACCGTGACAACTCTTATAAAAGAAAACACTTAACTTGCTTACGGTTTCAGGTGCTTAGCCCATTATTATCATGGCCTGAAGTATCAAGTAGATATGATGATGGAGTAGTGGCTGAGAGTTCTAAATCCAGATCTGCAGGTAGCAAGGGGGGGCGAGGAGGCGAGGGGAGAGGGGAGAGGAGGGGGAAGGAGGAGGGGGAGAGGAGGAGATGGGAGGAGGGGGAGGGGAGGCGAGGGGTGGGACTGGGCCTGGCTTGGGCTTTTGAACACCTTCAAGCCCACCCCCAGTGACACACTTCCTCCAACAAAGCCTTGCTTCCTAACCCTTTCAACCAGTCCCTGGTGACCAAACATTGAATCCTACGAGCATTCTCGTTCAGGCCACAACCCTTCTCTTTTGGAATAAGGATGTTTTCTCTATACTACTTATTGTATGGTTGGAGCATATGACCTGTTCATGTTTATAAGAGCTTACAGTAAGGAAACTGGTGTTTCTGAAAGTTGGGATTTTAAAGGTTGGACGATATGCTATATTGGGGGAAAGAGCACGACACAGCTAGGGTAAAAGGTGGAAAGTCATGGCTTGGAACGCAAAGGTGTGCTTGTGTGTCCAGTTGACAAGAAGTAGACTGTTTTGCGGGCTTCAATGGCAGGTAAAGACACTAAGAAAAAGACAGACTCAGGACAGAGTCCAGAGGGCAATCCAGTGGACACTGAACACCACAGGCTTATTCTTCACCATTCTTACTCACCCAACCAAAAAGGGGAGTGTGGTGTCACCTGCACGGAACAGACTTCCTTCCTTAATTTTCCAAGCATTTGGTAACCACACCACAGGCCAAATCTATTGTTATTTGGATAAGACACCCGAGGCTAAGATCAAACACCCTGTTGTAGCCACGCCTTAGACCTTTAGGTCTTGCGACTTACTGAGGACAGCTTTGAACTCTCTGACCTTGATCCAAGATGAAGCGCAGCCGTCTTTACGGCCCCAACAGTTGAGTTATGGTGGCTGTTTTTAATTGTCAGCTTGATCCATCCTAGCGTCCCCTGGGAAGAGCCTCAGTGAGGGACTGTCTGGATCAGGTTGGCTAACTGACGCTTCTGTTGGGGGTGTATTCAAAGATCTGCCCACCATGGGTGCCACCACTCCCGGGTCTGAGGACAAAGTAAGGAGAAGGCAGGCTGAGCATAGGCACGCACCAATTGCTTCCTTCCTGGGATTGGGTGTGGACATGATGTGACAGCTGCTTCAGTCCCCTCTCCCCTTGACTTCCCTGCTCAACACACTGCAACCTGGAACTATGAGCTGAAATAAACGCTCTCTTCCCTAAGTTACTTTTGTCAAGGAGTCTTGTCACAGCAACAGAAACTAATAGGACAATCTGGGAGGTGGGAGCTCTGAGGCCTCCTGAGGAGGCCAGCAAGGTCTCCAGGAAAAGATTCACGAGTCTAGAAGAGAAAAAGTAGGGCCCAGAGAGCTCAGGGATAGAACACAGGGACCTGAGCTCAGTCCCCTCCCTGGAGTAGCGGGAAGGACTGGTTGGCTCATGCCCATAATCCCAGCACTCAGAAGACTAAAACAGGAGCATCACCCTAGGTTTGAGGCTATCTTGGGCTGAATGGTTAGTTTTAGGCCACCCTGGGTGTCAGACTTCTTCCCAAAAACAACAAAAGCCTGGGCACGTCCGCTACACCAGCACCTAGGAGATGGAGGCGGGAGATGGAGGCTGAATGAGGACAGCCCCCACAGACTCGTGTTTCAAAGCTTGGTCCCCAGTTGGTGGGACTGTTTGGGAAGGAATCTGGAGGAGGTGTGGCCTTGTGGGGGTGTGGCCTTGTTGAAGGAGCTGTGTCACTGGGCTGGGCTTCAGGGTTTGAAAAGCCTCCTGCCACCCTTGAGCATTTGCTACTTCCTACTTGGAGCTCCGTCTGAACTCTCAGATGCTGCTCCAGACACTTGCACTCTGCTCCCTCTGCCCTACCATCATGGACTCCAACCCTCCGGAACCATAAACCCCAGATGAACTTTCTTCCAGAGGTTGTCTTATCACAGCAAGGGAAAAGTAATTAAGGTTGAGCTTAAGGTGCGTCCTGGCTACATAGGAACTCTGGGGTCAGCCTAGGCTGCATAAAACCCTGTCTCAAGCCCCACCTCCAAAAGAAACATTGCTTCCTGGGCAGACCCATGGCTCCCCCAGTCCCTGGCGTCATGCACATAAAGCAACTTCCTGCGCTTGGATTTGACCTTCCTCTGAGGACCTGTCATTAGCAGTCACATGCTAACACACCTCTACTTTTCCCTCTCTTCTTACCTAGCCTCTGAAATACCAGCAGAATAGACATCCAGTCAAATAACAAATATTTTTTTAAATGTCCATCATATATACGCCACAGGGTTAGGAGGTAGAAAGCACTTGGGGCTTGGGGAGAATAAGATGACTAACACACAGCATTCCTGACCCCACTCCCCTGTCCATGCTTGTCAGACGCTGCTTACCAAATGTCACACACCTCCCAGGAAGTTCCCCTAGCCTGGGGGAGCGGTTACAGGAAGCCCAGGCCCTAGTTCACCTCTGGGAAGGTAGTACTTGGAACCCCAGGCCTTCCTGTTATCCAGCCATTGTGGCCTTGAGAACATTTCTGAAAGGCTGGGCATGGCGATGCACACTTCAATCCCAGCACTCTGGAGGCAGAGGCAGGCTGATCTCTGGGAATTTGAGTCCACCCTGGTCTACAGAGTGAGTTCCAGAACCACATAAAGAGGCCCTGTCTCTAGAAATCAAAAAAGAAAAGTAAAAAAGAATGCCCCCAGAGCTAGCCAAGCTGACGTGCACACAAGGCCTTTGTGGGCAGTAGTTCTTACTGTCCAGGTCCAGCCTGATCAGTGCTTGCTCAGAGATGACTCCACCCATTTCTCAGAAGGTTTCTCTTCTCGGGCATAACCGGGCTGGCCCACTCAACACCTGACACCATATTAGCTGCCCCATAAGTCTGTGTCTGCAGCCTGAAGCATGCATGAGGCTCTGGTGGTTTTCTAGAAAGCACTGCTGGCGAGCGAACCTCTTGCCAGTGAGAGAGCCTCTCACTCCCACCGCCTATAGGAATCTATATTCCATAGAGCCCTGGCCACAACTCTAGTTGGGTCTCGCCTCTCCCCCCTCCCCCCATGGAAAGCTGCGTGGTGAGCTGTGTCTCCTGCACAAGGTCATGTTATTGTTGAATTTGGCTTCTGCAGCCCCTTCGCCCATCCACCCCGGGGGCTCAGCTTCTCCAGGTGAGCAGTAGAGTCAAGCATGGGGATAGCCAACCACAGAGCTGACAAACTTGGAGGAAACTGAGGAATCGTGCTATTTTGACATGAAACAGCATAGTCAAGGAGTGCTCACGTTCAGTCCTGGGCCACAGGTCTGAGATGGAGGCTCACAGGTTCCGCGGAAGGCTCCCTTCTGCATCTTCTAGTTCCCGGCATTCCTTGGCTGGTAGGTGCACTATTGTGGTTTTCTGTTGTCACATGAGTGCTTTAAATCCCCCTCTCTTCTCACAAGGATCTCTGCTTATCAGATATTGGGGTGCCCTAACTCCCGAGGATTTTCTGAAGATCCTGAATTAACCGCATCTTCAGAGAACCCATTTCCAAATAAGGTTACTGTATTAGTTAACTTATCTCCTTGCTCTGACAAAATGTCTGACAAAAGGGACTTAAGGAAGGAAAGGCTTGGCTCACAATTCAAGGGTGCAGTCTGTTATGGCACAGAAGGCGAGACCTTCTTTTCATCCGGGCTGGACACCCAGCCGGCGGAGTACTGATGGAGTAGTGATGCTCATGTTCAGGGTGGCCCTTCATGCTTCCGTTAAACCTTTCTGGAAACATCTCCATAGTAAGAGTGTCCCTCATCTGAGGTTCTAAATGCCACCACGATGGGCCATTGCAGCCACCTTGTGAGGTTCTCCTGGGCTTGACCTCACCCTGATTGAGGTAAGCGCCCCCCCCCCAAAGAGCTGCCCATAGCCTGGGGTTTCCAGAATGGCCACACATTGTTCTCTTTTCTTTTGGGACCAGGTGGGGGTGAGGTCACCTTGGAGCCCTCACCACCCACAGACCTTCCACTTCATTTTTCATGTATATGTGTGTTTTAAAATCTGTTTTATTTCCTAAACGCCTCACCAGGGCCAGGATAATGTCTTTAGGTTTTTGTAAAACTCGCTACTGGCTGACAGAGGATCCATTGTCCCTGGCTGGTGGCCCTTGGGGAGATGTAGGTTTCTTTCCTTCTGGGGCCTGGGGCTGGTCTCAGCTGCCCCCAAACCAGGCTTTGGCTGAGACGTGGGCTGTGGAATGGACCTCAGGAGAGCCGTAAACCTCGGGCAGGAGTGAGGCATGGTTCGAATGCTCACAGTTGAATGGGATGATGTGCAGCCTAAGAGAGATCAGCAGCCCCTCCCTCTGCTTCCAGGGTCTAGCTGGCTGCAAGAAAGCGCCAAGTGGGTTTCTGTAAAGCTCTCGGCCCTGGCAGGGATGCGGTGATTCTTGTGTCCACCCTTGTACGGATGCATCTCGGGCTCTGCCCTCATGGACTCTCCCCAGTGCACAGGGCAGTACACCTGTGGACAGAAAACCTTACCATAGGGGAGGGATATGGGGCCTTGTGGACAGAGGGAATCAGGGAAGGGCAAAAAGTACAGCTCAGAAAGATCTGGAAGGGAGCCTCTCCCTGCCTCCTCCACCAATCCCTGTCTCAAGCTGGGGTCTCATCTTGGGGATCATGGCAACGCTCAGCCCTTCCCCTTGTATCCTCATCCTTGACACAGGAAGTGGGAGCCTCTTCAGGCAGCCGAGGAATGGGCGCAAGTACACGACAACCGATGGCCCAGTGGTGGCTGTCTCACCTGGAATAACTGCAGTCTCAGTCCCTAAACATGCTGGTGCTCCCTGGGTCCTCACTCAGGCTGGTGCTCCCTGGGTCCTCACTCAGGCTGGTGCTCCCTGGGTCCTCACTCAGGCTGGTGCTCCCTGGGTCCTCACTCAGGCTGGTGCTCCCTGGATCCTCACTCAGGCTGGTGCTCCCTGGATCCTCACTCAGGCTGGTGCTCCATGGGTCCTCACTCAAGCTGGTGCTCCATGGGTCCTCACTCAAGCTGGTGCTCCCTGAGTCCTCACTCAGGATGGTGCTCCCTAGATCCTTATTCAGCCTGGTGCTCCCTGGGTCCTCACTCAGCCTGGTGCTCCCTGGATCCTCACTCAGGCTGGTGCTCTCTGGATCCTCACTCAGGCTGGTGCTCCCTGGGTCCTCACTCAGGCTGGTGCTCCCTGGGTCCTCACTCAGCCTGGTGCTCCCTGGGTCCTCACTCAGGCTGGTGCTCCCTGGGTCTTTACTTGGGCTGGTGCTCCCTGGATTCTCACACTTGGGCTGCTTTGAGTGTTTTCCATCCTTGGACTGGGATTGCTGAATAACAAGCGTTTTCCAGCAACGTTGGAACCCCCACCTCAGACTAGCAGAGGGCCCCACCACCAGACCCCCTCCCTGACTTCTGTGGGGGACTGTGGGAGAGTTCTGTCCACAAACTCTCTGTCCTTTGAAAGCTTCATACTAAGCATGAGATCAAGACAGCCACCTTCACCCAGACTGAGCAGGCAGTGACACAGGGGTCTTTGAAACAGACCGGCTTAATAGCAGGAAAGAACAGAGCTGCGTTTCCAGAGAAGTCCCAAGGCTCGTAAGGCAAAAGATATGATTGCTGCCCTAAATGTCCACAGTAGCACAATGCCTGGAACCCAGAGATGCTCGGTCATGAGGGCCAATGAGACGGTTTAGCCCATGAAGGCGCTTGCTGCCCGGTTACGCAAGCTCAATGACCCGGAAGCAGAAAGACAGACTGACTGCCCACAAACCTCCACACACAGAGCATGGCATATATCCAAATCCACAATAGTCATCAGTAAAGTCTTAAGACAGGACCAGAGAAATGACTCAGTGGCGCTTGCTGTTCTTACAGAAGACCCAAGTTGGGTTTCTAGAACCCGTGTCACGTGGCTACAACTGTTCGTAACCCCCATTCCAAGGGATGTCTTTTTCTGGACTTGGAGGGCACCTGCTCTTACACACACACACACACTAAATAAAAAAGTCAAACAAATCTTTAAAAGAATCCAAACAATAATAAAAGCCACAGATACTCAATCATGTTCAGACAAACGAGTAGCAGTATTCATGAGCCCCTTTGTGAGCACCGTGGGCCTCAGTCCCATGCTGAGCATCCTGCATGCAAATGCTATCTACGGGGTGGACAGACCCTCTCGGTGCAGAGACCAGCCATCTTCAGGGAATAAGTACAGGACACAGTGATAGCGGCACTTTTGCCTGGCTTTCTAGAAGCTCCTGTTGAATCGGAAAGACAAGCTGTCGAAAGCAGCACTGCTGATAAGGGTTAAACAGCCGCTCGATACAACAACGTTGGAAGATAGTCAAGGCAGCACCTGATTAATTGCCCGGGGAATCACAGGATGATAAATGTTTTAGGAACTAGGAGGAGGGAGAGCCATTTCTCCAAGTCAAGCAGAACAGACAGACGCTACGGGGGTGATTGTGCCCTTTTGAAGGGGCCCGTGGGGCTGCTGTCTGGGGAGGTCATTGTCCCAAGGTGGAGACAGAGAAGAAAGAGCCCTTTTAATTGTTTTTTAAAGGAAAGATTCTGATGCGGAGTTGGTTACTCTGCTCGCCTCTCTCCACATGCTTTGGGAAACGGGTCTGGAAAGGTTCAGTGTTCATTTCCTTTCTAGCCACTTAGACCTCCCTGACACCTGCCCATCTGACTCTCCCCTGTAGAAAGTGGGGTTGGGATTTAGCATTTATATTTTGGACCCAAAGGAAGAAGATGCCGGCATTGGGCCCTGTAAGGCAGCTGGGACACCTCTCTATCTTGGCAAACAGATCCATGTCACGTTACAAAATCCACCCTTCTCAAGGGAGTGGTAAGACTCACAAGTGTTTGGATCTGGCTCCAAATTTTCAAGAGGCTGAAGTAGAGACACTTCTCTGGTGCGCTTGCCCGGGCCCTGGGTTGAATTTGGTCTGGGTATTAAGCAAACAGCACCTTTCATCACAGCCTGAACCATGAACTGATTCACAGATGCCCATGGCTTTACCTCATCAAATCTAAATCTCACTGCAATCTCCCTACGAGCAAGGCTGTCTGCTTAGAAACTCCAGGCCTAGATGGGAAGATGTCTCATCTTCAGACAGAGGAAGGTTGGGGAGGGGTGTGGGGGGACCAATATGGACAAGTGCAAACAGCCTTTTGAGGGCTGTGACAGGCAGGGTGCAGCTGCCTCCCAGCCCAGAGGGGGCAGCTCCAGGCTCCCCTGTCCTGGAAAGCAAGAGAGCAGATGGCTGATGATGGATCACTGGGCTGTCATCGGGGGCTGACTGGGGAGGGGCTTCTGAGGCTGGGGGAGGCCCAGAGAGAGAATGTGATAGGTTGGAGGCTGGATCTGCCACATGGTGTCTGCTCCCCACCCCCCACCTTGTCCTTTGCTCAAAGCTAAGAAACTTGAACCCCTGTGAAAAACCTAACCTCTGGAAAAAAAAAAAAAGCCCCCTTCAGAGTAACTAGACCATGCCACCAACGGCCAGCCCTGAGCTGAGACAGCCTTAGATGGCCACTGTGGGGTTTGCGGAGGATACTCCCATGCAGTAGGAAAAGGCTTTGGGGTCAGGTTTGGTGACAGGTTCTACAGGCCAGAGGAGAGCCTATTCCCTGGGTTTCCTTCCCTGTAAACGGGGAGGTGGTGACTACAAATGACACACGCCAGGGGTGAGAGGTGCGTCTTCCTGGGCAAGCACAGGCAGGCACCAAAGAGCAGGAGAAACCCTTCCTACCTCCCGCCCCCACCTCCCACCGGCTTAACCCCCACCCCACCCCCCACAGGCCTTGTTTGGATTCTGGTCAGGTCTTTCAGAGGACAGGTAAGGGTGGCCTCTAGGGAGGGAATAGCACAAATCCACTTGCTTAGAGGTCAAGGAGTCCAGGAAGTTGGGGTGAGCAATAGCAGGGGCTGCTGGGGGGGGGGCTGGAGCATGGCCAAGACAAGGGAGTGGGTGATGATTTCCAGGTAAAACAGTGACAAAGGCTGGGAAGTAGCAACATTGTTTACAGAACAGTCAGAGTGCCAGCCAGTGGGAGACAGAAGCAAGAACTGAAGGGGACTGGGGAGCTGGCTTTATTTTAAATTAAAAACAAGTTCCATATGTTGATGGTCCCCAAGGAAGACAGCCTTGGCACGGAAGAAGCTGGCAGCCATCCGAAGACAGGCTCTCCCGGGAGTAGATCTTCTGGAAACTATACCATCAGATATTTCATTGCTGTTTGCGTTCTGTGGGGAAACAATATCTCATGAGCCCCCTGGCGAGCTATACCATGGGGACAGGAAGCTGGAAGGAAGTAGGAGGAGAGGAGCCTTCCAGAGCCCCTGGGGTCCCTGGACAGGATGCTTCCTACCACCCCTGTGACTGAGGTGCTCCCCGCAACAAGACCAAGGGTAGCCGTTACATAGTCCCTGATGCTGGTCCCACTGTCACCACTGGCTATGTTGCCTCCCCGTAGATAAGCATTGGAGGCCAGGATTCTGAGCTTGGACGCCATCATGGTAGCAGGGACAATGACTTGCAGTCTCAGGAAGGAGCAGCTTGGCCTCCAAAGCCCATCTTCAGGGAGGCAATCAACATAGTCTCCGGTACCACCAGAGCCACATGCTCACTGGATAGCAATGTCCTGTAAGGCCTCATCGATGTCATGCCTTATAGAATGATGCCCGGCGCCTTTCAGGGGAACATTCTTAGGACTGTGAGGGCCTCCCTTCAGCTAGTCCTGTGTACACAGGAGCATCACACATCTCATAAAGATTACACAAAGCACACCCTGAGTTCAGGCCAGGCATGGCACCAGGCACTCTAAAGATGACTCTGGGCACGTCCTTGAAGGTAGGTCTCCCTTCAGTGGATCAGGAAACAGGATTGTGACGGTCATTCTTGACTGTCAGCTCTGGGTATGTCTATGGCATGCCTTAGAGGTGCTAGTTTAAATAGGAAGACCCACCCTAAATGCTGGCACTCCCACCTCATGGGCTGGGGTCCCAGGCTGAAGGAGAAGGAGAGCATGAGCTAGGCTGCTGCCTCCATCTCTCCCTGCTTCCTGCTGTGAACACACGGCCAGCTGCTTTCGGGTCCCACCACCACGTCTCCTGCCGTTACAGTTACTGACTGCACCCTGGAACTTTGAGCCAAAGTCAACTCTTTGTGTCTGGTATTTTGACACAGCCATGAGAGGGAAGTAACTGCTTGGAGCTTGACTAAGGAAACAGGGTGTTGGGTCCAGGTCCTCACCATCTCATCCTCCTTATGTCCAGGTCCTCACCATCTCATCCTCTTTAAGTCCAGGTCCTCACCATCCATCCCATCCTCCTTAGATCCAGGTCCTCACCATCTCATCCTCCTTAGGTCCAGGTCCTCACCATCCCATCCTCCTTAGGTCCAGGTCCTCACCATCCATCTCATCCTCCTTAGATCCAGGTCCTCACCATCTCATCCTCCTTAGGTCCAGGTCCTCACCATCCCATCCTCCTTAGGTCCAGGTCCTCACCATCCCATCCTCCTTAGATCCAGGTCCTCACCATCCCATCCTCCTTAGATCCAGGTCCTCACCATCCATCTCATCCTCCTTAGGTCCAGGTCCTCACCATCTCATCCTCCTTAGGTCCAGGTCCTCACCATCCCATCCTCCTTAGGTCCAGGTCCTCACCATCCATCCCATCCTCCTTAGATCCAGGTCCTCACCATCCATCTCATCCTCCTTACTTTCCAGTCTCCTCCTCTCTTAGTTCACTTGGGATTCCTGAGACAAACACCACAAGCAAAAAGAACTTAGAGGAAAGAGAACTTTATTTCTCTTATATGTCCAGGTCACAGTCTGTTACTGAGAAAAGGAGGGGCAGGAACGTGGAGACATGAACCGTAGAGAAATGCTGCTTGCTGGCTGGTGCTTAGCTAACTTTCTCAAGACCACTTGCCTAGGAATAATGCCACCCACAGTGGGCCAGGACCTTTCCCTCATAAACACGCTCGTAAGCCAATCCTATCTCAGCGGTCCCTCCTGAGACTCCCTCCACAGGTGACTCTAGGCTGTGTCAACTTCACAGTTAGAGCTAACTAGTACACATCACTCCTTGTCACTTGACACACAAGTTGACACTTTAAACCATGACTTTTCCTTGTCCCCATGACATCATGTTAATATTATAATACAAAACGCTAATACAACTTTAGATGTCATACAGTTGGAGCTGAGGAGATGACTCAGAGGGTAAAATCACCGCTACCCTTACAGAGGACCTGGGTTAGTTCTCAGCGCCCACACAACAGCTCACAGCCATCTATGTTCATGTAGTACATATGCATACATGTAAGAAAATACATAAATTAAAAAAGAAAATCTTTTTCTAAATGTCTCACAGTCTTTACTAATTCCAGTGCTTTAAAAGCCCAAAGTGGTTCCCATAAAATAGAGAATGAACTGTGCAGGTTCTTATTTTAAAAAGGAAGAACCTGGGCACAGAAGCCATCTGATCAGAGCCAAACCGAGCCCCAGCAGTGTAAACCCAGATCCCATAACTCCACGTCCGGCATCTGGAACGAACTTGTGGTCTTCTGGCTTCAAAAGGCTTGGGCAGTCCCGCTCACTCAGCTCTGCCGTTTGCGGCTTCGGCCTCTCCACTCCACACCTGCCGCTGCCGTCCTCGGTGGGCATCCCTCGGTGCTGGGTGCCGGTATGGCCGCGTCCCCGCACTCTGCACTGCAATGGAGACTGTGACTTCACCGATGCCCTCCTGAGCCCTCCACCTGGTGCCAGTGAGGGCCACAAGGGAACTCTCAGGCATTGCTGAGTGAGGCTGCCAGCTGGAGACATGGCTGACCCTGAGGGACACTTTCCTGTCATCCCAATGATGCACAATGATCTCCAGGGCTTCAGGAAAGACCTCCTGTCAATTGCAGCGGGTTCAGACCCAGGTGATCAGCATACACAGGTTCTTAATCCAAAATACCACACAACAGGCTGCACCCCAAGTCTTGAAGACTTATTTTGCTTTCCTATGAAACCTCACGAGCCAGGCTGCCACAGCGCATATTTCTCTCAGATTTACTGGCTTTCAAGCTTCCATAATTATGGCCCATTAAGCTCCGAGAGAAGTTCCAGCCCAAAGTTCTAGATAATTCCACAATCCCCCAGAGAAACAGTCCAAAGACATAGACAGCCACACAGTCAGGTTCATCACAGTCACATCCCGATCCCCCCATACCTCTCTCTGCTCTTGTTTCCTGTTTCTGTAATTACACACACAGAGGCCCACACATGTACCACACACACACAAATATACCACACACATCACACACACACACACACACACACACACTCACATCTCACACACACCACCACCACACACATACACATACCACATGCATCACACACCCACACACAGACCCACACATGCACCACACACACATATACATATCACACACACACACACACACACACACACACACACACACACACACCACCACCACCACCACCAACAACAACAACAACAATGATGACAATGACACTCAGACAGACCATAAGTAACTTGGCTTACATTTCCAGGTCAGGGACTCATTGAGAGAAAGCAGAGCAGGAACTCTAGCAGGAACTTGGAGACAGGAACCATAAAGAAACAGTTGCTAGCTTACTCCCAGACTCAGCCTACCTAGCTTTCATAAGCAGCCGAGGACAATGAAGACAACCCTTCTCAAATGCTCCGCGTGCCAATCCAATCTTGGCAATTTCTCAGATTCCCTCCTCAGGTGACTCCAGGCTGTCGAGGCGACTGTTACAGCTATCTAGGACACAGAAGGTGTCCTAAAGTACCTCCCTCTCCACCAGGGCCTCCAGCACACTGTGGAAACCCATTTTCATGCCTTAGCTTTCTTCAGGGCTAGGTTGGTTCTCCCGGATGGACTCTTGGCTTTGCTCAAAGGACCTGTAGGTGTGTCTGAGTTCTTCCCAAGAAAATGAGCCAATGGGCAGGGAGTTGGTGTCTACGCATAGTGGTAAAGGGGTTGTACACTGCAGTCATCCTGTGGCCTTTGTACATTGCCTTCAGCATCTACAGTGCATGCCAGAGGCTCTTCTAGAACCCAGTTTCTTACACCAAGGTCATGAAACTGAATGTGGTCGCCGTGAAAAAAAGTTGGCCCTGGTAAAAAGGTCTTTAAGCACACAACAACCAAGTCACTTCAAAACGAAATGCACCGTAAATCTAAGGCATGCCTTGCAGTGTTGGCCCAAATTGCAGCAGAAGTATTGGTTCTGACCAATGTACTTACTTCACCTCATCCAATGAAAATCCCTCAGTTCGAATCCCAGACTGTTGTCATATGTTATAAAATGAAGTGGTGTGTGTGTGTGTGTGTGTGTGTGTGTGTGTGTGTGTGTGTTGGGGGGAGGCTGTATGTATAAGGGGGAAGAGGTCAGCTAGAGGTGAACCTTTGATATCATGCCTCAAGAACTGTCCGTGCTGTTTTTCTGAGACAGAGTCTCTCACTGAGACCTAGGGATCATAGAGGAGTTTAGGCTGGCTGGCTACTGTGCCACAGAGATCTGTCTGCCTGTCTCCCCAGCACTGTGGTTATAAGGGTATACGTGGTGATGAGGACTGGGCTCGGTCCTCACGCCCCTGCGGGAAGCTGGGGTTGCCCTCCTGGCCTGGGTCTCAGTGCTTCAGCCATATGTGCAAAGCTCTCTGCTCTCACGGTAGCAGAACTGTTTAATTACAGAAAACAAAGACTTCATAGTCCTCACTGCTACTCTTTGGCATGTAAATATCAAATTAGTACGCATTTGGATTGTATTGTGTTAGAGTGTTTGACTTTAAAAATTGCTGTTTGAGTTTCTGACTTGAGTTGCATTAAAAATATCATTAAATGAATTCTGGCTTGGGTTTTGGACAAAATTCCGTAGTTTCTGAAATGGCCCTAAACATACTTCTACCATTTTGTGCTATGTATTTATGCAAAGTGGCATTCTCAGCATTGATGATTATAAAATCAAAATATTGAGCAACTCTGAAAAACATTAAAGATGCTCGACACCCTGCAATATTAAATATTCAGCCAAGATTTAATTCTTTATGTAAAAATGAACAAGCACATCCATCTCATTAGCATGCAAATTTGCTTTCATCTTTAATAAATGGTAAAATTATGTGTGTATCAAAGAATTGTTTTTAAATGAATTTCTTCATGATTCATATCAGTGTTTGATTTGTACACCTAATTCATATACCTATGTTCCAAAGGCTACAGAAAAATGTATTAGACAATAAAGGTATGGGGGCTGGGAAGACGGCTTAGTGGCTAAGATTGTTTGCTGTGCATGAGGGCAAGGACCTGAGTTTAGATTCTCAGCACCCATGAAAAAGCTAGGCATGCCTGTGACTCCAATAGGATGGGGCAGAGACAAGAGAACCCTTAGATCCTGCTGGTCAACCAGGCTAGCCAAAAGCATGAGCTTTAGATTCAGTGAGAGATCTTATCTCAGGGTCTAAGATAGAGAGTAATGGAGGGAGGCACGTCCTCTGGCTTCTGCATGCACTCAAACATGTGCATGTACCCACCCCACCCTCCCACACGTTCTCACAGTGGGAAAGATCTAAGGAGCTGTTCTTTAGACAAGTGCAAAGCAGAGGTAATGGCCTTGCACAGGGTGCTGAGTCACTGGAGGAGCCTGGGAAATGGGATAGGGTAACAGCCAGAGCCTGTTCTCATTGGCCAAGAGTCCTCAGGGTTTGCAGAGAAGACAGGGAGAAGAGCAGCAAGACACATTAGAGAAGCAGAGGCGGAAGAGGGAAGGCTGGAGAGCGGGGACAGCAAAGTCAAAGACAGTGGGACTGTGGAAAGGGGGGGAGGCAAGTGGGGGACACAAGGCTGTGGCCCTGCGAGGGGCGCTCTACCTCCCAGGCCTATCCTTGAGCTGGAGAGCCCTTAGGTCGGCTGCCTGGGGAAACTCGCAAAGTTTTCAGTCAAGCATGATATCAACTGGAAGGCAGGGAGGGCCAACAGGGCCCGGGAGCATTGTCACCGGCCACGATCAGGGCACGCACATAGTGAGGGCGAAGGAGCACTCACTTCCCAGTCCTCAACATGGCGTTCTCCGTCAGTTTATCCTCTGCCAGATCTGTCACTTACCCAGTTCTTCGTTGTTGGCGTGTGTGTGTGTGTGTGTGTGTGTGTGTGTGTGTGTGTGAGTTAATTTTCTGTTACTATGATACTACGACAAAGCACCATGACCAAGGCAACTTATAGAAGAAGTAGTTCATTGGGGACTTACAGTCCCAGGGGTGAACTGTGCCCATCATGGCGGGGAGATTGGCAGCAGATGAGCAGACCTAGCACCGCGACGGCAGCTGAGACCTTACACCTTGACTCACAAACACGAGGCCAAAGAGCACTAACTGCGCATGGGATGGGCCCTCGAAACCTCAAAGCGCACCCCAGTGAAGCATCTCCCTCCACAAGGCCGCACCTCCTAACCCTTCCCCAAAAGTTCCACCAACTGGGAGCTGAGCTCACAAGAGCCTGAGTATGTGGAGCCAATCTCATTCAAAACGCCAGTTACTTTTGGTGGCCGTGACAGATTACCCTGACCAAGGGACTTCGGAAGGGAGAGTTTATGTAGGTTCCAGGTTTACGTTGAGGTGACAGTCCACCGGTGGCGGGGAGGCAGCAACGACGGACGCTTGACAGCGTCGTGTCCACGATGGGCGCTTGTGCTCCCTTTCTCCTTTTTATGCAGTGTGAGACCCCAGCCCGGAGAGGTGACAGGTCTTCCCACAGCAAGTAGCATAACCCAAATAACCCGCCACTAAATCTCATGAAGCTGAAAACTGAAACTAGCCATCACAGCACGTGTGTGTGACGTTTAGCTTTAATTGTCAATGTGACACGACTTTGAATGACCCGAGGAGGAAAGGGTCTCATTGAAGGATTGTTTGTATCGGGTTGGCTCGTGAGCAAGCCAGTGGGGTGGGGGTGGGGGTGGGGGTGGGGGGACGGACAGCTCCATTGCTAGGCCAGGCCCTGAACTGGGTAAGACAAGAATGCTATCTGAGAGCAGGCCAGGAAGTAAGCCAGTAATAGGCCTGTGGGGTGTCTCTCTTTCCAGTTTTGGCTGGGGGTGTGGTGTGGCCAACGGCTCTGTGATTTCCTGTAGTGACAGGACTGTAGTGTGAAATTGTAATCCAAATAGAACATTTCCTCCCTATGTTCCTTTGGTCAGGGTGTTTTATCGTGGCAATAGAGGTAAAACTGGGATCATGAAGCAGTGTTGCTGTGATATAATTGACCATATCTGTGTCTTTTGTGTCTTGGATTATGTTGTGAGAGGAATATGGAAGACTGGGATCTTTGGGCTAGAAAAATCACTGAGTGCTCATAGCTTGACAAGTAATCCTTGTGGGAGCTTGAAAGCTGACAGTAATGAGAGCAGCATTGCCCTCATATTTCAGGGAACAGAGGCTTTGTTGTTAGCAGGATGGGGTGGGGCATTATTGTAACACTTGGGTTGAGAGTCTGCGTGTGCTGATGAGACCCCATAAAGATTGTGATTACCAAAGAACCCAGCACCACTGAGGCGAACCCTGGGCTTCCCCAGGAAAACATCTGCACAGGAGTTTATACAGCTACTCAAAGTGGGCCAGCTTACATGTCAAAGTGAGAGTCATCTGTGTAGCGCTGGCTTTGAAGGCATGGGGCGGGGTCACACATGGTCTGAGATCTTGTGGTACCTTGTGGTGGTGTTGGAATTCCTGCAGAGAGGTCTTGGAAGGCCATTGGTGAAGGTGAAGCCTCAGTTGCAACGGGGACTCCAGCAGATAAGAGATGCCACAGGATTCCTACCATGTAGCATTTAGGGTGTGGGATGCAGGTAGCCTATGCCTACAGGAGAGGTGCTGTTGATGGCAGCCATTGGAGCTCAGGAGATTTCATCATGAGCCCAGAGAGTGGTCACTGGGGCCAGAAGGTTGGACGTTTTCTGTGCTAGGTCTTGGTTTTGCTTTGGTGTGACTATTCATTGGACAGAATCCTGTTTATAATGTGTACAAAGTCTGTAACTTGCTTTTTATTCCAAATGAATTTCACAGTAAGAGTCTTTGGGCTTTTAATTTGTTTGGGAATATTGCAGACATGGGAGATTTTTTTAAATCTGGGCTATATTACAAAATAAATATGAGACCATGGGAACAAAGAATGGAAGGTTATATGCCATATTTGTAATGATTAGCTTTTTATTAATTAATTCTATTTCAAAGAAATTATCTCTTATTCTTTTATAATTTCATGCATGCATACAATATATCTTGATTATATACACCACATTTCCCCATCTGTACTGGTTATTTTCATATCAACTTGACACAAGCTGGAGTCATCAGAGAGAAGGGAGCCTCAATTGAGAAAATGTTTCCATAAGGCTGGGCTGTAGACAAGCCTGTAGAGTATTTTCTTAATTAGTGATTGATGTGGGGAGGGTCCAACCCATCATGTGGTGCCACCCCTGGGCTGGTGGTCCTGGGCGCTGTAGACTGAGCATGTCATTAGGAACAAGCCAGTAAGCGTCACGCCTCCGTGGCGTCTGCACCAGCTCCTGCCTCCAAGTGCATACCCTACCTGAGTCCTGTCCTGACTTCCTTGAATGATGAACAGTGATGAGGAAGCATAAGTCAAATAAACCCTTTCCTCCCCAAGCTGCTTTGGTCATGGTTTTCATCACAGCTGTAGCATCCACTCCTCCTGATACCCGAATATATCTCCCTCTTCATTCCATCTCCCTTTTTGTAACTCGGCGAGCTCAGTTGGTGCTGCCTGTTGGAACGCCGACTGATCTCAAGGGTTCGACCTTGTACATGCAGGTCTATGGAAGATAACTTCTGCTGACATGAGCTCATGAGTGCGAGGGCCATGACATGCTCTGAATCCAGCAATTAGCAACGCTTCTCCCAGCTTCCGGCTCTTCTATTATATTCCCAGCGTCTCGGGTGGAGTTCAGATACATGTCCCATTGAGGGATGCGCATTCAACACTCGCTCGTTTTGATATTTTGATCTGTTATGGGTCTCTGCATTGTCTGCTGGCCACTACCCAGGAAACTTTTGTAACCAAGTTTCGGGGCAGCACTGTGTGTATGAACATAAACATTTAAAAGGCCATTTGACAGCATGTCCCCTTATAGGGATTGTGAGCTCCACAGCTGTATCTTTTGATCAGATATACAGTACCAAACATGAATTATGCCCCTGTGGATCAGGCCTCAAGTCAAATCAAAAAGTGATTGGCTACCCCGTAACACTTATGCTACTGTTACACTAGAAGGTACATCTTTCCTGGCAGGTCGGTCTTGTAGCATGCAGGGTTCACCGGGGAGGGGGGGGGAGATAAGGTTGTTGATGGCTTCTCTTTCCCAATAGCATGCACAGCACCCCCAGCACTATAAAAGCTAGCCAGTGTGGAAGTTTCCCGGTCAGTCCCAGCTTGACTCCCTGATATCCTGCAACCAAAGTGTGTTGTGTCTTCAGCAATAGGATCTTAGCATCTAGTTCTGGCAGGTAATCAAGAACACACACAACAGCCTGTTGTATTTTGAGGTCACTGAAAGCTCTTTGCTAAGAACTCATAGGCCAGTGTCTGCCTAGCACTGATATTTTCATTAAATAATCCATGCCTTCTGTGGTAGCATTGCCCATCCATGCAGGGAACCCTTGTGAAAACTTTTTTTTTTAATTACATGTATTTAAATTATGTTAGAAATCAGTGGGTTTACATAGGTTTTTTCATACAACCCTCATCTGATCTTCCTGTCCTACTGTCCCAACCTTGCTTAAATGTTCATCCCCTGGACGATTTCCCAAGACCACCTTCACAGAAATTTAGATGGCCGAACACCAAGAGAAACATTTTTCTTGGCAGAAAGAAACAGTAGCTGGTTCTGTTTTTATTGTTGCTTGTTTGTTTGTTTTAACTTAGAGAAAATAAAGTTGGTTAAAAACAACAATAATAAAACAACAAAAAAACCCCCAAACAACAACAATACTGTATCCGCAGTATTCCTCTCTCCACCTTCATATCATATGTGTTCAATTATCTTCTCAGCCCTTAAGGCCTCTTCCCTTCCCCTCTCAAAGGCCCTTTCTAGCTTTCTGATATCTGCAGATGTTCCACACAAACACAGCAACCTAAAAAACCAAAGCCAGGATCCACATTGGAGAGAGAACTTGTGGCCGCTGTCTTTCTAGGTCATGATTGCCTCCTGCTTCTCCATCCAATCTACTAGTCTGTGTTTTGACTGGGAGAAACAAGACCATTAATATTCAGAGTTTTATTGAAAACTATGTATTGATTCCTGTCATTTGGTTGATCTTGTGGAATTTTGTATTTTTCTTTTCCTCTTTTGGTTGGTATTTAGCATGGTTTTTTGTTTGTTTGTTTTTCCTGAGGACTCATGAATGTCTTGTTTTTTTCTTTAGTCTGTAGGGTTTCTTCACATATCTTCTGTTGGGCTGGACTCCTTTAGTCTGTTTTGATCGTGGGAAGTCTTTATTTCCCCTTCAGTTTTGACAGGTAGTTTTGCTGGGTATAACAGTCCGAGTTGGCAGTTACTATCTCTCAGAGCCTGAAACACATAACTCCAGTCTCTTGTTTTTAAAGTTTCAGTTGGGTCATCAGATACGATTCTAATGGGCCATCTCTGCAGGTGACTTGATAACTTTCTGTTCAAAATCACAATGTGCTGTCTTTGTTCTGCATATTAGTGTCTACATTAAAATATGAGGAGGGAAGGATCTTTCTGTACTGTCTGTTTGGTTCCTAAATGTCTCCTACATCTGCACTGGCATCTATCTCCTTTCCAAACTTTGGCAAGTTTTCTGTTATGATTCTTTTGAAAGTGTTTTCTTCACCTTTAGAATGAGATTCTTCTCCTTCTACTGTACTTACAACCCATTTGTATATCCTGAGTTTCTCCCTGCTTCCTTATTATTTCACTTTAACCGTGCTGGGTTGTCTCCATCCTTTCCCCTTGTCATCCAGCTCAGGTGTGCCGTCTTCTTGACTGTTCTGTTGCTAAGCACTTCCACAGTTTTAAAATTGGACTTATTACAATCTTTCTTTGTTTCCAGCATCTCAGAGGGGTGCACTCTGGTGTTTCTATCTCTTTCTTGAATTACTCTTTATTACCATCTGTCACCTTCCGTGTTTTATAGTTCATCTGGTTTTGCTTTTCTTTGGGGGAGAGGGGCTGTGACTTTGAACGTACTTTTATGAGCCTTATCTGAGTTCTCAGTCTGGGATTTCATCTCACTCACTCTTTCTAGATGCCATTACGGTAGGGTTAATAATTTTTGGAGTAATCTTTGTTTTTTTTTTTTGTTTGTTTGTTTTTTTTTTTCCTGTTTCTTATGTTACCGCATTGGGATTTATGCATCTGTTGTTATTTTTTTTTATCAGCTATATTCTTTCAGTTGATGTATCTGTAATGTTCAAGTGGGATTTGGATGTGATAGAATTGAGTGTTTTGTTCAAAAACTAATTCCTCAGGCCAGGAGCTCAAGGTGCGTGGTGTACGCTGTATAATATTCCCCAAGTAGGGTATTAAGTGGGAGAGCAACCGCGGCTGTTTGATATTATACCACACAACTGTTGTACTAGCAAATTAATAACAGTGTCCCCTTTGACTTCAATAACTGTTGGAGAATAAGCAAGTAAGGATAGAATAGAGTATATTCAAATTTTAGTTAATAGGATTAGAAGTGAGAATGAATTAGGGTGGGCAAGGGTAAGAAGTGAGCAGTAGATCTGCTTCGGAAAGAAAACTCTTGAGGCATGGCCATGGTTTCGGGGTTTTTTTTTCTTTGTTCTTTTTTTGTCAACTTTTACCAAAGGTAGAGTTATCTGGAAGAGGGAATCTTAGTTGAGAAGACACCTTCTTCAGTTGGCCTATGGGAAAGCCTTTGAGACATTTTCTCGATTGATGACTGAAGCAGAAGGTCCCAGCGGCTGTGTGTGACTCCACCCTGGGCAGTTTGTCCTGAATTGTATAGAAAGCAAACCGGGCATGCCAGGAGGAGCAAGGCAGTAAGCAGCAGGCCTCCACGCCCTGCATCTACTTGTCAAACTGACACAACGTAGGATCACCCCAGAAGGAACTCTCAACTGAAACATTGTTTAGATCAGGCCGGGCTGTCTGTGGGAGAAGCACAGCCCTCGTGGGTGGTCCATTCTAGGCTGGGGGAGGGTGGGAGTGGGGGGGAGGCCTTACCACCCAGGAGAGAAGATGGCCAACAGGCACGGGTATACTTCCTTCTCTCTCTGCTCTCGATTGTGGATGAAGTTATCCCTCCACGGTGGCCTGGAACCTGGGATTGTAAACAAAAACAAAAAGAAGTAAGGAAAAGTTTATTTCGAAAGGGAAGACCTAATTTTAATCTTTTGAGGTGGGAAGATCAATCTCTATTCTGAGCCTCACCTTCTGCTGGCAGCCGCTATAAAGCACAAGGAAGAAGGCAGCTGGGTCTCTTTGCCTGCTTGCTCCCGCTCTTGCTGTCAAGTCCACCCCTTCAGAGGCATCAGAGCCTACTTCTTCCGGGTTCCAGTGCTGCTGACGACCAGCTGAGACCTCATGGACTGGACAACTGCTGGGTTCTTGGACTTCCCACTGGTAGACAGCCATTGCTGGGCTAGCTGGGCCTCAGACTGTAAGCCATTCTAATGAATCCTGTGCGTGCGTGTGTGCATGTGTGCATGCGTGTGTGTGTGTGTGTGTGTGCATGCATGTTCCTCTAGAGAGATCTGAGTTGCTTTTGTCATGGGTGTTTGATCAGAGCAGCACAAATGAAAAGCAGATGTCAAGCGAGTTGTCTTTCTGCATCGTGTGTGCACTCCAGCACACGAGGGCGTGCTCGGGGGTTGCCAAGTGACCTGCCCTCTCACCCTCTGACAGTGAACCTGCAGGCAGGGGGGTGGGGGGGAGGTGGGGCAGCAGGGCGGGGGGGGGGTGGTCCTGCAGGCCGGGGTGAGCTTCCTGTCTCCCTCCTGAAGCCTTAGGGTTGTGCTCCATGTGAAGCCATGCATAGGGTTTAGGTTTTGGTTGGTTGGTTAGGTGGGTGTTTTGTTTTGTTTTGTTTTTTTCTAATGGACTCTGGGATCTGAGCTCCAGTCAGGTCCTCGTCCTTGTACAGCAAACACTCTTATTCCCTGAGCCAGCTCCCTAGCCCCTACCCAAACCTTTTAAAACTTCTCCTCTGGAAACCATGACTTTTTCCTCTGCCATCCTCCATAACAACTGATCTATAAAAGGGGTTAAAAGTGTTACAAATAGCTCTCCTGGTCTTTCAAAGTCAAACCCCCTTCAAAGGAAAAGTGGTTTGGTAGCTTATTCCTTGTACATTCATAGCCCAGGACTAAATGGCACCTCCAGGAGTGGCTACAAACCAGGTTTAAGCTCCTTGGGCACTGCTCAGGTTGGCCTCTGCCCCCAAGGTTCCTCCGCTTTCATCTTCTTCTGGGGCGCGGGACTCAGACACCAGATTTTATCTGAGGACCTGGACCACCTCCTCCACGTTTGCTCCCTGGGTACAAAAAAATCAGCTGGGTTTTGTTTTTGCTTTCTCTTTCCCGCTATGGTGAGGAAGACGTGGTAATAAGAAAACAGAGGCCTTACAGTGGCATTGAGACCTTACAGTGTGAATTGAGCATGAGCGTGTGAGTGTGATTCTGGCAGGGGGAGGGGGTGGGGGGCACTCAAAAGTGTGCCTTCTAGGTGATTCTAAATCATGTCAAATTTGCAAACAAGCCTATCCAACATAAGTCAACCTGATACTTGGAGACCACCTTTAAGCCATACAATCTACCCCTGTCTCCCCCAGGTTCAAGGTCCTTTAATAATGACTATCCTATAATGCAAAAATGCTTCTGGTCTAACCTCAAAAGTCTCCATAGGCTTTAACAGTCCTGACACGGTTTAAAGGTCCAAAATTTCTTCTGAGAATCAAGGTAATCTCTTGCCCATACGCCTTTGTAAAATCCATAAGCAGGTGACATTGTAGACTTCCCATATACATCAGTGTTGAATAAGCACAGTCATTCTGAAAGAGAGGCGTGGGCCATAGCAAGGAGTCCCAAGCGGGGGGAGCACAAGGCGAGGCCCAGCCCTCAGCACCTATTTGCTGTATTACTTACTGAGCTATACCTTATCGTGGCGACAAAATGTGAAACAAAAGCAAACTAACTCAGCCAGCAGTATTTACTTTGACTCGAAGTTGGAGCGTACAGTCCATGGAAGAGAAGGCATGGTAGCCAGTGTGGCTTTAGCTGTGGTGGCAGGAGTGCCAACTAAGCGTCCACATTGTGACTGTAAGCCAGAAGGGAGAGATGAGTGCTTGTACCCGTGTGCCTTTTCCTGGAGTGACATGAACAGGTAGGTGTCTCTTCACCCCATATAGGACACTGGCGACAGGCCAAAGGATGAGTCCATGCAAGTCCAGCTTGGTGAACCAGGAAGTTTACTGGCATGACTTACAGGGGTATGAATGATGGCCCCTTGGAAGAGCATGAATGACTCAAAGGCGGCCATGTCACCAGCCCACCCAGCCCGCCACGGAACGCCCTAGGAAAGCTGTATCCCTGGAGTTCCCTGCTCAACTTACAGGCTGCTCCACGAGAAAGTCTCCTCTTCCCAGCAGGCTTTTACTAATTTCATAACTTTGGGACGATGTCTCGTGAACCTCAGAACTTACTGGAGTTTCCTAAGCCCTGTAAATTTCATATTCCTCCCGAGTTTTGTGAGTCTGTCCTTTATTTCCAGGAGAGAGTATTCCAGTTCAGAAGGGACAGCTTTAGGACGTCTTGCTTCCTCCTTTTTATGAATGAAAAAGAGGGCGTGCTTTCCCCAACACTGTAGTGCCACCCGCTTTCAGCCCCACAGAGCTGTCTTCCGACCTTAGTCAGAACTCTCTGGAAACCCTTTTACAGACACATCAAAAGTCTGTCTCCCAGGTGACTAAACCCGTTAAGTACCACACTGGATATCTCACCCTGGCAGACAGGGATGGAGCACAGTCCCTACTTTCTCTCTCTGCAAAATCGGTAGCCATGGTCTATCAATCTTCGTTGCACCACTCACTTGTGGGTTGACCTTCAGGGAGCAAGCCACCCCGGAGAAGTGGAACGTGCCACCCCACGACTGCCTGGTAAGCAGGCTAGCATCATTACGTTCAGAGTATGTGGAGAGGATGAGGTGGGCACATGTCCTCTCATGGGGTGCGTGCTAGATGGCCACCTCCTTTGCTGACTGGCTACAAACAGGGACCCACACCAGAGTATTGAAGAGCTACCTCTAAAATCCCTGGACTGCTTTCCACAGGGTATTCTGCAGCCCTCTGGTGCCCCTGAAGAAGGCCTCCCTGCCACGGGATGGGGTCACAGCACCATGCCTCTTTCCTGGTTGTCCTCTCCTGCTTCCCACTTCCCTGAGATCCTCCGTTCTGTAGCCAGAATCCCAGCCCTGCAGCCTCCCAGCCTCCTCCTTGCTCTCTTCAGCCAATCCTACTGCCCAAGACAGGGGCTGTTTGCAGGGGCCTCTTCTCTCTACCTAAACAGCCTCCTGGGGCCTCTCTCCTACTCACTCACTCTTGAAGCCATTGGCTTCTCTGCCCGACTGTTCGCCCAGCCTCCGTTTAGGACATGTCTACCTAGTTTCCAAGGTACCAAGCCTTGTGCTGGTCCTGCAGACCCATGGGCTTTGCACTTGGATGCTAGAAGGCGCTTGACTCAGGCAGTCCCCATATCGACCCAGACACCCCAGGTGCCTCTCTCTGACTGCTCTGCTCCTGTCATTTTCCTGCCACACTCATTCTGCTTCACGTGGCTTAGGCTTGTTGCTTCTGTGCCACACCCAGAAGGGCAAACTGACTGCATAGAAAAGGGTGGAAATCCTGGTGGGCTGGGCAGCGCCTCAATAAGGAGCCACACAGAGTCACGTGTAGGAGCCATCTGCAGGGGTGGACTGAGCTCAGGGCCCATCGATTAGTATCTGCAGGGCTCCTAAGCAGGGCAGCCTTGGGAACAGTGTCTGCCCTCCCAACCTCTGCTTTTGTCTGGCAGAGAAAAACAACCACAGCCTCTGGGGTCAGTCTCCTTCCCATCCCCACAGAGAGCAGCTAGCTGACACTACCCAGACCCAGGGAGGGTACAGGTGGGTGGGCAAGGTGGCCCCAGACGGAGGTGGGGGAGGAGAGAAGCTGTGCCCGGCACAGCTCTGCTGTCTGCAGCTCAGTGGTGACTCATCCAGGCTCTGGCCTGAACGCCTTCTGCACATTAATGAGGCTTTAGTGCGACAGAGGAGCGGGGAGAGTGGAAAACAGGCTTGGGAACATTGTGAAAATCACCTATGTGCTCAAAGCTGAGCACCCACGCACTCACTGTATGTATCTGCACACACCGAGTCTGCTGTGCGCACACGTGTACACACACTACACTGTATAATTTCATATACACACTCTTATGCACACAGGAACACTGCTTCCTTTACACACTCCTTGCACACCCACAGTCTGCTCGCCCTGTGCTGTCACGCACACGTGTACACACCAGCACACCGTATGGGCTTTGCATTTTCACGCACGCACACACAGCACTGCATGCTCATACATGCACATACCCACACTGCACACACGTGCACCATAAACTCAGTGCACACTTACATGGACACACACGCATACTGCGTTGACTGCACTCTCGTGCTCAAACACACTCTGCCTGAGTCTCTGCGCAGCCAGACCCTGTCTCCAGGCTCCCAAACCCAAGCCTGACAAGAATGGGAACCCGTCCCTGTCATGTCTTCCCTCAGGGCTTTTCAGGCGCATCATGGAGGGGACATAGTTTGAAATTCTCCTTTGAAAACTCACTTGAATCTAGGCTAAAAAGCCCCCTGGTCTTGCTCTCAATGCTACTCAGTGGCCTGTTCATATACAATAAAACCTCCATTCTAGTTCCACAAAGGAGAGAGGGGAAGGTCTGCCTCAAAACTGTCCCTAACCTGACCAGATCTGGACCCTGAGTCACAGTAGCCTTGATCAGAGCCCACATGGAAACTAAATCCCAACGCAACACAACGCAACCACCCAGCTTCTGGCTACATCTGTGATGTGGTCTTAAAGAATATTAAACCTCGGCCTAATCTGTCACATTTGGATTGAAAAGTGAGTGACACTGGAAACATTAAGACTCGGGTATTCAGAAGCAGGAGCCTGAGAGGTGATGGGATCTCTTGACAGTTAATCTTGATTGTTGCCTTTATTGGACTGAGAATCTAATAAAGCAGATGCCTGGGTGGGGCTTCAGAGACGATTCCAGGGTTAGGTCATGAGAACTCAGACCCAGTGAATGGTTTAAGTCCCCGATGGATCTAAGATATGAATAGACTTTTGGGAGATGCAGGACTGGAATGCCGGCCTCATCTGAGGAAATGGGTCGCTGGAAGGCTGTCCATCCCGTCTCTGGTTTGCCACAGCCCTCCCTGTTGTGGTTTGCTGTTTCCTGTGCACCATGTGGAACACTCTCCGTACCTCCTGTTGCTGTGGAGAGAAACCTTGTTTCTCTAAGCAGGCCCATTGCCACAGTGTTTGCTTCACAATGGACCCAACGCACAGTGACAGATGGAACACTCAGGACATAGGAGTAAAACAAGCCCTTACTGCCTTACATTGTTTGTTTTAAGTTGTTTTGGTCACTGATGAGAAAACTAATCACAGTACTGGTACTAGGACTGAGGTCATGACTGAATGGACAGGGTCACGGCTTCTTAAACCTTTGGAGTACCTGTGACAGATGGAGTTTGGGAGTTCGGAAATTTGGGCTGGTCATGTGGTGTGGAACTTACTTCCACTCCCTGACCAAGGGCCCTATGCTGTGGTGATATCTTTCTTGAACAAATAAAGCCTGTCTGGGGGTCAGAGAATGGAGCTCGGCACTAGCTAACCATAGAGGTCTGGGTAATGAGAAACTCCCTTTGTTCTGGTGCCCTGGAGAGAGCTGAGGGACTTGGGGGGTTCCATATGTCTCCTCACAGTTGCTCATGACCGTGCTATGAGCGTGCTATGACGTCGCTCCTCATGCTCTCGCACTCTAAAGGCCTTGCCACGACTGAGTGTGGCCACGAGCCTGTGAAAGAAAAGCTCATTCTGAAGGGTAGTGCCATGGCAGCACTTTCCATGAACCCCGGTGAATTACAGCAGCGAGGATGCCAACCTTATCCAATTAGCCCATGCAAGGGTTCGTGGCTGAACGACTCAGGAGACATGGCTTAACTTGAGATGTAAGTCAACGGATAGTGTGTCCTTGAAGGGCCCCTCGAGTTCCTCTGCTTCCTGGCTTCTGTGAGGTGACCAGTTGTATGCTACCACCTCCCTTCCATCAAGTTCTTTCCTCACCAGCTGACTCTGAGCTGACACCTCAGAAACCATGAGCCAAATATCCTTTCTCCTTTAAGTCATTCTCCTTGGGCATTTTTGCTATAGCAAAGGAGAAGCTGAACAACACAAAATCCTCCCTAAACCAACCCAACCTTAACTCCAACATAACATGACCTCACCAATCCTGCTAGCACCGACCCCCCCCCCAGTCCAGATCAGTACAAGGAAACACAGGTAGGTGTTTCTCAAGCTCCGGGAAGTTATATCACAGCCCAGGACCAGCTGGAGCTGCAGGCAGGGCTCCAGACAGGACGGGGCTAGGTAGCCAGCAAGCTCCTGTGTGCCTGGGCTGTCGGTGGTCTCATCTCCCTGTGCCTTTTCTTGGAAAACCTTCCCAGCCAGGGTGATTAGCAGAGCGTGTGGTCCAGCCTAGTGAGGAAGGAGGAGGTGGTCTTGTTCAGCCTGCATTTCTTCGAACGGTAAGGGCAGCATGGAGGCTGAGTGGAGGGCTCTGAGGAGGGGGAGCCGGGACTCAGCTGATGTGAGGCTTTTCCACAAGAAATGGAAACTGGGCTGTCACCAAGACGCTATTAGTGTGCCTTCTCCAATCTGTTCTGTCTTTTGAGTGGGGAGCTGGGGAGAGGAAACATCCAATGAGCGGACCCCCAAGCCCAACATACTTTTCCACTGAGAGCACGAGAGATGGGGGCTCCAGATGCAGCAGCAGCTGGCGATGGAGCGCTCTCCCAGCCCACTTCTCTCGTCTCGTCTCCACCAAGTGCACGTCATACCTGTGTTTGACTTGCCCCTGGGACGCTAGTGTGGGCCTGCAGGGTCTGGTGTGCTCAGTTCAGTTGGGAGCAGAGTTTCTGCTGGGGTCCACGCAGGAGCTTGGCTCCCTTAGCTCTGAGAGCCAACCTGTTCTGCTTTGTTTCTTTATGGATTCCACTGTCCTCTGGCAAAAGAACACCTGCGCAGAGGTCCCAGCACTCCTTACTTTTACCAAATGGCCTGAGAGGACAGCTGTCCTCGGTAGTCCCTGCAAGTATGTCTGCTGAAAGCTGGTGTAGCCAGCTTTGCCTCTCCACTGCCGGCTGGATGGTTCTTGGATGATGTCATTGGGTTTGGAATCCAGGGCCTCACTGGGGCTTGGCCTGGGAGGCTCTGGCCTCATTCTGGCAGCTGGAAAGGGTAAACACAGAACCACGGAGGACCTCTGGAGCATCTGGGGCCTTTGTGCCACCAGTAGAAAGCCATCAAGGCACAGCTGGGACTGTCACCAGTATGTCCGGTCTTCCGCCCATCCAGGAGATCATGGAAGTCACTGAACCTCCCGTGGTGTCACTTTCCTTTTCCGCAAATGATTGCGGTGCACACTCAGGCGATGCCCGGAGTCCCTTACAAAGCCCAACTGTATAGAGCACATGCTAGCTACACTTCCTATAAGGGTGGAGAAGTTATGGACCGGGAGCTGGCATGGCAAGGAACACCCGTAACCCAAGGGCTCTGTACAATGAGACAGGGGAGGGGAGGTCTTGAGTTCGAAGTCAGCCCAGATAAATAGTTAAAAAAAAAAAAAAAAAAAACAATGGAAGGAAAAGGAAAAGAAGATTAGAACCCGTCTTCCAAGGGCCTGGTCCAGCAGAGTTGTTGTCAGCATCACCGTTCACCACCCCACTCTTTCCTTCATGGCTCAGCTCACATCCGTAATTATATGTTTACGTGTGCACACTTTTAATTGTGTGTGCTTCCTTTCCCTGTGGTCCGCCTCCGGGGGTGGTGCCGTGACTGGTCCCCTGTGGGGCATTAGGGGGCCCAGTGCAGCAACTTAGTAGAAAGTGGTAAACATTGGTTGAAAATTAACATGGGGTGATTAAAGATTTTTCTTTCAGTAGTTTGGACAGTTAATGAGGAGGCAGGATAAGACTGTGTCTGACCACTGAGTAGGACAGGCTGTGTGTTCTGGCTATAGGGATCACCATCTGGGAGATACAGGATGACTGCTGGCAGCCTGGAGGAGAGGCTGAGACTCCTAGAAACCTGGGGGCCAGGAAGCCCAGAGGACAACAGGCTCTGGACCATAGCTAATCGCATGTGCTCCTGGTCTTTGAGTGTGAGGACAAACTTTGGTCATGGGCCATAGCTGCTTTGCCCCCAAGGGAGGAAATGGGGCAGTTTGAGCCAGTCTGGACACCGGAGATTGGGGCAGTTATTTCTGAAGTTGCCTCTGCCTTTGTGTACATTGGCCTGGGACTCTGCCCCGGAACCCATCTCCTGCCCAGGAGTGGGGGGGCTCCTTGCCATATTTCCCCATGTAGGTCTCTAACAGTGACACCCTGAGCTGCACAGGTCTCTTCCAGTGACACCCTGAGCTGCACAGGTCTCTTCCAGTGACACCCTGAGCTGCACAGGTCTCTAACAGTGACACCCTGAGCTGCACAGGTTTCTTCCAGTGACACCCTGAGCTGCACAGGGCCCCAGCTTCGGGGAGCATATCTGGCGGCTGGGGCCATTGCTCCCATGCTGCCCATGGAGAACTCACTGTTCTCCGGCCCAGGCTAGGAAAGACAAGTCTCAACTTGGGAACGCCAGCCAGACCTCATCTCAAGTTGCAGCCCACATGCTGAGGATAGACAGATCCTGAAACACAATTAGTGAGTCGTGCCACCTTAGTCCCACTTCCTACCAGGCCCTCAGCTCCGTGGCTCGAGACTACCCGTGGCTGGTGGCCTTCATTGCCGTACATCCCAACAGGCAGAGCTGTTTGCTTCACTGACTTGTTCAAGGTACCACTTTTCAAAACTCAGCAGTTGTGGTTTAATGAAACATGGAAAAGGAAAGCCTTCACATACCCCCGCCCCTGCCCCACACATAATAAACAAACCCTCGCCACTGCCCCACACGTAATAAACAAACCATGGCCTGCAACAGCTGAAACAGGAGGTGTGCCAGCCAGCCAGAAAATGTCCGAGTCATTAGTGGGCCGTCGAGGGGACAGAGGAGAGAGACCTTTGTACCTGACAGCAACTATGGAACTCGGCTGGGGTTCAGGTAGGGACCATGGGTGGGGTGGCATGTTCTACACAAATTGAATCTCCTGGAGGCGGCACCCTCAGCATCCCGGCCCTTGATGGGAACGAATGAAAGATTGAGGCCTCAAATGAAGCAGTTGCCACACATAACTGTTTTTTTTGGTTGGTTTTTATTGTTTTTTTATTTTTTTGTTTTTGTACGTTTGGTTTCTTTTGCTTTTTTTTTTTTTTTTTTTTTTTTTGGTAAGGAAACCACAAGTCCATCAAGTGAAAATGGATCACTCACAGGATGAAGGAACACACAGAACTGTCCTCTCAACAGCGGGCAAGCTTATGTGTGCTACCGGGATGGAAATGTCCTGGTGTTAACATCTGCAGGGGGTGCCCTCTGGACAGACCTGGCTGGGCCCAGGAGGGGCTTTTCCACATGAATTAGCTGGAGCATTTAGAAGTGTGCCACACGGACCATTATGGTTAATGACTAGAGAAGTGCTTCCTGCTTCTGCATGTGCCCAGTCAGTCACGAATGTCCCACTGTCCTCGTCCCTGATGTGTACGGCTTCACCACAGACACAAGCTGCCTGGAGATTTAGGGAACATCCACAACAGCTGGAGGAATCCCACCAGACTCAAAAACAAGCTTTACCGGGTTCCCCTGGCCACAGAGAGGGCAGATAGTGTGACAACCCCACCCGTGCCTTATGCCCAGCACACGATCAGAGATCAGTATACAGTCAGTGAGGAAAGGGAAGGCCCCACCTTCTCTCTCTACAAAAGTCTTCTGATCCTTCAAGGCTTCCTTCATAGGACACTGACCACGTGACGAGTTTCTGTCCTTCCCTGTGCCCCATGTCATCATGGAATCAGTAGGTGCTCCTGAGTGGCCTGTGAAGTCCACTCTCAGCCCTCTCCTGGCTGTGGGACACTACCCTCAGGGCATGACGTGGCTGCTGACACGAGCTGGAGTGGCTGAGGCTACCATGTAAGAGCCACACAAGACTAGGCCCAACGACATACAAGGCAAAAGCATGAAGGACCCAAGTCAGACCTTTACGTCTTTATTCTCCTTCATCAAAGTCACCGCTCTCACCTTTCTGCAGGGACAGACACGCCCAGAACAACGTGAGGAGGGTGGGTCATCGCTCCCAGCTCACCGGGCACACAAGCAACAGTTCTACCAGCAATGGTCCGCACTGACTGAACTCACCAAAATACACAGCACACACCATCAGACCCCCTCGTCCGCACAAGCTTGGCCAAGGTCCTGCAGCCAGGGAGAGAGCCCTGTCCTCCAGTGTGCAACCTCAAAGGTCAAGGTCTTAGCCATCCATCCCTCTATACCATCTGTGGCTGGAAATAGTAACAGCGAAGCACCTGAGGGTCACCAGGCTGTCACAGTCCACCAGTGTCCCATGTATCTTGGCCTTATACATGCTATGTATCTGTATATACATATACATGTATATATATATATGTGTATCATACATCTGTCCCTGGCAAGAAAATATCATAGACCGTATCACACACTATTCGTCCCAACATATGCCTCCACAAAGCTCGAGCCACCAGACATTCTGTGCCCTTGTTCAGGAGGGTCCCAGACTGATTATACACAGGAAAACGGTTCATGTCCCTCTGCAGAATCAGATTCTACCTCACAGAGGTACCACGGTCTCACTCAGAGTGTAGGCTCTTCCAGGTAAACTGTGCCCTCCTGTTGACAGCCTGGGAGTCCATACGATGCTTTGATTGGAAGAAGTCACATGACTGGCAATCTCCAGTACATCTCTCGCGATGACAAGGCCGAAGCCAATCTTGTGATATAGACGGGTCACATGCACTACAGTGTGTATCTCTGGGCACCCGGCCGTCCACAAGTCGAGTGTCTGTGTATGCATGTGTGCACTGGCCTTGGGAAATGAGCTGCAGGAGCCAGGTGGACAGTGGCCTGTGACCAGCTGTGCTTCAGGGTCCATGACGTGTCCACAGTTCTGAGTGCTGGGGATCTGTAGTCAGGTCCCCCAAAGTTGCGGGGATTTCTTGGAAGAGGTTTTCTCAGAATAGCCTTGAGGTATTGGAGCCTAGTGGCGCCCTGGGTTCTTGGTGGACCCTGGCTGGCATGGTACAGAGAGGGGTAAATGGTAGAATAGCACCAACAAGGACACACACACACACACCTACCCTGCCGGGCCCACTGTGCTTCCTCCTCAGAACACGCCTGTGCCTAACACCCAAAACATGTGGCTCCTCCTTCCACCGCACTTCTGGGGCTTTCAGAGTTGACAAACAATGGACTCCAGACAGGAAGCCAGGTCGCACAGTGCCCACCGCTGTTGTAACCCTGCCTTCCTGAGCAATACATGTGACCTCTCTGACCATGCTGTGTGTACGTGTCCTGGTCCCATCTGCTGGAGCCCAGCAGGCAGGGTGGCCAGCCATGCCAGGCAGGGGCCCCCGTTGCAAAGGAAGGCTAGATGGAAGCGGAGAGGGAGATATGTGCCAGGCCCTTTCCCTTGGATGATGGGGATGCGGAAGCCGAGAGGGAGGTATGTGCCAGGCCCTTTCCCCAGCGTCCCTTGGACCATGGGGATGCCTCTCTGTTCTTGTCCAGGAGTGGTCCCTAGTGCTAACACATCGCTTTGTTAGCTGTTTGTGTTGCTTCTACTTCAGCCCGTTTTGAAGATGGGTAAGGTCTTCCGTCACAGAGGAAGCGGAGTATGGAGGGCACTGGGTGTAAGCAAAGCCGGTGGGCAGGACTCTGGGGCTACATTCAGGCCTCACGCTGGTAGACGGCTCTTATCAGGAGACTGGAGAAGCAAAGGGACCAGGATGCACTGGGAAACGGTACAAATGGGATCTGAAGGCGACGTAGGCGGGGGCAGCAAGGCTAGAGAAGGAAGGGGCAGGTGGTGCCAAACCCCAGCCAGGATCTCCTGAGAGTGGGTGATGCTGGTCTTCTGAGAAGCTGTGGGTGGCCCTGAGTGAGACTTTTAACCTCTCTGACAGTGGTGGGGGGGCGTGATGCGTGTGATTCGCCATTGTGCTGGTTGTTACTGGCTGGGCTGTGTCTCTGTCATGACTGTCGGGTGGGCTGTTCATGTGGTTCACCTAACAAGTCCACGACTGGCAATTTGCTATGGCTTAAACTGCTCGTGTTTTCTGAGCATGCTGTGATTTAAAGCAAGACATGTTTTAATGCAAAAGTTACCACCAGTGTCCCAAGCAGGACTCTGCAGAACTATGTGGGGGATACCTAGCAAACCCCATGCTATGCAGATATTATCCAGAGTAGAATTTTCTTTGAGATGAAGTCCTCGGGACCATGGGAGTTTGTCCAGCCAAACGGACCCCTCAGAGAGGGACCGCACCTTTACGGGTACAAAATTAAGCTCCTAAACATTCCCCGGCTTTGTTTTTTGTTTTTTCTTTTTTCTTTTCCAGGGTGGACTTCCATAAGGAGAATTCACGGGAGGCCGCTGTGCAGACCCTGTTTCTGTTTCTCCATTTGAAGAGCAAGGTGGCTCTAGGCCAGATTGGGGTCTTTGGATTTGTTCCCTGTGGCTTGTATTCATAGTGGTGAAGGGCTCTAGGCCATCACACAGGCCTTCAAAAGACAGATGGGTCTGTTCCCTGTGGCTTGTACTCGAGCCTGTAAAGGACTCTAGGGTGTCAAGCAGGCCTTCAAAAGACTGACGAGGACGATCACCTAGGAGACAGAAATGCCTGGTAGCAATCCACAGGGTCCTAGAGGAAGCTGCTGCATGATTTGATTCACAACAGTGCGCACCAGGAATCAGCCTGACTTACAGACTGCCTTGGATGGAAGGACATGAACGTAGAAAGGACAAAGGGTTGCCATAGTAGCCTGGATCTGTTCTGATCATCCCCAGAGAAGGGTCAGAAAGAGGGCCATTTGTGCTGCCTGAAGCAGAGGACCTATGACACTCCCACAGAGGGAATGGTTCTGGTCAGTCCTCTCTGGCCAATAGTAATCATTTTTGTTTCCACGTGCCAGCTCAGTTCATCTTTGCCAGGAGACAGAGTCAGCCCCATCATTTAGCTGGTTCTTCCCAAGTCTCCTCTGGGTGGGAGGAGTCTCAACTCTAGAGAGCAGAGGAAATGGAGGGTCTTACAGAATTCAAGTGTGTGTGTACTCACACACACACACACACACACTGCGGGTTCTCTAAGCAGTAACAATCGCCTGGGAGGGGAGACTGCTCTGTGGAGCCTCCTGTAAGTTGAACAAGGGGCTGCAGGAGCACAGTTTTGAAGATGCTTGCCCATGCTTTGGGTTGGGGGTGGGGAGGCTCACCCACACTTGGCTGCCCAGTGACAGAGCTGCCTTTGAGTCACCCCAACTCCCACAAACTCACTGGTTCACCACATTAGATGTGAGTAGAATGGGTTCTTTGGTTTTCCCTAGCTGAGGTAGATAGGTATTTATTCACACTTCCCCAGAAAACATACAACATGCTCTCATCTGCACCTCTGTGGGAAACTTGAAGCTGTCCAGAGTGGAGAAGACAGGGTTTGAATCTGCACCTAGGGCTAAAGCCAGGACCCAGAGTCGTCAGGAAAAATCACCCACACCAAGCGCCTGCCTTACCGCAGTGAGAAGGGCCTGGTCCTCCATTCCCTCTCTCGAGTGGATGAGGTTTCCTGTGACACTAGCTATCCAGAGAAGGGGTCTCAACACACCCTTCTGGGCCCCACCCACTCCTTTGCAGAGTCCTTAGCTGCCTTCCTTTTCCAGTAGGGATTAAGCCAATGAGAATGCAGTATGTTGTTGTATTTAAATTCTAGATGAACAACCACGGTGTACGTACATCGCATCCCAAGGATTTGGTGGGACATACACACACCAGGGCTCTTAGTGTTATCAGACATAGGTGCACACCTGACATTTTGCATCTACTCTTATTTCTCCTGGTGATGTGGATACCCAGAGAGCAGAACCTCACCCACAGGAGATCTCACTGGGCAAATCCTTGTGGCCCAGCTGGGCAGATCCCGCTATGAGGTCCTTGGCTCTGCATGAAGATACAAGTGAGATCTTCCTCACAGGAATTCATACTAGCTGCATGACCAGGCTCACTCACCACCAGCTCCCACAGGTGGAGATCTGAGGCCGTGTTTGAGAAGCTCCCTCTGAGAGTCTGGTGGAGGAGACCCAGGGGACAGCAGAATCCTGGGTAGAGCTCGTGCCCCAGGCTGGCCTTCCCGGTAGGCTGGGGCCATCTGGGTTTAGATGTAAACACCTGGCATCTGCAGAGCGGGAAATGGCCCTCCCTGGGGGAGGGGGATGCTTCCCGCCCTCGGTGGCCATATGGTCAGCAAAGCAGGGAGCTGGGGCTGTGGGGAGCCAAGCCAGATGCCTTCTCGGGGCCGTAGGCAGCTACGGGTTGTGTTGGCTCCATCCTGGAGCCTGGTCCGTTTCTGGGAAGGTGAATGTGTGCGTGCAAGTGGGCACACACATAACATTCTGCAGCCCTCTGGCTGTTTCATCTCAAAGAGCCCTTAGGTTCTGAAGGAATCTAATTAAGCGTCCTTCACCTCCATTGCCACCCCATCCCATCCCAGATGTATCTTGTATGAAATCTAATTGCCCATGGAGCCCAGCACGGCCCTGGCCAGGTGTCCAAGTAGAAGGGGCTGCACTGAGTCTGATGCTGGTGTGCTGGGTTTTCTCCGGGAGGACACTGGGGTGCCAAGGGATGTCTTCAGAAAGTTATAGCCCTGCTTCAGATGCCTAACGTGGCTAGATAGGTGAATCATGGTTGCTCCCAGGATTGACATGGATCCAGTGGCTGTGGACCCTATGTCCATGCGTGCAGGCCATCCTCTAGGGTCCCAATAGTGTCCTTATAATTGCTGTGGACTGGAGAAGTTTCTCAATGAATGAACTAATGAGAGGCGAAAGGGCCTGAGGAGTGACATCAGTGTGGCAGAGTTGAAGCCTCCTGAGGAGAATGGGACCTGGGGACCTGAAGCAATGGGTCATCTCCTGAGGGGATGTGAACATCCCTTTCCAGATAAGGGATCAGGCTCAAAAGAGGGTTCAAATAGCCACAGGCAATGGCACTGAGAAAATGGAAATACAAATGGGAGTTGACAGACACCAAGACAGCCCGGGCTTCCTGCCCTGGTCAGGCACAGCCTCTGCTCTCTCCACAGGGCCCCAGAGGACTGACATGAGTAGGTGCTTATAGAATGACTGTGAGGGGCTGGAATGGAGCTCATAGAAGATGCTTCAGTTTCTACCTGGCTCAGCAAACAAGCAAACAACAACAAAACCCCCTCTCTCGGGGAGAGCCGGCAGCCATGCTGAGGGGATGGGTGTTCAGGTAGCACCCACGGGAGGCCCTGCCAACAGCCAGCAGCAGATGTGCAGATTTGTGAAAGAGGCATGGGTCTTTAAGCGATAGCCACCCTATCTGAAAACCGACCACAAACTCTAAAGAGACCCCCAACCCAGAACTCCCCACCCCCACCCCAGCAGACCTGCCTTTGACGCCCAGCGCCCAGAAACTGGGTGTGAAAATAAATGTGTATCCCTTTAATTGCTAGGTTTGGGAGCGATTTGTTTTGTGGCGTAGACAATTAATACTTCTACCCAGGACTGGGAGTAAATGAGGGCCTGGCACACACCTAATGGTGCAGATGTCCAAAATGCATGAGGAGTCTTCCCAGCACGGTAATCAAAACAAGCAAGTGGAGGGAATGGGCTGGAGATTTGAACCAGCATTTCACAAAAGATATATGGATAGACAATAAACATATGCTCAGTATCGTTAGTCATCTGAGAGATCCAAATTAAAACTATATTGAGATATATCTGCCTATTAGAATTGGACGAAATAATTTAAGTCTGGCAGCACGGGGCTGACAAAGAAGCAGAGCCATCCGGAACTCTCATTTGCTGCAGGTGCAAATGTAAAACGGCGAAGTCACTTCAGAAGACAGTTTGGCAGCTTCCTGCAAATGCAAGCTTCTTACAATCCAGTAAACCCACCTACGGGTACTTGCCTGAGATAAATGAAAACCGATGTTCACACCTCGGAGCTACACATTCTATTACTAACGTTCCTCGTGGCTGTGAGAAATATCTGACAGAAGCAAGCCAGGGAAGGGGTGTTTGAGGGTGCAGTCCATCACTGCAGAGAAGGCGCGGTGGATGAGCACGTTGTGTCTGCAGTCAGGAAGCAGAGAGGGCTGGTCTCTGTGTTTCCTTTGCATTCGGCCAGAACCACAGCCCATTGAGTGCCGGCTCTTCCTTCTCTATTAAAGCTCTCTGGAAATCCCCTCTCAGACATGAGCAGAGCTGTGTTGCCTGGGTGAGTCTAAATCCCATCAAGGTGACAACATGAACCAACATACATGTGAAGGCTTCTGAAAACCTCTTTGTAATTGCCCAGTCTGGAAAGCAACCGAAGGTTCCTTAACTAGTCACGGCATGTCTCTACAGCAGATAACTCCATTATTAAAATCCCATGCATTCTAAGTCACCAATATTAGTAGACATCAAGAGGCTTTCTGTTCAGTGGCCAGATTCAGAAGGACCTGTGGTCTACCATTCCATTCCTACATCATGCCAGAGAAGGCACATTTATAAAGATAGAAGACAGATGATTTAGGAAGCCAGAGCTGGGGACCAGGGAAGGCTTTGGTGCAAAGGGCTGGCTTTATATGCATTGGTGATTTCCGACGGGTGTCAGGTTCTCAGGAACTACAGTTACAGACAGTTGTGAGCTTCCACGTGGGTGCTGGGAATTGAACCCAGGTCTTCCGGAAGAGCAGTCAGTGTTCTGAAGAGCTGCGCCATCTCTCCAGCCCCGCTGTTTCTTTTGTGATTGTAGCATATTTCTACAAAGGGTCAATTTTAAATAACTTAGAACTTAGCAAACCTGATTTTAGGTCAATGTTTTAGGAAGAGTTCTGAGAGGATACAGGGACTACCCTCTCCTTCATACCGCACACAAGGTGAGTTTAAAATCAAGGGCTGGATGCTAAGATTCTTTAATTTAGAGACAAATCTTCATAGACTTGGTTTGGCAAAGGGCTGCCCAAGGAAATGCCACAACTATAAGGTAGAAAAGAGAAGACAGACAAATTAGATCTCTTTAAAGTTAAAAACCTCTGACCAAGTAAAGTGTGGTGGCCACTCCTAAGATCTCAGCACTGGCAAGGTTAAGGCAGGATGATTGCAGGTTTGAGGCCAGCCTAGTTTACATAGTAAGATCATTTGTACTGAAGAAAACAAAAGATTGAAAGTGTCTTTCAAAGAATGTCCATCAAAAAACTAAAGCGGGTAGACAGGGTGGGAGGAAGTATTCGCAAACATGTTTAGTCATTTGAGAACTCCAAATTAACTGTACTGAGACATCTCCATGCAGAATTCATAAAGAGGCCTCACAACTCAAAAAAAGACAATTCAAAAACAACAGTCTAAATGACATGTCCCCATGAAAGACAGATGGCTGGCCAGTATGCACGTCAAGAGATGGTCTCCATTGTCCCTGGAAATGCCAGTCAGGGGTAGAATGACAATCACTGGGACAGCAGTAGTTCTAGCAAAGCCAACAGCATCAAGTTCTGGCTCCCAGAACCCTTGGGAGCTGCTGTGAGGGGCCTCAAAATGGGAAGCTGCTTTGGCCTGCGGTCAGCCAAGCTTTGAATGATTGAATGGCCATCCCTTGGTCCAGCCATCCCAGCTCAGGTACATCCTCCAGAGGATGAAAACATATGTCCAGACAGAGTGTTGTGCACAAGAGCTTGCTGCAATGTTATTCCCCACAGCAGAAAGCAACCCAAGTTCCAGACAGTAGGCAAGAGAGTAAACAGCTAGGATTCCTCCAAGCTCCAGCACAGTCCCTATTCAACCTTCAAAAGGGACAGAGTGCTGGCTGCCTGCCCCAACATCATGAGCCCCCAAACACTACATGGAGTGAAAGAAACGAGAAACCGCTGGCCGTGGACTCTGGGACCCTGAACAAGCAGAAGTACAGAGGGGAGAAGTGTAGAGACCGTGGGTAGATGTGTAGATTTCGGGCTGGTCAGGGCTCAGGCTGGGGGATGGGAGTGATAACTGAAGATGATAGGATGATAGATTTTTTTTTTTTTGGAGGCGATGAAAATGTATTAAAGCTGACTATGGTGACGGCTGCACAGATCTGCAAATATATTAAAAACCATTGACTCATGCAAGTCCAAATGGGTAAGCTGTATAGTATGTAAATTATGTGTCAGTGGAGCTGTTCCATAAAGGAGGAGGGAGGGAGGGAGGGAAGACAGAGGAAGAGAGAGGCAAAGGGAGGAGGGAGAATGGGGCACAGAGGATGGGTTGCGGGAGCTGTACCCCCAGTGTGGCAAGACTGCTGTGCTCATGGGTCATTGCTGAGGTCCCTAACAAGCCCTATGTCTTTGCAGCTGAAGATCCCACTTTTCTTCTTAAAGTTTATTTTATTATACAGGGCTAAGCAGGGCCATCTCCAAGCAAGTGTATGATGTCCTTTGAGCATATTCCCTATGCCCCCCACCCTCTCTTTTCTCCCTCTTCCCTCCCCCTTGCCCCCTTTTGTCTCCCTAGCTGGGTTCATAGCTACTTCCATGACATACAAGTGTTACTGGTTTTAGCTATCTATAAACTCTAGGACACACAAACGAGAGGAAATGTATGAGATTTGTCTTTCTGGCTTAATTTGCTTGATATGATCATCGCTCCCGTTGCATCTATTTTCCTGAAAACGACAGAGCTTCATTCTTCTGTCATGTCTCCTGTCTGGGAAGAAACCTTGAGCGTGTGCATAGACACATTTTCTGTACTCATCCTTCTGTTGCTGAGCACCTACTTTGGTTCCATAATTTAGCTGTCATGAATTGCATTTCAGTAAACAACTTACTTTTGAGACGAGGCTGACCATTTCCTAGCCCAAGCTGGCCTCAAACTAGCCACTCCTTTGTCAGCCTCCCCGTGGATTTGCACCTCCTCAGGTGGCTAAAACCCATCCTCGTGGTGCTGTTTTCCAGGCTTTTGCTCTGAAAGATGCCCCCAAAACCAGAATTTTTTTTAAAGACTGAATCTGGACCAGCCACAGACATAACAGTCCCCAGGTGGCCTCGGAGATAGGATTTGAGAGAATAGAGAATCTACTGGCCCTTTCTGTACCCAGCTGGGCCCCATTGACTGTGGAAGCTTAGCCTGGTGTTCTACCTAGGTTCCTGGAGCCTGTTGGCTCCCCAGGGGGCACAGCAGGCCCCGAGCTCTTGGGAAGGGAGGGAGAACTAGGTCAGCAGCTTGCTTTTCCTGCTTGACAAAGAAGAACCAGAGAGCCAGCTGTGAGAGCTGGAGGCCAGGATAGAGGAGGGAAGAAAAGCCATCTTCATCACCACCCACCTCCTGCTGCGGGTGAATAGAGGACCAGACTGCCTAGGGTTAGGGTGATCAGAATAGTCCTCAGTAGGTCACCCCAAAACTTGTTCATCAGGGGAGTTTGCAGACCTCATCCCAAACCCTGGAGTCAGAGGAGGGAAGGGAAGAGGAGGCCCTTGAGGGGCCTTTTTGCAGACAGCAGCCCCTTGCCATGTGTGCCAGGGTTTCACCAGATGGAGCATGTGAGGGAAGCCACACAGACAGCAAGGCAGAAAAGTCACAGGTTCAGAAACGGCCTCCATTACATCTATCATAGCCCATGGGTTTGGAACATTCAACAGGTTTTTGACACACTTAGAAGGAGGGTCCTTTACACAGGTGGGTTGTGAGGGTGGCCAGGGGTCTGTGAGAGGGCTACTTGACACCTGGGTTGGGGCACCAAACTTTGATTTTTGAACATAAGCTTTAGATGTTTCTAAGAAACCAATTCAGATGGTAGGGCTGCTGAGAGAGTTTGTTGTTGTTGAATGAATGAATGAATGAATGAATGAATGAATGAATGGGTAGGTTGGCTGCCAAAGTCGGGGGGGGGGGTCTTTTTGGACTGGGAGGGTGGCTCAGTTTATAAAGTGCTTGGCATATAAGCCTGAACACTTGAATTTGATCCCAGTATCCACATTAAGGCCAGGCTGGGGGATCTCAGTGCTGGGGGAGGGGGGTAAGTGGGGGCTATCTGAGGCCCGTGGGCCAAGCAATCCAGCAGAATTGGTGAGTGCCAGGACTGGGGTCCCTGTTTCTAAAGATGGTACCCCAGGTTGTCTTCTGGCTTAACAACACACCACACACACACACACACACACACACACACACACACACGAGAGACAGAGAGAAAGAGACAGAGACACAGAGACAGAGACAGAGACACAAAGACAGAGACACAGAGACAGAGACACAGAGACAGAGGGGGGAATGCATAGAAAGAAAGAGTCACTTGGCTTGTCCCCTTGAAAAGCAAGCTCTTTCTGAAGTAATGGCCTTCATGTGCTCGGCGTGGACCAGATCTCTCCCTCCTTCCATTCCTGGGAAGGTGAGCTCAGACATGGTTCTCTGCCCAGCCAAATGCAAACATGGCCTTCCACCCCCAGTGCTGGCTACAGAGCAGAACCATAGCTGCCTGGGAGAGTTGTGAACAGCTCATAGAATTCCAACGGCCTCTCCAAGCCAACAAGTTTGAGTTATGAGAGGAGCGAGGGGCCCGTGGAAGCTTGGAGGTCACCCATGAAGACATTTGGACATTTGTTTTCCAGGCCCCAGCCTCAGTGTTCAACTGTACAGTACAGTTAATCCGACATGAAATACTGCATATTGAATCCCGTCCCTGGTGGCTGTCTTGCTGGATCACCAAGGCTCTCAGGACATTGCAGGCACCTTTCCCCACCGCTCTGGGTGCATGGGGTTGTGGGTGGTGCCCAGCCTTCCCTGTGTTTGCATTCTGGTCTGTGCTGGGATTCTGGTGGGAGTGGGAACATGCTGCCAGTGAAGCAGACATGTCCCTGGAGTGGGAGCTAATTGGCATGGGGAGGGCAGGGTGGGAGGAAGGCTCTCGATTAGGCAGGCCGCTGAGGGCGAAGGCGCTGGGCTGCAGAAGGAGCCCCCAACTTTAGCCTATTAAGTTATTACGGCTGATTGCATTCGAGGGGCCTCGGCCGCAGGCCCCTCGCTGGCAGCATTCCTGTGATTTTTCTGGGAAAGGCTGGGAGGGAGGCTGAGATCATTGAGAGGCAGCCCCGCCCTGCGCCCTCTCCACAGGGGCCAGAGGAATGGGTGAATTATTCCACTGACATCCTGGTATGCTCATCTGCGGTCTTTTCCAGGCTCTTGTTCCCAGTGGCCCCCTTGCACGGGGCTGACCTGGGATTCTTAAATATTGGCCCCATCTGTGGGGAAGGAGAGGCTGGCTGCTGCAGGGTTAGGAATTTCCCTTGGCCTCTATATGAACACTGCCACTTCCCCTCAGTCGGTCCCTCCTCTGTCCCAGATGGGAGCAGGAGTCTGGTACAGTTGCAAAGGGGTTCTTCATCGGGGGGAGGGGGGGCTGCCTGTATGCTGGGAGAAGAAGGCCCCAGAATTTCCAAACGGTGTTTCATGCATAGCAACTGTCTTTATTTAGGTTGTATGTTTATATCGAGGACTTTGTGGGTATCTCATATTACAGGTTTGGCTGCTACAACTGACCCAAAGTAATGAAGGTTTTAATGCACACAGAAACCCATAGCTCTCGTTGCACAGGCAGACGGGCCCTCTCCACAGTCTTCAGAGTCCCTGCTGGCCTCCACTTCATTCTTCTGTAGCCCACACAGGCAGCTTCCGTTTCAATATACAAAATGGCTGCTCTGATCTCTGCCATCCATTATCACATCTGCAACTCCAGTGGAGAGAAACAATAAAGGAACAATGACGGCCCTTGATGCTTTACTTTTGAGAGACTAGTTTAGACATGGTTCACATCATTTCCCATCACTTTGGCCCAAATCTACATATCACCCCACATAGCTGCAAGGGAAGCTGGGTCTTTATTTTGGGTGATCATGTGTCTAGGTCTATCCTGTCAGTACAGAAGGGGAAATTAGAAAATGAGGCAAGAAGGCAAATTTCTAGTCCCTGCCTCTCCTGTGTGCTTGGACTATGAAGGTGACCCTCCCCACTCTCTTTTCTTGCCATTCAAGGCTACATGCAAGGCTTCCTCATCCAAGCAGACTTTGTTAATCAGTGCCAGTCATTGGCCAACTGGTCTACCACCTCTCCAGCTCACTTCCTGGTTCTTGACTGCATCGCTATTGTAGGGCTTCCACAGCAGACTGTCTTGACCCGGGGACTGTGTTCTCTCTTCATTGTGCACCAGGACCCTCCCAGCCACATCCTAGAATTTCAGAACAGTCTGCCATGGACTGCCCCTCACCTTCCTTGCTACTCGGACTCTGAGGCTCTCACAGCCCTGGGACTTCTCTGCACTGCCTGAGATGTTGAGCTAGTGCAATAGCAGTGGCCACTTGCTCTGCCCAGAGTCAGGTGGTAAAGCCCTTTGGTTTGCAGCCAGGGGGTCAGTTGAAAACTACTCAGCTGTCATCATGGCACAAAGCAACCTCAAAACACATGTAAATGAGCAGACGCGCTGGGGTGGGGTGGCTGCGCCAGTAAAACTTTATTCAATGAAGCAGGCGCAGGCAGCAAGGTAGTATTGACTAAGCCTTTACATAAAACAAGAGTGTCCTGTCTGGAGTTGGAGAAGATCAAAACCTGGGGGTGGCCACACTATGGACAAGGCGGGGAGAAGGTGGCAGGGAGCTGAACACAAAGGCTAGAAGGAGTCTTGCTTTGGGACTGGCTTGATACAGGTCTCCTATGCACAGGAAAGGGCCGTGAAAGGGCTGTGGTTGAGTCACGCATGGCCACCTTTTCTGTTCGTGGCTGAGGGGACCAGGGTAGGTATCAGCTTGAGTTGGCATTTGAATTAGGGTTCAGCTTTATCTTTTGCTTTGTCTCAAGCTGGGGGCATATTTAATGGGAGGGGAGGCTGGCAGTATGAAGCTCTGTATGCCCAGGGAGTGAGGAGAGGCAGCTGGCAGGGTCAGCTTCCCAAGGCCTGCAGGGTCTGTTCTGCAAGCGGTGATGGATGCCCCCTAGGGGCCTGGCTACCCTGCCACCCTCTCTCCAGGAAGGGTTCCTATGATTGTGTTCCAAGGGCTTGCTTTCCAGAAGGAGGGGCCTTTGCTAGGCTCACAGAGAAGGTAGAATACTTGAGATTTCCACTCACACACTGCCAGCAAAATGCACTGACCTTTAAACAGACATAATGGCTTAGTCTTCAAACGACCTTATAGATTAACTCTTGACTGGCTCTTTCAGAAGGACAGAGGCTACAGTGCAGATCATGTGGGTACAAAAGATGGGATCCGGCGTACAAACTGACAGGGTCCTCTCACTTGTCTGGCAGAGACTCATGGGTAGGTAACCACCAGAACACCAACCTTCACTCAGTAAATACTCAGACTGCCATAAAAGGAGCAGTCCTGGGGGATGAGCCTGTCATCTCTGTACCCAAGGTAGCACAATGAAGGCTGAGCTGGTGGCCCAGCGATGGTCAGCATAGCTCTTCTCTCTGGGGCAACTGGATCTTCTTTAAGACTGAAGGAAAACTCCTTCCTCCCCAAGACTGCTGTGTGTATTGCTGTCCCTGAAAGAGACCCTGTGCTGGAGAGAGTGACATTATCATGTGCCTCCATGGAATGAACACAGCTTCTTAGATAGTTTTTCTCTTGCAGTGATGAATATGGAGCATGGAGTCTCAGGCACGCCAGGCAAGCTCTCTACCACTAAGCTATGCCCCCAGCCCACAGATTGGCATAATAAAGGTGCTAAGAATTGTTGTTCCAAAGAAATCTGTTTCACTTCGCTGAGCAACACACACACACACACACACACACACACACACACACACACACACACACCTCTAACAATGTTTTGGGATCATTCATGCATGAATCTCTAGCAGAATGACTGGCTCATGTGTTAGAAAATGTAGACCATATCTTCTCCAAGATCACCTAAGCCACAGAAGAGACCAGCACTCATGCTGTGTTCCCCAACTCATCTGCATGTTTATCACACACACATCTCTTCCTCCAGCCAGCCATCACTCATCAGCACCCATTTCTGAGGCCAGGTGTCACAGGAGATGGGGAAGAGATGACCCTTCTGCTTTTGCCTGACTTTTGGGATGGTGGGGACAATAGCAGTCCCCGTGGGTTAGAGAATATAAAAGACACCTGCACGATGTCCCTAGATACCAAACACCCAATTTCCAAAAACATTCTGAAAATAATTACAGGGCAGTTTGAAAAAAACCTTCCAAAAATGTCAACATTTAGGCATCGGGAAGCAGCTTGAAAGAGAGGGCTGTGAGGAGGGGGGCGGCAAGGACAGGCAGCAGGTGGATGGGTCCTCTGCCATTCCTTCTGTAACCAAGCTAGGCCAGGGGCTGTGCATCCCATGTGTCTCTTCACTCAGCCGACATCTGGAAGAAACATCCTGGGAGGAATTGGGGACTGAGATGAACATGACCTGGCCAACTCCCAGACAGCTGGGGGACAGGATGTCCCCCAATGACCCACAAGGAGGATTACAGCTGCCCAAAGCCACGATCAGAGTCTGGCCCACAGCCACAGAGTTTGTAGATGCAACAAGGGACCTATGTGCAACATCCCCCTCCACACCCGAGCTCTCCCCACTCAACCAGTGTGCAGACAAGTTTTAGACATAGCAGATCCCATTAGAAAACTCACGACATGCCTGGAGCTAATGGCATGGCAGAGGGCAAGCTAAATGCTTGCAATGGCTGCTAAGATGGAGAAAAGGTCCAACGAGAAGGACAGAGGGGACAGTGGTAATGTGGTAACGTGGGTAGTCTTGTCTGTGGCTGAGTGTCCTTCCACAACCTCTCACCCCAGGGCTGGCTGATCTCATCAGGGGCAACCAGTTCACTGCTAATGAGCACAAGGCTGGGGGCCAGAGCATGTATTCCTTTCTGAGGCTGGACTCTAAGCTGCTCTAGGTAAAGCCCCTTCTCTCCCAACACCCCCCCACCACACACACACACACACACACACACACACACACACACACACACACCTTTTAGAAAGCATCAGGACCTGTCCTGTGTCTCAGAGAGTTGGAAGCCGGCTGGGACAGAGCCCTTGACCCAGTAAGACGCTGGTCCCGGACCAGCGGGCTTTGGCAGTGAGACCAGCAGGTAGGTGATAAGAATGGCCCAGATGAGGCTTTGTGTGGCCCCAGAGCCTCTGCCTGTCTGCTGCCCTCCAGGCTCCCATGCATACACTGCCCCCCTACCAGGGAAACTGCGCAGGACACTGAAAGTGTGATGGGTTTTGCAGATTGATTTGCACGAGTTTCCTCTGTCTGCTGTAACAAATTTCCAGACACACCATCTCAGAAGAGAACAGTCTTGTATATCCACAGTTGATCTTTGATAAAAGGCTGAGAATTGACTATCTTAGGCCCCTGGGAGTCAAAAATCCTACTATGTGGGTATTGGGGATGTGACAGAAGAGCTAGCACAGGCCATGGTTCACAGCCTCCCCCCTAGATGTACAGTTAGCAGAGTAATAGCTCCAAATATCTCTGTGTTCCTTTCTGTCTCTCCCTGCCTCTGTCTCTCTGTCTCTGTCTATCCATGTCTCTCCCTGTCTCTGTCTTTTTGTGTCTGCCTCTCTGTGTCTCTCCCTGCTTCTGTCTCTCTGTCTCTGTCTATCCAGGTCTCTCCCTGTCCCTGTCTCTCTCCGTCTTCGTCTCTCTGTCTCTGTCTCTCATGCTTTTTCCTTTTCCTCACTAAGAGACTACAATGGAGCATAATCCAGGCACTTTTCTCCCACTTCAAGGGACCCTGGATTCTTCATTTTTATTTTATTTTTTGTATGAGTGTTTTGCCTGCATGTATATCTGCGCACCACCTGTGTGTCTATAGAAGCCAGAAAAGGGACTTCAGATCTTCTGGAACTGGAGCCATAGACAGTTGTCAGCCGCCATATGAGTGCTGGAAATCTAAGCGGGGTCCTCTGGAAGCAGCCAATGCTTTTAATCACTAAGCCATCTCTCAGCCCCCTGAGTATTTGTTGTAATGCACACATAATGCTCCCAGCAGGGCAGTGGCCAATGGCTGTCTGACACTGGTATTGTTCATTTATCCCATATGAGCTTTTGAAAGTCTGCTGCTAGTGCTCAGGGCTGAGGGTGCATATCAAGTGATCCCTTTTGGAAGGGACAGGAGGAGGACTGACAATGGCCTCCCAAGAGGAGCCTCCTGAGTGTCATACCTGGTGACCCCTATGTGGGGCATCCGGACAGCCGGCCACCTTCACAGCTTGGTATCGCCGTCCTTCTGGGGTCACCGAAGGCAGTATCTGTGGATGGGGGATGTACATGTGGCCACCCTCCTCCATTGTTTCCACCCGCGGGCACACTGATAGACTGCGGACATCTTCCCACTCTCTGCCCACATAGGTGACACAGTTCCAGCCCTTGCCTAGCAACCTGGATGAAGTGGGCACTACCCAGTGGCCTATAGTGATCCCGTGACTGCCACCACACACACACACACACACACACACACACACACACACACACACACACACGTCCACTGTCTTGACTGCACCTTTATGTAATGAAAAGGGTCACTCTTTTCTCTCCCACGGTTGGACCTCCCCCTGCCAGGACTTCTGAGGACCCCATCCCACCCCTGTTCTCTCTGGAGACGCCTGACAAAAAGGGATACATGACCTGGATCTCTGACCATTTCACATCCATTCATTCATGGAGTGCATACTTCCTACCTCTCCCTGACACCTGCTAAGCGACAATGACATAGTGAAAACCACGAAGACGGAATGCCTGGCTCTGAGTTTTCTTCAGCAAAGGGAGGTACCAGATGCCCATTTCTCAACGCCTTCTCTTGGCCTTGGGGCAAGTATGTATGAACCAACGTGCCCCGAACTGAGCTGCATCATTGGTTGAAATGCGTTCTGCCAACCAGCCAGCCACCAGAGCTTCTTGACGTACATGGCATTGCTTAGGCACGGAGGCAACTGCACCCTGAAGGTTAGAGAATTTTGCCACTTGCCACAGACCCCCATGGCAAGCAAGGAGATTGAAACTCCAACTTGGATTGTCTGATTTAAAAGTTCGTGGTCTTGGGTACCTGATAGTTAGTTTCTTAACCTACAGCAGACCCAGACCCCAGAGGCCAAACCCACAGAGATCTGGAACCACAATGTCATGTAAGCAAAGAGACTCCCCAAAAGTTCAAATAAGGTGGTGGTAGGTAAGAGACTCCAGGGACCCAGAGCGATGCTGGGTGGCCGTCACTCAACCGGAAATACCACCAGAAGGATGCCACCTGCAAGAGATACCCTGGGTACCAATAACTCTCCAGGCCACACTGGGGGACACAAGGATGGTCACCCAGCCAGCTGGACCCTCTCCATCACCCGTACTGCATCTCCCACTTTAACACCAGTCCCTCAAGAACAGTTCAAGGTACAGATAATTCAAAGGTGCCAATATTTATTGATGGAAATTACCAATAAACATTTAGGTCTATCAAAAATGTTTGCTTTAAAGCAGACATGATGGCTCACACTTTAAATCCAGTGCTTGAGAAGCAGAGGCAGGAGGATCTTGGTGAGTTTGAGACCAGTCTGGTCTACATAGCGAGTTCCAGGACAGCCAGAGCTTTATAGTGAAACCCTGCTTAAAAAAAAAAAAAAAAAAAAAAAAAAAGTGGTAGCTTTCAATATTAAAACAGAAATTTTAAGGTACACACTCTTTGGCCCAGCACCCTCACCTTCAAGAGTTCTGAAGAAATGATAAAAGATTTTCTCAAAGATGAGAAGCAGGGGGCCCCATTGCTGTATCCGTCATAAAGCTGGGAAAATGGAAAGATCCCCTAAGCGTCCTGGGGATAATTGGCTAAACAAATGACCACACAAGACACTTACTGCACGGGCCATGGAGAGACAGAGTAGGAGGTGGTGTCAAGGGGGAGCAGAAAGTGACAAGACACACTGTTCAGAGGGATCTCATTTTCATTGCAAATGGATAGATAGCATGACAGGCAAATAGAAAGATGATACATAGGTAGACGGTGGGAGATGACAGATACACGATAATAGATGATAAGCAGGTGAACCCTATTGACAGAAAAATGGATAGAAAAAAGATAAAAGTACTAGATGATAGGTGATTGATAGATAGAGAGATGATAGATAGATGAAAAGGACAGAAGATAGGTAATGATAAGTAGGTAGGTAGATAAAGATGATAGATAAATAGGTAGATGATAGATAATAAGTGAGTAGGTAGATGGTAGGGAAATAGATAGATGATAGATGGCTGTCTTCATCTGCTTTCTATTGCTGTGCTAAACACCATGTCTAAAATCAACTTGGGACAGGAGAAGTCAAGGCGGGGACTGAGGCAGAGGCGATGGAGGACACTGCCTACTGGCTTGCTCCCTTGGTTTGCTGAGCGTGTTTTCTTTTTTAATTACATATTTTTAAATGTTTGAAATATAATTATGTCATCTACCCACTTCTCTTTCCTTTGTCCAACCCCTCCCAAGTACCATCCCCTTTGCTCTCTTGCTCTCTTCCAAATGCATGGCCTCCTTTCTTTAATTGTTGTGTGTGTGTGTGAATACAACCTTATCGGTCTGAATAATGTTTCACACACACACACACCCACACACACACACGTATTTCTCTTGGTCTCAGCATTCCTTAGTCGCCTGTTGCTCTTTGTTTAGGGTGAAGGCCTCATGAACTTTCTCCTTTCCATGTTAGCATTCTTAGTTACTTTTTCTACTGCTGTGATAAAACATCCTGACCAAGGCAACAGAAGGAATTGTTACCTGAAGTTTATACCTAAGAGATTAGGAGTCCATTGACATGGTGGGAAATATAGTAGCAAGCAGGCACAAGAGCTGAGTGCTCATATCTCAACCCGCAAACAGGAGGCAGAGAGACAATGGAACTGAGGATTGTGAGAGGGTTTTGAAACCTTAAGCCCACCCTAGTGACACAAGTCTTCTAACAAGACCACACCTCCTAATCCTTCCCAGACAGCCACCAACTGGGGACCAAGCATTCAAATGTCCTTACATGGGACATCTCAGTCAAGCCTTGACATTCTGCTCGCTGGTGCCCATGTTACAATAGCCATATATCATAGAGCAAAAAGCACTCATTACAATTTCCAAGTCCCCATAGTCTTTGACAGTTTTTATACTGTTTGAAAAGTTCGAAGTCTCTTTGGGGCAATCTCTTAACTGTAACTCCCTATAAAATAAAATAAAATAAAATAAAATAAAAACAAATTATAGGCGTAAAAGATACAATAGCATTACCATTCCAACAGGGGTAGATGGGGGCACAACAAAGAAATACTGGACAGAAGAAAGACCAAAACCCAGAAAGGCAAATTTCCAACCCTTTAACTCCATGTTTGGATCTGCCCTTCCAGCTTTGCTAACATCTTTTTCTAGGGCTGGTTCTATTCCCTGTGTACAAATCTCAGCAGGCAGCCCACAGCTCTTGCACCTCTAATACCTTGGGGTCTCCAGGACAACTCACACAGCAGCATGCAATGTGAGCGTTCACACTCACAGCATCTGCAATGGCTTCTTAAGGCATCTTCTTTCTCGGGGCCTTTATGTAGAGATTACCCAGCCACACATAGCCTGGCCTCATTGATTTTCCTTAACTGTGGATAAAAAATACATAAATCATCTTACTCAAGTATTCTTCATAAATCTATAGCCAGAACCACATGGCTAACACTGCCAAGTTCATCGGGCTGCTTGGGATAGATTCTGGCCCCTTGAATTACATTGCAATAACTTTTGTTAATTCCTTAACTCTTTTCCTTTCACAAGTTGGAAGCTTAGCTGGGCGGGGTCTTGCCCTGGGGCACCCTTTCTTTTACCCCAAAGCAGATTTGGCCTTTTCCTAATTTTGCTTGTCTTTCAGCATAAGCCTTGACCCCAACATTCAATTTCTTGGTACTCTTTTCCTCTTCAAACTGCACATCTTGTATTTCTTTTAGCCCTAATTGCTCTTTTTCACTGTAGACTTGCTCAAGAGTGGTCACTAATGACGATGAAATAGAGTCAATATTAGACTGTCTTGAAATCTCCTCTGCCAAAGAAATGAATCCATTATTTTCGATTTAACCTCAGGCAGAGTCTCAGGACAAGAGCAAAAGGCAGCCATATTTCCTCCCCAAATCACAAGAATGGTATCTGATCCAGAGCAGGAGCTGTGTTGTAGATACATCATTTGGAACTGGGTTACACAACTCTGCATTTTTGTCAGTTGTGATTTTCTGGAATGATTTCCATCTGTTGCAGGTATAAATTTCCTTTATGGATGTTGATACTTATCTATGAGTACAAAGACAAATATTTAGAGTGCAGTTGGGGTTTGGTTGTAGGTTCTCTCCCGAGGTCCATGATGTCACTAGCCCTGGGTAGTTAACAAGATTTCCATGTGTGATTTTCCCCTTGTTGAGTGAACTTAAATGCAGTTAGAGAGATATTAGTTGATAATCAAGGCGTGCATGCTACTACTGAACACTTGGGGTGATTGTGCCGTGCTAGTCACTGCTGTGGCTCATAGCTGGGTAGGATGACTGGTTGCTTTCCTCATTTGGAAGCTTAGATGGTGTCTTCCAGTGCCATGAAAGCTAGTTGCCAGGGAAGACACTCTCAGGTCAGATCCAGCTCAGGTCTTCTTGGTCCTGTGTCTGAAGTGCTTAGTGTCTTTAGAAATATGGACTTACTTTCAGCCTTGGGGGGCAAGCAAGGGCAGTAGTAATAGCCTATAATGGTTTGGGAGACTCTGATCAACAACTCAAACAATGTCATCCTGCTTTCTTGTTACAACTCAGGTCCACTGACCCAGGGGTAGAGCCACCCACAGTAGACTGAACTCACCCGCATCAATATCAATTATGAAAAATGCTCCCAAGACTTTTACATAGGCTGCGGTGCTTTGAAAGAAATGATCCCCAAAGGGAGTGGCACTACTAGGAGGTATGACTTCGTTGGAGTTGCTATGGTCTTGTTGGAGGAGATGTGTCACTCGCTGTGGCGGCGGTCTTTGAAGTCTCATATGATCAAGCCACTCAGTATCTCAGACTACTTCCTGTTGCCTTGGGATCAAGATGTGGAATTTAAACTTCATTTCCGCACCCTGTCTGCCTGCACGCTGCCATGCCCCACCATGATGATAATGGACTGAACTGCTAAAATGTAAGCCACCCAATTAAATGTTTCTCCTTTGTAAGAGTTTCAGTGGTCATGGTGTCTCTTCACAGCAATAGAAACTCTAAAATACAGGCCAATCTGATGCAGACATTTTCTCAGTTGAGGTTTCCCCAGATGAACATAGGTTGTGTCAGTTGATAAAAAAAACAAAACAAAAAACAAAAAAACCCCAGCTACCATAGTGGGCCCTTATCAACCTGATATGCAAACACATCACTAAAGTACCTTTTCATCTTAATGTCAAGATCACAGTATAAAACACGTTCCAACTTCTTAAAAAAGTCTCAAGTCTTTAAAAGTTCGGACTCTTTAAAATACCCAAGGTCTCAATAAAAATCCAGCCTCTTTATAGGTCCAAATTCCCTTAAGTGTGGACTCCTGCAAAATGAGAATTAAGTTACATACTTCTCATTTCAGAAGAGAAAAACAAGATACAATCAGATCAAAGGGAAACCAAAATTCAACAGCATTAATCAAATGCAGGGCCCAGCATCTGAGATTCACTCATGATCCTCTGGACTTCAAAGGGCTGCACAGCTCAAGTTCTCTGCTCTCATCACTCACAGCACAGGCGGTGGCTGCACGCCACACCACACCTGCCACTGTCATTTGCAGCTATCCCCCAACCCTGTCATCTCCAGGACGCTGGGGCGTCCACTGCAACTAAGTGGTCTCCTATTGACCGCACCTACACCAGAGGTCTCCTGGTCCCCACAGTACCAACCCTTGGTCTGTTCCAGTATTACCTCTTGGTCCTTAGACCTCTATTGCTGTGACAAAGCCTGTGAGCAAAAGCAACTCGGACTGAGAGGGTTTATCTCAAGCAGGAAACAGAGCACACACCACCGAGCAATGATGCCTACAGGCTGGCTTCATCAGGCTGGCTTCATCGGGGTTGCTCAGCTGGCTTTCTTTACACAACTCAGGGCCACCCGCCCATGGAGGCTCCACCTACAGTGGTCTGGGTCCTCCCACATCAATCATTAATCAAGAAAATGTCCCCACACACTTGCCTACAAGTAGGCCAGTCTGATGAAGCATTTTCTCAACTGAGATTCCCTCTTCCCAGGTGACCTTAGCTGTGTAAAGGAGGCAAATCGATCAATTAACCAAAACAAAAAACAACTTAAGAAACCAAAACTGAACAATGAGAGTGGGGCAGGGGGATAGACGATAGATAGATGATTGATAGACAGATAGATAGGTAGATAGATAGATGATAGATAACAATGATAGAGATAGGTAATAGATTGATGATAGATGATAGATTGATAGATAGATGGGTAGATAAATGATAGATGGATAGGTAGCTAGCTAGCTAGATGATAGATAACAATGATAGAGATAGGTAACAGACAATAGATAGATAGATAGCAATGATAGAGATAGGTAACAGATTGATGATAGATAAATGAAGATTCATAGATGGATAGATAGACGATAGATGGATAGCTAGCTAGATGATAGATAGCAACGGTAGAGATAGGTAACAGGTATGTAGGTGGATAGATGATAGATGTATGGATGATAGACTGATAGATGATAGATAATGGTAGGTAGGTAGATGGCAGATGTATGAGTGAAAGATGGTTGCTACCTAGCCCAATGATAGAAGACAAACTAATGATAGGCAGCTAGGTAGGTGATAAGATAGATTATGGATAGATAAGTGACAGACAATGAATAGCTATGACAGGTAAGAGACAGGTTGATGGATAAATGATACATATATGGGTAGAGCTGACATACTGGAGGCACAAAAAGGGCCAGAGAAAGCACCTGCTCTTACAGAACTCATGCCCTGGAAGAGGGGAGGACAGCAGAGTCCAGGGAACAGGCTGACACACACTGAAGCCCTGCCTAGAGCTTGTCATGGTAGCATGGTGGCTCTGGAGGCTGTGGTTCTTGGCCCCAGCCTATGGAGCTTGTTAGAGAAGTTCATTATCTCCTTGTTTGTTTTTAATTTTTAAAATGTTTTACTTATAAAATTATTATTATTGTGCGAGCGCATGATCTGTGTGTGTGAGTACAAACGCCACAGGACACGTGCAGGGCCAGCGGACAACGTTGTGGGGTTAGTTCTCTCCTTCCAGCTGTGAAGAGAGCAAGCCCCTTTACCTGCTGGACCATCTCTCCTGCCGCTGTGTCGTTCATCTCCTGGACAGTGTGATGGTTTCTAAGGACTGTCAGCTTTACCGCAATCATCGCCTAGACATCAAGGCCATGTCTGTGAAGAGGTCTCTGGAGTGGGATAATTGAAGTTGGAGGACCATTCCCAACTCCCGGTCAGACAGAAAGGAGAAACTGAACTAAATCAACATTCATCTCTCTGTGTGTCCTGACAGTCAGTGTGACCAGCTGTGACCCGCTGACCCATATTCCAGCTGCTGTGCCTTCACTGCCACGATGGACAATGCCTTCAAACTGTGTAAACCCTCTCTCCCTTCGGTCAAGTATTTTATCAGAGCAATAGGAAGTGCAGCCAATGCAGATAACAGGAAGTGCAGCCAATGCAGACAACAGGAAATACAACCAATGCAGACAACAGGAAATACAACCAATACAGACAACAGAAAGTGCAGACAACAGGAAATACAACCAATGCAGACAACAGGAAATACAACCAATGCAGACAACAGGAAATACAACCAATGCAGTCAGGCTTCTATTTTGCTTAGAGGAGGAGACAGCTTCCAGAATGGGGCTGTCCAGCATCTGTAGCTTCCATAGCTTAGGGCCCCTCACTCACTCACAGGGTTAAATGGGGACCCAGGGACCCAGTGAGGGGCAGCTATGGTAATGCGTTGGTGGGTGTGTGTGTGTGTGTGTGTGTGTGTGTGTGTGTGTGTGTGTGTGTGTGTAGTGAAACTGAGAACACGGTGTGTGCCTGTGTGGGAATCAAGGTGCCTCTGATTTACATTCTGTGGCTAGCCAATGCTTTATCAGTGATGCCTGAAAGCCTGGAAGGCTTTGTCTGTTTCTGCCCCGGTCTCCATCTACACTGGGTAGAGTAGGCTGACCAGGAAGGCCCAGCAGGGGCTAGCTGAAAGGACCATTTTTGTGAGTGAGGTCTCAACCACACTGCAGACCTGGGGATGGACCGGGATATTTCCAGAGGCCATCCCTCACGCAGCTAGTCTTTTGCCTACCTGGTGCTGTGACAGAGACACGAGGAAGCCCTGAGCACTGCTGGGAGGGGTGACACTGACAGTGAGGGTGTGGCCATCCTACAGAAAGAGTCTTTGAGTGCATAGACCCCTCATTCCTTGCTGTGTCACTTAGAGACACGGGGTTCTTCAGGTGCCGATCCCTGCACAGAATCTGGTGTGCTCTGTGTGTCAGGGTTGGAGGGGGTGCTCCTCTGGGTGAGGCGGGGGAACAGCAAGCTCTAGGCCAATAAACGGCTGCCCCCCCCCCATTTTCCCTCTCTTGGAATTCCACAGTGCACACATAAAGCCCAGGGGCTGACAAGTCCTGAGAAACTATGGCTTCCTGGGGTGGCTACACCAGCGTGTCTGGATGCCAACCCCCTTCTACAAAACTCTCTGCTTCTAGAAGGAATATTGCAGGCCACAGTAGGCTGCCCTCCATCCCTGCTCACATTGCTTATGCTAATGCCATCTGCTCATTTGCAAGTTCTTTAAGGTCAGACTCAAGGATGACCTCCCCCTCCTCAGCAAGTTCTCCAGGCCTGGGCTGGAGAAGTCAGTCTCTTGAGCAGGGAGTGAATCGATTCTCCTCTCTGACTGTGAGTTTCTACAGCTGGCCTGGGGCAGGTCAGGAAAGAACTAATCTCCCCTTGGACAATGTGAGGCGCGTGTATATTTAATAAAGTACAAACTCTCTGCACAGATGGGAACACAAACCAATGACGTCAATACATCCACCAGCCATTCATTAGGGCTGAGGACAGGCTAGCAACAGCAAGCACAGCTGAGCGCTGAGCATTCTGGGAGACTGGGCCCCAGCACTCCCAACAGCCCAGATCAACTTATGGCTCATAGAGTTGAGGCCACAGAGGACCTCAGGCTACTGCGGTCCCACCCATGTCTTTCTTACCCCATGAATTATTCCTTCTTCTGATTGACAGTTCCATTCCAGGAGCTTCAGTCACTGGGCAGACGGAGAACGATCCTGGAGTCCTCTTTCCCTGCCTTACCTGTGTAGACTACCCGTGTAGACTTCTATCCAAGCCTCTTGGGGTCTAATCTCATTAGACCCCCAGGGCCGGGAGTCATCTCTGTCTCACACCTTCCCACCGTCCACCCTACCTGTGATCCAATGCATTCTACCGGCCCGGGTCTGTGAGTCTGCAGAGGGCCTGCTCTGGGGTCTGTGCACTTCCCACCTTCTGCCTGCAATGCCCGGCATAGGCACAGACCCCCACAGTCAATGGGCATCTAGCCCTGAGCCTCTAGACCAGCTCTCCTTACTCTCTTATGCCTTGTTCTCTCTCCCTCCCTCCCTCTCTCATTAAACTGCATAGGTCATGTGTCTAGCATGGGAGTGCAGGTGCCCAAAGAGGCCAAAGTTGCAGATGGGACTGAGCGGCCCAGTGTGGGTGCTGGGACCTGAACTCGGGTCGCCTGTGTCCTAAACCACTAAATCATTTCTCCAACCACCGCCGTCTTTCATTTTCTTCCTATACTTTCATTTGCTGAAACTGTTTTTTTCCATTCACTCCTTTTCTCAAGTCAGCCTGGAATGGGTGTCGACATTGGCTTTATGTCATTTTGTGCCAAGACCAAAGATCAACGCGGGGAACTTTTATTAGGAAGCGTGGAAAGACAGGAGGATAGACAGGCAGAACAGCCTATGGCTTTGCTTCCCCTTTGCAGAGTGAGGCCAAGGGAGAGGAAGTGAGAACTGCTGGAGGACCATCCTTGCGAGAGGGATGTGCTCGGAGCCCTCGCAAAGACAGGGTGAAGTGTTTACAATAATGTGGACACCGTGATGAGCACTTGGGGTCTGTTCAGTGATTCAAATCGTCACTGGAGATGTCACTCCGCTGTAGAGTACATGCCTGGAATGCAGGATACACACATAAATGTGGTAAGGTGGTACCTAGGATCTCAGCAGGGAGGTGGAGGCAGGAAGATCAGAGTGTATGGTCATTCTCCTCTGCATAAACTGTTTGAGGCCACATTGGGTAGCAGCAGCAGAAGAAGGAGAAAGAGAAGGAGGAGGAGGAGGAGGAGGAGGAGGAGGAGGAGGAGGAGAAGGAGGAGGAGGAGGAGGAGAAGAAGAAGGAGAAGGAGGAGGAGGAGGAGGAGGAGGAGAAGAAGAAGGAGAAGGAGGAGGAGGAGGAGGAGGAGGAGAAGAAGAAGGAGAAGGAGGAGGAGGAGGAGGAGGAGGAGGAGGAGGAGGAGGAGGAGGAGGAGGAGAAGGAGGAGAAGGAGAAGGAGAAGGAGAAGGAGAAGGATAAGGAGAAGGAGAAGGAGAAGGAGAAGGAGAAGGAGAAGGAGAAGGAGAAGGAGAAGGAGAAATCTGTTGTTACATCTACCAAACAGACAGGCAGGCTGAAGCTCACAGAGGTCATACAGCACAGAACAGCCGGCTGTGTTTGAGTGTGCAATCTGCAAGGTGGCCATTCACCCCGCCTCTCCTCAACCCAGACCGACCACAGCCCTCCCTCCTCAGAAGCACCTTGTGACCCCCAGCCAGCACAGCCTACATTTACAGGCCAGTAACTGGGAGTGAAATGTTACACAGCTCCAGAGACCTGTGAAAGCAGGCAGGCTCCCGAGCCGACCTGCACCTCCTCCACAGCTGTGGCCACCGCTGCCTGCCGCTGTCCTCCCCACTGCAGGGTTTTATGACCTCTTTGGCTGCCCTGTGGAGGTGTTAGGAGGCCCAAACGGTTTTAAAGGAAGAAAATGAGCCTTGAGCCAATCACCTGCAGCTTAGAGAGGGTGGCACCAAGGAAGAATGGGCTCCCTGGAGGCTCACACAGCCAGACACAAGCAAGGCGACGGGCATTGTGTGCCCATGATGTGCAAGGTCTTCAGTCCCCTGCCCAGCTTCAGCACCCCAAGGGTTAAGCTCTGCCTGGCCGCTCCCCCTCCCCTTTCACTGAGGTAATGAGGGAAATGTCAGCCAAAGCGATCGCTGGGAGCCCTACAGAGAAACTGCCCTATTGAGTTTTTTAAATTAAATCTATTTATAATTTATACCCTGCCTGCTTCCAAAAAGGATTTGAGGTGGTTTACGATAAACGACACATAAAACGGAGAGGCTGTGAAGTAGAAAGAGAAAAATCAAGAGCTGTGCAACAGGGAAGGGGCAGAGCCCCAGGTCCCAAGGCGTAGGGTCCGTCCTCTGGCTGCCCAGGTGAAAGCGATGCCGTCCACAGGCTCCTCAGAGCACCCAGTGCTTCCAGGGATCACAGGTGGTCACCTGGCTGGCATGGAGAGGGGAAGGACACTGGCTGTGGCACGAGGCTGTCCTTGTCAACATGTCCCCCTTACTTCTCTCTATGATGAGCCCCTCTCTGACCTGTCCACACACAGGCCACTGCTCTCAGTCCTGTAGGGGACACTGTGACCAGAATTCGGCCCCAACCCTCTGGAGAGGACCGCATTTTTATACCCACTTGTTCTCAGAGCGCACTGACTCCTGGCCCTGACCCCAGATGTGAGCTCAAGACCCCGTTGTCTTAGGAAAGTCAACTGTGGGACTCTAAGGGAACCTTTAGCAGCAAGCTGGGCAATCTGGGAGCTCTTCCAGCCATCATTACCGTCAGAAACAGCGAGGCACAGACCCCAGCATAGTGGGATGACAGGAAGGCAGCACCCGCAGCCCCGCACCAGAGCCCCTGGGCTTGGCCAGTGAATCACTGATCACACACCCTCATTAAAGAGCTAATCAGGGCCCTCCTTGTAGCCAGTGCCTATTGAGTTGGGCTCTCCTGCTGTGAGGACAGAGCAGCCAGGCTGAGTCATCCTCTCAGCTCTCTGCACCCCTGTTCTGCCCTTTTCTAAAACCCTGCAGGCCGCCCAGGGCACCCTCTTTCCTCTCCCTGCTCCCCTTTTTCTCCACGTGTGTGGTGGGCAAGTGTGCCCAGCAGATTCACCCCTGTTTGTCACTTCACAACCCACTCCTCACCGGGACACTTCCCTTCCTCCCCCGTTGGCTCACCCCAGCCTCCTTCCTCCCAAAGAGGACCAGCTAGATACCACATGACCAGCAATAGTCCTGTGGGAAGCATGGCCGTGGTCCTCTCCTGGGGCACAGGTGACAAGACTATTCGCAGGCGCTCTCCCCAGTTGACAGGGAAGAGGTCTAGACAGTGAGTGCCACATCGACTGGGACCTGGCTTTTGAGGTGACATCCCTTTTCTGTCTTGTCCTCCAAGCTCCTACAGGCACAGAGCTCTAGCCCCAGAACTTGGGTGGAGGCGGGACAATCGGGTGTTCAAGTCCAGCCTCTGCTACTTACGGCCCTGTCTCAAAAAACAAGCGTAAACTAAAGAAAGTTAAAGAGGTGTAACTCTGCAGGTGTGACTCATCTGTTAGAGGCTTGCCTAGCATGCAGGAAGCCGTGGGTTCAAGGCCCAGCAGTGCCAAGGCCAGGGCCGTGGTGCACACCTGTAATTCCACAGCTCCAAAAGCGGAGGCAGTAAATTCAATGCCAGTCCCGGGTGACATGAAACCCTGTTTTTAAACTAAAAACAAAAAACAAATAAATCAGAGCAGCCTTCTTTATAAAACAGTGTGTGGTCTCTAGGAACAGACTCATGGTCTTCAGTTCCATGGCATGGCGGTCATAGCGGAAAGTGCACATGCCTGAGCAGAGGTCAAAGGCTGCTTTTATAGTAGGGGTGCCGAGATGCAGAATAGGGAGGAGTCTCTGTCCTTTTACTTCCATCTTCTTCCTTTCCTTCTCCTGAAGTTGCTAACATATTATTCTACCCTTTCTGGAAGCCTCTCTCCTTCCCATTCTTCCTTCTGTTATGTCTTCAGCCGGTTTATTCTGTCAGCCTGCACCAGGCTACCCCATGCACCAGGCTAACCCTTCAGAGATGACAAACAGACACAGAAGCTTTCAGTGTGGAACTCAGCGAAGTTCTCTGCGTGGTCAAGGCGCCTCCAGGAGCCCGCAGTGGCCACCCCAAGTTTCCTGGGGGTACGGCAGGACCCCAGGATTCTGAGCTTGCCCTAAAGTGTGTGACGCTGACCTCCACTGGGGAGTCCTGATGTCAGTCCCGCCTAGAGCTGTCTCCCATCTCCTCTGCCACCCTCTGTGGTCCTCCCAGTGCTCCACCCGGGGCCATGATGTCACAGTAATCAAGTTGAACATTGCTATCCCTGGTCCCTTATCCCACAGAGACACTTAAAATATAGCAGCACCCAAAATTGGAAGTCTCCAAAGTCAGACCATCCTGTCCAACTAGGATTGATGGCCAGTAGCTGGGGGTGCTTTGACTGCGGGAAATGAGCCTGACATCGGATCTGAGTCGCCCATTAACCCAGGGTATGCCACTGGCTGGCCTGCTTGCTGAAGGTGAGGCCAGTTCACCTTGTCTGCGCAGCCTGCGCCCTCCCGGCCTCTTCACCGGGCCATTTAGCTGTCTAAATCAAGACGTCTCAGTCAGCAGCGTCCGGCAGGTATTCACGCATTGGGCCGCCTTGCTTCCCTTGTAATCTAAATCTAATTTATTGGCCGAGGGACACAGGGAGAAGTCTGTGCCCGCACATAGCTGATGTGAGGTGGAGAATATAATACACCGCCTTCGGTGTAATAAGACTCTTTATAGAAGGCATTAACTAGGCTCTGGCTTGAAGCACCAATGGAGCACTGAGCAGCTCCTGCCTGAGAAATTCCAGGCTGACCTGGGTCGTCTCTGTGGGGACAGGAGGTGCCCGGTGCCTCTGAGTTCTTGAGTCAGCTTTACAGCTGTGTGGTTTAAGGAGATTGGATGTGTGAAGCTCCCAAAGGCAGCAGCCAGGTGTTCATGGTCTCCCCCCCTCCCCCTCCTCCTTCCCCTCCCCCTCCCCCTCCTCCTTCCCCTCCCCCTCCCCCTCCCCCTCCCCCTCCCCTTCCCCTTCCCCTCCCCCTCCCCTTCCCCTCCCCACCCCCTCCCCCTCCCCCTGCCCCTTTCCCTTCCCCTTCCCCTGCCCCTTTCCCTTCCCCTTCCCCTGGTTATCTTCAAGGGGACCGAAGCAAATAGCTGTCCCCAGCGCTTGCCCAGACTTAGGGGCGTGGCTCCCTCCATCCTGCTTAGGGTCATTAACTAGGCACCTTTTACCTGTAGGAATCATGAAGACTGCTTGGCCAGGAGCAGGTGCCTGGTGTCCCTGAGGGAAGGGGCTGCGCCCTGAGTATACTCATGGAGCTCATTGGGGGTGCCCATCTTGTCCCTAAACTCTCCCTTATGTCCCGAGTCTGCCATTTACCCCCCTTACTCATCCATTCAACAAATATCAAATCTCGTTGGTCTAAAATGTGGTTTCTCACATTTCAGGACATCTTGCAGGATAGTGCAGTGGTATCTTTTGCTCCGCAGCAGACACAGAGGCCATAAACAAAGACCCGCACTCCAGATCCCACTGCCTCTTGAGTTTATAAATAAAGTATCCTTGGAACACAACCATGTGGCTGCTCCAGGCCCCGGGCAGCAGAGTTATGAAGCTGTGACAAGCACCATAGCCCACAAAGCTCAGATTATTTACTGTCACTCTAGTGTGCCCTGCCTGCCATGGGGTCCACGGGGAGAGTTAGAACTGGGGGCAGTAGCTTCAGGAACAGGCGGGGCCAGACTGAGACCTCTTTGCCATCTGACCAGCTCCCTGCCCTCTGGCAAGCTCCTCGAGAGTAAACGGGGACAGGGTGATGGGCTGATAATTAGATAAACACCAGTGGGAAGTATTTAGTGCTGTGCCCGCACACACAGACAACACGCTGAAGTGAAGACGAGCATTCTGTAGTCTCTAATAAGGGCATGCTGGGTATTGCTTTGCGTAGGCTGGAGGTAGATTTGTGGGCAAAACAGGCTTCCACATTTGGCTCAACGTGGACGGTGCCACCCACGTACAAGGGGAGACAGGACAAGAGAGCATAGCACAGAAGGTTCTGGTGTCCGGAATTTCTGGAGGCTCCACCCACCCAACCCAACCTGCCTGACAGTCAGACACATCCTTCCAGATGTGAAGGCTAGTTTTAAACATCTTCAACTTGACCTAACCTAGGACCACATAACACCGAGGGACTGCCTAGGTTAAGCTGACCTATGAGCATGTCCTTGAGGTGTAATCTTGATTACATTCATTGAAGTGGGAGCATCTGCCCGCTGTGGGTGTCACCATTCCCTAAGAAGGGCATCCTGGACGATATAAAGGTAGAGAAGTCAAGCCAAACGCAAACATGCACGCACGCATTAACTCCTTGCTCTCTGGGACGCGTCAGCTGCTCCGCACGCCCACTGCCTTGACTTCTCTGCAACGAGGAACCCTAAACTGGAATTGTGAGCCAAACCAAGCCCTTTCTCCCCCGCATTGCTTTTGTCGGAGTATTTTATCACAGCTATGCGGGACAAAACTAAGACACTGCGGGCTAGGAGGACCCAGGTTTCAGCTAGGAGACGAGGTCTCGAGTATCAATCTGTTCATGAAGTCATTGTGACTTCCCACCACGAGCGTCCCTGGCTATCCCCTGGGAACATGCCACATCTTGCTCTCCTCATTTGCAGAGTGTGGGTGAAGAATCTGCAAAGGTGGCTTCCATGAGCACTGTGAGTCATGACAACAACTCCACCTTCTGAGGGCCCTGCAGTAGTCCTGACCTGTAGCCTCCCCCGTGGTGTCTTTGCCTGTTTCGGGGAGGATGAGGGGACACATGTGAGTCTGGGTCCGGGAAAGGAGGAAGGAGGCAGGAAGCAGATGGACATGAAAGCAAGTGGATGAAGTATTTAGGGGACCCACAGACTGCAGCAGTGGGAGCAGGGCAGTTTGAGGGTGTGCTGGGCAAGTCAGCTCCTCCATCCTCAGCTCTGGCAGACCAAAGCCTCCATCCCTGACCCAGGAGCTGAGTCCAGCCCTCAGAAAAGGTCCAGACTTTGCCTTCTGATAGTTTTCTCTGATTCCACTAAGAAAATGTAAAACCAAGAAGTAGCTTGTGAAAACCTCGGCTTCTAGCTTCTGTTAAGACCCAAGTGCATTTCCTACTTGTCTTGTTGTTATGACAAAACACCCAGCAATAGGAACTTAACAAATGGAGGGTTATTCTGGCTCACGGTCTATCATGGTGGGGAAGGGAAGGCATGGCGGCAGGACCTGAGGCAGCAGCTGGGCACGGTGCACCTGTGTCAAGAAGCAGAAGAGAGTGGACCCCGGAGCCCAGTTTGCTCTCACTTTAATTCAGCCCCTGAAATGATGCCACCCACATCAGAGTGGAGTCCTCCCTCCCCAGTTAAACATATCTGGAAACATCCATTCTCTTAGATTCATCTGAAGGTGTGTTTCCATGGTGATTCTTAATCTAGTCAAGTTGACAGAGAAGATTAACCACCACAGCCAGAAAAATCTGGTTACCAGGGGTCCCTTCACCTCCAGGCAGAAGCAATCAAGTCTCTCCACATCTCACTCTGTGCTCCACGGACCTGTCTGCCTCTTGGCTGTTACCTACCTGGTTCCCTTAGAATAGATGCTGAAACACCGGGAGAGGCCTGAGCTAGACATGCCCCGAGAGCCCACAGACCCTTTTCACCCTTCCCTTTCTTGCTCTGGAATCCATGAGGCTGGAACACACAAGCTTCCAAACAGGTTCCTGTGTCCTGTGCTTCTGGGTTGAGTCTAGTGGAGGCCAGGCACTCGAGGTACCAGGAGACCTGTGTGGTTGCTTTCATAGAGGCAGACGGCACTCGTTCTGGTCCCCCTCTAGGCCCATAGGATGAAAGAGCACCCTGGGCAATCTGTCCCCTGTCTTCCCAGGTACCTGGCACACATGGGCACACCCTTCTCTCTTTAGCCATCTCCTGCAGGACTCACGCCTGTGCTTATCCAGCCCTGGAAGGCACATTTGTGCAGTTTGGCTTCTTCGGGGACATAGACCATATGGTTTAAGTCATGGGAGGGGCTCAGGGCCAAGCCTTGTTTCCAGTCTCTGTGAGAGAATCACAGCCATGTTTTACCATGGCCATGGAAGCAACTAGAAGGTAAGGTTAAAGCCTCAGCCTCTGTTTTGTGGTCTATGTTGAGTGGGAAGGAAATCTGTCTCTGAGGTGGCTCATTCTGCACCCTTGGCCTGGTTGAGGACAACCTGTGGGAGAGACGGTTCCCTCCTTCCACACTGTAGGTTCTGGAGATCAAACTCAGGCCATCAGGCTTGGGGGAAAAGTGTTTACCTCCTAAGCTATTTTGTTGACCCCCAAACAATTTCTTACACCCTGGTATGGGGAACAGCAGTGTTCACCCAACAGCCCCCAGGATACCTGGAGAGGCCCAGCTTTCAAAGCCCTCTCAAATCCTTATGCATCTCTTAGCCGTGTGTCCCCACTCTACAAGGCTACAAGTCAACACAGCATCTCCCAGAATGGCAGAATTGGATGAAGAAACAGTGGAAAATTAGATTCTCCAGCCTTCTATTTCAACCACACTGGCCATAATCACCCAGATCCCCAAGAGACCAGCTCAGGAGCCATGGGACTGGCCTCCTGGGATGCAGGAGTCTTCATCAAGACCCTGCCCGACCTGCTGATGCAGACTTCCAGGCAATCAGGCATGACACTCAGCACGGGCCTGCTGGTCCCAGGAGCCATCTGTGAATATCACATTCGTGAGGCTCTTTGGAGAATTGATGCAAGCAGAGACCGGCCATCCAGGCAAAGCAAGAGATGAAACTCCAACATTAAACACGCCGAGGGGAGCAGCTGCTCCAGTCTACAAAGCAGGATGGGAATGAAGCATGGGCTCAGAGAACAGGTCTTCTGAGGCATCACGGAGAGGAAAGACATTAACCGCTCTGGCCTGGCATTCACATCCTACATATGGGAAGCTTTTGCCCAGCACATGCCAAGTGCTGGCCATGTGCTGGGCACTGGAGCTGGAGATAAGCAGACAGGTCCATGGCCACAGCAGTCTCCAACAGAGGGAAGAAACAGCCACCGTCCTGAGTTCAGGGACCTTTGTGGTAAATTCAGATACTGTTGACCCAAGCTCTGTGGGGAAACTTCAAAGATGTACGTCCATGTCCATTAGAGAATCAGACATGACTTCCCATACTCAAGAGATAGCGTATGTGCACACACGTGCGCGCGCGCGCGCACACACACACATACACACACACACACACACTCACACACACACTCACACACAGAAGAAAAGGCTGCTAATGATTTCTCTCAAATCCTGTATTCCCCTCAGACTCTTGATCATTTAACCTCTGTCTCTCAAACGGACTCGTGCCAACACCCTACAATCCTCTCACCCCCGCCCTTCTCCTCTCCTGAGTTACAGCTTACAAGAAGTAACCGATCACACCTCAGTTTGCCAAAGACAGCTCTGCTTTGTTTCATAGTAATGTAATTCTGATTGTTGTGGGATAATCTTTCTGTACATTGACTGTTTCTTAGCCAAGGCACCTTCTGGCTGGTTTAATAAAGAGAAGAATGAACATTTTTCATAATAGCCAGAACTTGAAAACAATCTAGATGCCCCTCAAAAAAAAAAAAAAAAAAAAAAAAAAAAGGATAATGTGGTATATTCACCCAATGGAGTACTATTCAGCACTAAGAAACTATGACATCCTAAAATTTTCAGGCAAATGAACAGAACTAGAAAAAAATCCTGAGTGAGGTAACACAGACCCAAAAAGACAAACATGGTATGTACTCACTCATAAGTGATATAAGACATAAAACAAAAGATCCTACAATCCACAACCCCAGAGAAGCTAGAACCTTCTTCCAGAAACAGAGGGAAGCAGATGCAGAAATCCACAATTAACCATTGGGCCAAGCTCCTGGAGTACAATTGAAGGGAGGGAGGAGCCATAATATGAACAAAGGAGTCAAGACCATGATGGGAAAACCCACAGAATCAGCTGGCCCGAGCTAGTGAGAGATCACAGACTCAGATCTGACAAATGGGGAACCTGCATAAGACTGAACTAGACTCCCTTTATAAAGGTGACAATGGTGTGACTGGGACAATATATGAGGCCACTGGCAGTGGGTCCAACACCTAACTCTAATGCACAAACTGACTTAGTGGAGCCCATTCTGTATGGAGAGATACCCTGTCCAGCCTAGACATGGGAGTGGGGGTGGGGAAGAGCCTTGGTCCTACCTCAAGGAGACGCTGGGACAGACTGAGTAGACTTCCTAGGGGAGGCCTCATCCTCTCTGAGGAGCTGATGGGAAGTGGGGGAGGCAGTGAAGGGAGCAGCAGGAGAAGAGGGAGGGGGAACTGGGATTGGAATGTAAAAAATAAATTAGTAAATTTTAAAAATATTAAAAAAAAAAAAAAATCAAATGGCCAATAGCCAGGCAGGAAAGAACAGGCTGGACTTCTGAGCAGAGAGAGGAAGACTAGGAAGAGAAATCTAGGCATACAATTTTTCCAGCAGACTTGGAACAAGTCAGACATGCTGCACTGAGGGAAGGGAAAGCCACGTGGCAAAACAGACGAATAGAAACAGGTTTGAGTTATAAGAGCTACTTGGGGACATAAGAGCCTAAGCTAAAGGCCAAACTTTTGTAGTTAATAGGAAGTCTCTGTGTCATGATTTGGGTCCAAAGACACTCCAACAGGAAAGCTTGCAACATTTAACGGTTCACCCCTGACTACCCACCTCCTCCAGTTTGGCCATGAATTGCGTAGCTAATCTAACCATGCGTCACCTGCCTGCGACACATTGCTGAAACAAAGCCCCTTGATATCATTGTTTTTCAAGAGAGCCTATTTCTTTCCCTCCCTGGGACATTTCAAAATTACTGTTTGCTTAGAGGCAGATTGATTGCTCTACTTCTTATGGACTAAGATTACATCATGGCACATGGAAGCCCATGAACTTTTGTTGAGTGAGTAGATGGACCGGTGGATGGAAGAAAGAGTAGATGCAGGGTGAGATGAATAAAACTAAACAAATGGAATGAATGCACAAAGTATAGATGGGGAGAGGGCAGGGTAAAGGAATGGTGGATGGATGGAAGAAAAGATGGAGGATGACATATAAGCGGGTGGGTGAATAGAGACGGAGGGAAAATGGGTGAGTGGATGAGTGTTAGAATGAGGGGGAGTGGAGTAAAGGTCAGTTGAGAAGAGGGAAGGATGGAAATTGAAGACAGGACTAAATTAGTCACTTCAGTATGGGAAGGTATCAGCAAGGAGGACAGGAGATGGTGAAAACACAAGGATTCCAGAGACTGTGAGGTGACTGAAGCAGGCCTGGATGTGCTGGGCAGTGGAGGAACATGGCCACAGACATTGTTTATGTCCTGGATGAGCCTTCATTTCTCTGGCACCTTGCTGAGGAGAAAAATCTTTGTTTCTTGTTGCTGTCAGGAGGCAGGAGCAGAGAGCAGCCCCAGGTGATCCCAGAGGATCTGCCCAGGGTGGGACAGGGACCACAGCTCATGGACACCTTCCAGCCATGTCCTGACAATGCTGCCAGTGCCTATGGGTGAGGGGAGTAGCTTAAAGTCCTCAAAATGTGGAAGCCAGGCCCAGGCCGCGTATAACATGTTAAACGGGGCCTCTCGGGTAGGGATAATGGGGCTTAAGTAGGAGCAGGGCATTAAGATGGACTTTTTTGGTAACTACAATTAGATGTCCCAGCCCCTGGGGTCATGGCAGGTATAGATGGTCTTGGGATCACATGGACAGAGGGAGTGACAGTCATTCCACTTTCAACATCCATCACCAGAGGGGAAATTCACCTCATATTGCTAATTTGGAAAAAGACCAAAAATGAAATTTAAAGCATGATTTATCTCAAGTATTTATTGCTTTCGTGTCATCATGAAGCCGCTTGTCTATAGAACATGCTAGGCCCACTGTGGAGCCTGAAACAGCCATGCATAAGACTGAGACATAAGCAAATGAATGTGTTTGTCCCAATAAAACTTTATCGATAAAGACAGTAAGAACCAAGAGCCACTGTACTGGAGAAAGGAAGAGTATTCTTGTTTTGTTTGCAATCGGTTATTCTTGTCTGTGTTGATGCTGGAGGTGGTGTTAGTGAGAGTTTTGTTTTTGTTGTGTTGTTGTTTCATAACAAACCGAGTCTACTTAATGTTGTCTTTATGCATTTCACTCAAGGCTGGACTGGAGGATGGGAACCACCAGAGACCATGTTACCTGTGAAGATTCCTCCCCTGGACCACATTGCCCACATGCTGAGGCTTGGTCTAGCTGTGTCTTGTGCTGGCCATGTTGAGGTAACCACAGACATACTGAATTTATGATGGCCACTGTCTGATCAAGTCTGGGAGTCAGCACTGCCCAGGACTCCTCTTTTTTCTGGCTTTTACTGTCTTTCTATCTTCCTTTCCTCCACGTTCCCCAAGTCTTGGTGTTGCTGGCTTTGTAAAAAATGCACCAGTGTGAGTTGACAACTGACTGTGTCGCTCTCAGCGCTGGACATCATCTCTCCACCACTGCTGCCGACCTCAAGGAAGGTTCTCTGCGCAAGGCTGGGAATAGCACAAGGGTACTGGTACAATCACAAATATTTAAAGGGCAGGTAGGCAACTTTCCCTTGATCAAGATAGCGCTGGCGGGTTCTGCCCTAGGAGGCTGTCACTGTGGTTACCATACCATGCCTGAAATTCCCGCCTGTGGAGCAGGCCTTAAATCCAATCGCAAATTGGTCGACTACTCCATAGCGGCCATGTCACTGTTCTGCCTGTGTTCTCATCCCGCACAGCATGTGCATATTGGAGCACACGGGTCCAGCGGTGGGTAAACGCTCCTTCTTCTGCCCTCAGCACCCTGCACAGCACCTTCTGCAACTATGAAAGCTATGAAGTTCCTTTGTCAGTTTGAGATTGACTTCTACATGTCTTCATTCAGCTTAATTTAATTTATATGCATAGGTGTTTTACCTACGTGTGTCTGAGTACCACCCATGTGCCTGCCTGGGGCCTTCAGAAGCCGGAAGAGGGAGTTTGTCAGAACATGTTTGGGAATGAGGCTTCATGAGGAAAATTCTGGCTGCTTGTGAGAACACTGGAGAAAACAGGACAAGAGTCTTGTTCTTCAAAACATGGGATCGTCCTCAGAGCGTGCTTTCTTGTCCCTCCAGGGTATAGTAGATGTGAGTGTGTTTGCTTCAGACTCCCATGGCCCATCGCTATTGTTATTCAGAACCTCATGCGAACTCTACTCATGTGACCTTCCTTAACCCTCCAAGTATAAATTGTCTGATGCTCTGAATAAAGTTGATTATCTCATGAGACTTCAGTCCATCTCAATCCGAGTCTCCCAGGCCACACTTCCTCTAGATTGGTGGTAGACATTATGTCCCCTGGGACTGGGAATACTGTGAGCCATCATGTCGGTGCTGGAATTTTAACCCAGGTCTTCTGGAAAAACGTTCAGCACTTTTAACCACGGAGCCATTTCCCCAGCCCTGTAATTTCTCTATGTCTTGCAGCCAAAGTGCGTGGTGTCTTTGGGGTTTTGTCCTGTAATTACGTGAATAACAAAGGGTAATGGCAATAGCCTGTCTTGTTCTGGCAACCCCTGTGACCTCATGGCCAATAACTCACGGGCGATCTCCCGTGCCTTGTACTGTGGTTTTCATTTAATAACCCATGTCTTCTGTAAATGACATTGCCTACCCCTGCAGAGTAATTCCATTTGAACTTCTACTCTTTTCTTTTTTAAGTTATCTTAGTAAATAGTGAGCTCCCACGAGGCTTTTTTATACAACCCCAGTGTTGGTTACCACCCTCCTCCCTCCCCCTTTAACGCTCGCAATCCTCCCTTCTTTCCTTCCTCATCTGGCCTACTATTCCTCCAGTTGTTATTGTCCTGCGTTGGTTTGAGTCATTGGTCTCAAGTGGCTTTTCATGTGCCCTTTCTTTGTGTCCGTCTTACCGTTCACTTGGTCCCCTCCACATCCCCACGCCCTTCCCAGCTTAAGCCTTTTGCCTCTTTCTATTTTCCACCTCTCTCTACTTTCATTTTCCACATAATTCACTCTCCCCCTCCCACCATCCGGACGTCCTCTCCCCCGTTCCCAGGCTTCTGTGTGGTTCATGTGAAACAGGATTTTCAGTTAGGATGTGCAGCTGGCCTTGCACACTTGTTCTTCTGCCTGCACTTCTTCACATCCTGGGTTTTCAAAAATAGGCAACAGCACCAGCTTTGGAAACCCACCAACCGTTGACTTTGACCACTTCTGAATCATGGTGCAAAGAGAAGGCCATGAGTGACAAACTGGAAAGGGAACAAATCTGTCACCAGAACTTCACCCCAAATGAGATGAGCCAAAGAAGCATTCTTCCAAGAAAAGCGTGGCCTCCTGGCCACCAGACCTAAAGCCTAACTGCGCCCATCCTTCCAATCAATCAATCAATCAATCAATCAATCAATCAATCAATCAATCAATCAATGCTGGTTCTACAGCATTGCAGCCTTCCAATCAATCAATCAATCAATCAATCAATCAATCAATCAATCAATCAATCAATCAACGCTGGTTCTACAGCAATGCAGCCCAGTCCACAGTCAAGCACCCACCACTCAGGACCGTCCTCATTCTCTGGGCCAGGACTGCTGGTGAAGCAAGCCTGCCAGGCGGGGGGGGGGCTCCCAAATGAAAGACCCGCAAGCCGTCCCACAAGCGGATGTCTGTCCACGGGAGCCTTCTTTGCTGTTGTTGAAGTGAGCTCCACAGTGGGGCTCTTCTACTCCCGTCACACTTAGGTGAAGTCTTCCTCACCTCCTCACCAGGGGCAGCGTCTGTAGATTTTGCTCTCTGTGAAGTGACCTGTTGGGACTCTCCTCTTGACGCCAGCTGCCTGTGCAAGGCCACCGCAGTGTGGATCCAATATCTCTCCAAATCACTGGGTCCACAGACATGTTTTCTTCCTTCCCATCTTTCAGGAAAGACAAACCTGTCTGTCTGTCTTGATGGGAGATGTCATTCTGTAAATGTGTTTCTTGTATTGGTTAATGAATAAAGCACTGTTGGCCAATAGGAAAGCAAGATAGGTGGGACTAGTAGACAAGGAGAATTCCGGAAGTAGTAAGGAGGAGTCAGCATGGAGAGACTGGAGAGAGCAGAACGCCAGCCCCCTCTCTCCAGTAAGATATGACCACATGGATACTTAGATTAATAAAAATGGGTTAATATTTAAGACAGAGCTAGCCGATAAGAAACTAGTAACTGCACAACAGAATTGTATCAAATACAGAGTCTCTGTGTGTTATATGGGGCTGGCGTGGCAGTGGGACCAGACTGGAGGGGGGGGGAACCTACTCCTAACACTGTCTGTCTGTATTGGTGAAGAGAGGGAGGCCATCTCCCAGGGTGCTTCTTGCTGCCATCTTGGAACTTGCCATCTGGGTAGGGGGAGCCCTGATGAGTGAATGAAGGTGAATTTCAATGGAAAGAGGATGCAAAGGCCTGTGGGGGAGCAAAGTCTCTCCAACAGCATGGTCGATGCTGCCGCCGCCGCTACTGTTAGCACACAAGGCTTGCAGAAGACTGAACCCAGGGCCTGGCTCAAGAAACCAATGTGCTCTATCACTGAGCTACATCCCAAGCCCCCTTTCACGTTTAATGTGTTTTCCATTCAGAGTCTCATGTCTCCCAGGATGGCTTCAAATTCGCCATGTAACCAAGAATGACTTTGAACTTCTCTCCACTCCTCCTGCCTCTGCCTCCTCAGTGCTAGGATGACAGGCCTAAGTCACCACCAGTAGTCTAATGAGGTTCCTGAGACGCCCACCCTCCCCCACCTCTGCATCCAGGGAAACCCTCAGGCTCAGCTTCACACATCTTATGGGCATCAGTGTATGTGTGTGGGGACGTATGTGTGTATGTATATATGCGTGTGAGTGTGTGTGTGTGTGTATATATGCGTGTGAGTGTGTGTGTGTATATATGCGCATGTGTGTGTGAGTGTGTGTGTGCATATATGTGTGTGAGTGTGTGTGTATGTATATATGCGTGTGTGTGTGTATATATGCGTGTGAGTGTGTGTGTATGTATATATGCGTGTGTGTGTATGTGTATATATGCATGTGAGTGTGTGTGTATATATGCGTGTGAGTGTGTGTGTGTGTATATATGCGTGTGAGTGTGTGTGTGTGTATATACGTGTGAGTGTGTGTGTATGTATATATGCGTGTGAGTGTGTGTATATGTATATATGCGTGTGAGTGTGTGTATATGTATATATGCGTGTGAGTGTGTGTGTGTATATATGCGTGTGAGTGTGTGTGTATATGCGTGTGAGTGTGTGTATGTATATATGTGTGTGTGTGTGTGAGTGTGTGAGTGTGTGCGTGTGTGCACTGTGTATATGCATTTTGTGTGTGGGGGCTATGTGTATTTTATGTTTGTGTGTGTGCATGTGTGTTCATGTGGGTATGTGCTATGGCACGCTCATGGGTGTCAGTGAACAACTCCGTGAAGTCAGTTGTGACTCGTCACTTTATGTGGGTTCCAGGGGTCACAGTTGGATCTCCAGGTTTGTACAGCTCAGCAAGGGCTTTTCCCCACTGAGCAGTCTCATCAGCCCTCAAACACGCTTCGGAAAGGTGCGTGTCTGGGCACCAACACTGAAGAAAGCAGAAACATTTTCTGGAGGGTGGGGCTGGGAGGTGGTGAGGCCACTCCAGGACTGAACCTTAGAAGTCTACCCTGTTTCCACTGAGTCAGCAGCTTCCAAAGTCATCACAGGGTAGGTAGCAGGAAGGAATGTGGGTTGGGGAGGACGCACAGAAAATGCCAATTTTTTTTTATTCTGCACTGTCGGCACATTTGTAACAGAATTGTAACTGTATAATATTATGGTACCATTTAACTGACGTGTGTACTTTGGAATGTTTATAGCCACCATAAATCAAGAGGCCGCCAAACCAGGGCAGCGGCCATAGGTAGACATTCCAAGGAAAACGTATAAAATAAATAAAACAATCACAGAACAGCCACATTCCAGACCCATTCCAGTCAGAGAACACAAAATGAAACAGCCCTTGTCCAAACCCAGGCACCCCCAAAATGAGTTTTCTGGGAATGGCGGCGGCTGTGGCCTCCTGGCAAGCTCTCAAAAAAGGTGACAAGTGAGAAAAGGGTTATTAAACCAGAAAGAAGAAAACGCTGACCCCGACCCCAACGGACACCTGCCTCTTCGGGCCCTGTCACAGGGTTCCTTGTGACAGCCCGCAGTGGCTGGCTGACTTCTCGCTGCGGTTTTCTGCGCAGGGAGCTGGATCATGATGGTATTTATTTCCCTATTTATGACTTCTGGCCAATTTACATTATCTAAAGAAAAGGGCTTGTGCTCCCAAGGCATAAAATCCTATGGATTTACAAACTGTTCCAAGTCTGCCCTCAGTAATTTTTTTCCCGGGCTTAAACTACTTTTATATCTTGACCAGTGGCTTGTAAAATGCACATCAAAATGAATTCTGGCTAGATAAGCATCCGGCCATTAAAACTCTGTGGGCCTTGGTCTGAAGGCAGCAGCCGTGCAGTCCTGGACACCTGAAGCTCTCCTTTAATCCCCATGCCTGGAAAAGTAAGGTGAGCCCTGAAACTCAGGCTTTGTCTGATTTGAGTGTTTGCAGAAATGCCTCAGAGCCCCTCTGCCGGCCTCTGAGCCTTCAAGGCAGCAAGTAGAAGTTTAGAGGGAAACTATCAAAAGTTAAAAATTAACAACTGGGGATTAACCACACCCGAGGACCTGTGGGTAGTTTCTCTCCCTCCTAGGAAGGGTGCATTTCTCTAAGACGCTGGAAGGAAAGGGTTGTTTCTCTGGGTGCCCGAGAGGATAGTTCTAGGGCAGCTTCTACCCATCCCACTTTTGTTAAGGTCAGTTTTTCTTTATCAAGTCAGGTATGTGAACAAACAGTGTAAGGGTCTAGGAATGTGGGGACTAGGGCTGGTGGTTCCGGTCATCCCTCTGCTCCGGAGGCTGAGGTTGAAGAGTCCCCTTTCAAGGTCTGCCTGGACTGCTGAGTGTGCTTATGGCCAGCCTAGGCAACTTAGAGTGGACTATGTCTCAACATCACAAGTGGGAGGGGCGGAACTGTGGCTCAGTGGTCAGCCCCAGTAACAAATATGAGACAGGGAGGGAGGGAGAGAAGGAGGGAGTGGATTTTCTACTACTGCCCTGAGCCTCTGAAAATGGTCCTAAATTATTAAAATAAGACAGAGCTCCTAAACGCAGAGCAAGGAACATGCAAAGAGCTGTTGAGAACAGAGGCCCTGGGCACCTTCCTTCACGGCCCCTCCACGCCCTGAGATTCTGATCCCAAGACGAACAACAGAAAAATCACAACAATCTCAACCTTGAGGACCTCAAATAGAAATAAAAACTCAGCACACACATTTGTCACATCCTGCTTCTTCTGTGGCGCTTCTCATACCCAGATTCTTTTGGGGAGTGTTTCCCAGGCCTCTACGATCTTGGGGATCTTGGGGCTGTCATGGCTAGAGAGCAGGGACTTGATGGATGGCCCTCTCCTCCAATGAGGATCCAGCAGGCAGGATGGATGTATCTCTCACCCTTCCTCATGCCCCTCCCAACCTTGCTGTCCACCCCTGAGTGAGAAACAGCAGGCCTGTCTAACATTCTGTTTCTAAGCAGGACAGACAGGGATTTAGATTAGTAGAATTCCAGATGTTGGTATCTGTGCCATTGGATCATAATTACATCGCATGAAAATCACTGCAAACAAACACAAAATGTAAAATAAATAAATAAATAAAATAAAGAAATAAAGGACTGACTCTAGAAGTTAGACTTATTTTCCCCGCTTTGTTCTCCCTCTGCCTCCTTGGGTGCTCTCGTCTCTCACCAGCCCTAGATGATTTATTATTCTGGAGACCCAGAGGGGACGCAGCCCTGCCACTCTGCAAAGGTCACACGGTTAGCAGAGACTTTATACGGGTCAGGGGCTGCCCTCACACACCAGGGGAAACCCTCGTGAAGTTAATCGACGGCCAGCCCGGGCAGGTCAGCGGTCAGCAGTGAGCACTGCAGTGGAGGAGGGTGGCTCAGACGTGTGCTGACCCAATTTCTGCACACACCCCCATTCCCAGCAGAGAAATTCGTGTTTTTTAACATCTGCAATGGTGGTCCCACCTGGGAATTCATTCTTCATGGAATGACACCGTTACAAGAACTCCTTTAGCTCAGGGAGGCTTTTGTTTTTCCCCTGGGTAGGGGAGGGTCTTTACCTGGGTTGGTGGCCAGCCCCTGATGAGCATACGGGGTCCCAAAGGATATCCAGGTTGAAATTTGGGCTCTGTTCAGTATAACTGGCAACCTGAACACAAAAAGGTCAAAAGAAGGCAAAAGGTCAACTTCAAGCCACTTCCCTCCCCATATCTGACCTTAAGGTAAGCATCCTGGGGCTGCCCAGGATTGAAGGAGATGATACCATTCAGCCTTAAAATCCCTGGACATGCACAGCATCCTGATGATGGAGGAGGGAGCCTCATCTACATGGACCACAGATAAGATCCACACCAGCAGACAGGCGGGCAAAGCGCCCACAGGGTAATTCGTGAGGAAGTCAGGGTACCCCAAGCCCCCACAACTCCCATTTCATTTTTGCTAAAGGGACCCAGCTGGAGCGCTGACCCAACTGGCGAAGGGCTGTACGAGTGTGAGGGCCTAGATCCCACACAGAAAGGGGGGTGCCGCTAAGCTGTAATTGTACCGCTGGGGACCAGCCAGTCAGGTAATTGTTGAGCTCCAAGTTCAATGACAGGTTTTGCCTCAAACAATGCTTGAGAAGGACATCCAGCATCTACCTCTGCCCTACAGACACACAAGCACACCAATGTATAACAGCCGTACATCATACCACAACACACATGCACATAAATGTACACACAAAGGACTCAGCCAAAGGATCCAGGCTGCCTTTGAAAAAGCCTGCGTGGGGCTACCGTTCTTAAACAGGTGCAGTAGGGCGCAGTACGACAGGAAACCATCTCTGGCATTCACTACAAACTCCATCAATAAATGCCCACAACTCTGGGATCAGAGCTCAGTGGATGAGTGCTTGCCTACCACACATGAGGCCCAGCAGTCTCAAAACATGCAATTAACAATAGATGCCCAGAAACACCGAACCTAGCACCCTTCTTCTTTCTGTCCATGAAAGAGGACTGAGACAGACAGACAGTGAGATGTGTTCACAGCTAGGGACCTGAGGCTGGGTTGGTAAGTTTTGTGCCACCAAGTAGGTCTCATTGGATGGTACTGTTAGGATGGAAAAATTTAGCCTAACTGAAGGTCACCTTCTTGAATGTTTACGACAGCCTGTGAGTGAATGAACACAGGAGATGAGCTTTGTCACCCCACCCAGAAGCCTGTGCGAAAGCAGACTTCCTGGGCTAAGCGCAGGCTTGGATAGCTTAAATTAATTGGTCCACACTGGATGCTACGAGCTGATTGGTTTACAATGCACAGGCTTTGTTGTAACCCTATAAAAGCTGTCTCAATCCTGTACCAAGGGTCCCCAGCCCTCTACCCTGCGTGGTGTATGGCTGTGGACCCCAGGGCACTTGGAATATAAAGGACCTCATGAGTTTGCATCAAGACCACTTCTCATGAGTGATTTGGGGGGGGGGCGTCTTTCCTGAGTGGGAGCGCGAGGGACCACGCTCTCGCGGGTCTTACAGTACGTTTGTGCAATGCCCAGGCCCATTCTGTGCTGGCAGAGGAAGAAGCCAGGACAAGGAATATGACACACCACACGCTCTAGCTCTCTACTAGTCTTCCAGAAAGGCTTTTCTCCCAGACGGTGGTCTGTCTAGTTCAGCAGGTGCTCTCTTGCTAAGGTCTCCTTCTGCCCCAGAGAGTCAGGGGGACTCTGCACCCAGAAGCTCCCTTCTTTGTGGCAATAAACCCTATCTGCAGCCACGCATCCTCCAGGCTCAGCTTCCTACCCAGGCTTGCTCTGATTTTTAGGAAAACCCTAGCAAACAAAAGAAAATAGCAGGTCTCTCCTGAGTGACAGACAGGTCAAAAGTTGGGAATTAAGCATCCAGGGGTAAAGGGTTGGCACCATTGCTATAAACATCACCCAGAGAGTCCCCAGGGCCCAGCGGGTCCTTGATGGGTACTAATTACCTTCTCCTTAGCTCGCATGCCTAAAGCAGAGAAGAGAGGGCAGACATGCAGTGCAGGGAATGGCAAACAGCAAGATCAAATGACTAAGACGGATCGTTGCAGATTCTCAGGAGAATGAGAGAGAGAGAGAAAAAATCCTAACTTCAAAGTCTGCCTGGCTTACCAAGTGAGTTCAGGTCAGTCAATGAGACCTGAATCACAATTCAGAAGTAAGCACAGCGTGTATCATAGTGAAGGACTTGCCTAGCAGCCCTGGGGCCCTAGGTCCCATATCCAGTAATAAATAAACTAATGAATACAACTGAAGCTACAATCTTCCTAATTACATTCACTCCTGGGATCGGGTAGGGAAGCCCAGCTGTATTTTCCGGAAGTCAGTATGGAGGGGAGAAAATTGCTGTTCAGACTGCATGCAAACACCTCCCGAGACCACTCCAGGGCAGCCCCAAGGACCAAGGCTTCTTGGTGCTTCTCGGAGGACAACACCAGGTCTCAAGGTCTTAGTGCCTGAAGTGGGCAGGAAGAGCCAGCACTGCAGGGAAGTGAGACTCCCCTCAGGTCATGGGGCGGGCGAGGAGGAGATGATGAGCCCCCGGCTGGGCCCTAATGGGCAGGAACCTATAAGCATGAGCTGGCTCTAGGGTCTGGAGCAAAGAAACTGGGTTATAAATCTTCTCTGTCGCAGCTGTGGCTGCTCTTATGAAAATGCACATTGTAGGCTGCTGAAAGGGAGGGAGGCAGGCATGGAGTGCCCTTCAGAGGTGCGCAGGGCCTCAGAGGAGGGCCCGAGTCCTCACGTGGGTGCCGGAGCCAGGAAGTGTCAACTGGACATCTGGACCCTGTGCCAGCTGCCAGCTCCATGTGTAAAACCCTCCCTCACCCTGTGTTTGCACCCCAGGGAGCCGTCTTTGTGGGAGTGCAATTGGAGCCAGCCGAGTGGCCCCAAGTCGGTACCTGAGTGGGGGAGTGTGGATGAGGGAACGGCTAGCTATAGACGATAAAGAAAAGACAGAGACACAGAATAAAATCAGGAGGGCAGATCGGTCAATACTGAAATGCCGCTGAGTTTAGTTTTCACCACTCTTATATACCTTATCCAAAAAAGGGGAACACAGCACCATGTGTGCAGAACAAACAGACTTTTCTTCCTCACTTATTCTAAGGGTTCAGTAACCACACCTTCGCTCCAACTTCTCCTTCCCTAGCCTGGAGGTCAGGAGTAGCCACACCTCAGATTCAGGTCTGTTGTTCTTTAGACCAAGACAGCCCAAACATCCTTCTGTAGCCACACCTTTGACCTTTAGGTCTTGTGACTTGCTGAGGACAGTTTTGAACTCTGTCCTTGTACCAAGCTGGAGTGCAGCCATCTTTATGGGCCCCCACAAGGTACAAGACCTCCACAGAGCTCTCTGTCTCTCTGCGCCTCCACCTTCTCCTCTCAATTTGTTGAGTGCCTTTAACCTTGAGTGCCCAGCACACGGTACTCAGCACACGGATCATGCTCATCTTGGTGAGGTGGAGGAAACAGGGCTCACACGCAGAATCACACAGCCTTTTTAAAAATGTATTTAATGATTTTATTTTTGTTTTAGGTGCATTGGTGTTCTGCCTGAATGTGCATCTGTCAGGTCCCCTGGAAGAGGAGAGGAGTTACAAACAGTTGTGAGCCACTATGTGGGTGCTGGGAATTGAACCCAGGTCCTCTGGAAGAGCAGTCAGTGCTCTTAACTGCTGAGCCATCTTTCCATCCATTTTTAAAAATATTTACACTTATATGTGCACATGCGTATGATTGCCCAGCAAGGCCAGAAAAGGGCATTGGATCTCCTGTAACTCGGGATCCAGCGCTGCCCAACCATTGGGAGCCTGAGCAGTAAGCTCCCATACCTGCTGAACCATTGCCCCAGCCACCGTGTAAGTGTTTAAAGTACAGGCATGTTCACAGAGCAGAGAGGGTCTTCCACACAAATGAGAAGGGACCCTGGATGGCTAGCATGGAGATGGGAAGGACAGGTGAGCTCCAACCCAGAGCCTGGGAAGGAGGCCTCCATGCAAGGGTGGCTGAACAGACGGAGGTGAATGAGCCTCCCAGGGTCAGGGCCCTGGTCTTGAGCCCTCTGACCTGCCCTTGTTACTTCATGTGTGGTGACAGGCACCCAGGCCCGAGTCTTGTCTTGCAGCTCACAAATCCTGTCTAACCCTAGGTGGCATGTGCTTGCTGCCTGCCCCGGTCACTCTCTTCATTCCTCCACCAGTGTCACTGGGTCTCCCAAGATGGCTCTCCCCATCCTTCTTGCTCGTACCTTGGCACCTGGAATGCCAGCACAGGCTCAGATAGGCCTTAGAGCTAGAAAGGGGTGAAGAATGTTCCGCAATATGCAGTTTGCCCACACTTTGTTCGTAGGGTATGGCGTGTCCCAGGGTCGAAGCTGGGGACATTCCTGGAGGGGAAGGAAAGGAGCTAACTCACTAAGAACAAAATACTACACTGACTGACTCTGCTAGGGACAGGTCACACCACACCACGGTCAAGCAGATACTCCAAGGAAGGGTGGCATCAGCAACCCAGGCCCAGAAGGGACACCTTGAAACCTCCAACCTGGGTGTGGACCACTGCACCCACTGCACATCAGGGGAACCTGAGATTTCAGGGGCTCATGTTGTTAGTCCAGGAGGGAACCCACAGACAGCAACAGATACTCTGTCCTTGGAGCCTTTAAGGTGACCTGCCTTCTAGAAGGGCTGGGCAGAAGAGCAGGGAGCAGGGCACCGTGTCCGAGTACAAACAGCTATTCAGGTGAGTGGAAGCCACAGTTCCATGCTCACTACGGCTTTCTTAGTATTCTCGGCCGTACATCTGATGGCTAGTTTTTGGTTTTGCTTTGGTGGTGATGGGGATTTTGACATATCACTATATAGCCAAGTCTAGCCCAGAAATTGCTGTGTAGCCCAGGCTATCCTTCAACTACCACAATGATCTTCCTGCCCTAAGGCCCCAAGTGCTAGAATGAAGAGCATGAGCCACCGTGTCTGGCTTCTGACCGTCGTGCTAGGGCCTTTGCTAATCCCATCACTTTTGCTTTCTTTGGGGTTGTCTCTTTGACTAATTTTCTCCAGATCAAAGACCACAGGGTCCTTTCTTTCTTTTTTTTTTTCACAAAGGGAAATAACCAGGGAGCTGCCAGGGGCTGGTAGCCAGGGCTGCACTGACGACTCTCCTCAGTCCTGGAGGCTGAGACATGATCCACCTTTTAACACGTCTATGGATAGCTGATGAGCAATGAACACCACGACACTCTTCTAAGTCCCCAGTGAATGTCTCAGTGATGGGTCGGTGAGGGCTCTTCATCACAGCTAATATGACCTTAAGTGCCTCCTATCTCTCTGTTAGTCCAGGGAGCCAATTAGCTTCTCAGTCGCTGTTGCCATGGCTACCTGAAATTCTCTTCACAGGCATGCATCTGAGTGCTAATATTCAAGACCACGAAATTTCTAGACTCCTTTTATCCTACAGTGTCCCTGTTCAGTTTACGTCTACTCCACAACTTGTAGCTTCCTTGGGCTCTCTGAGTTTCCCTGTGCCCCCCCCCCAGCATACCAAGACTGCTGTGTCCCTTCCTTATTCCCAGGTTGGATCCGAAGCCCCGGACAGACGCCCCGGTGGCTGCGAGCCTTCCAGTTTAGTTTCTTTGTACTCAGGAGCCCAAGCTGCATCATACAATGTTTGACAATTATTTCACAAAACCTTGCCTGGTTCCCTGGTTATTCTATTTGACCCCTGTTATTTGCCAAATTAATCTTTCATAAATTAAAATCATGTCATGTTTAAAATTCTAGCTAGAACTGTTCTTAGTGGAAGAACACTCTCTACGCCTCTTTCCCCCAAGGCGCTGTCCCAGCTGGTCATGTGACCATCCCCCACGCCTTCCCCTCTCTTCCCTTCCACCTGTGTGGACTTTGTACACATAGCTCCTTCTGTCTAGAATGCTCTTCCTGCTCTCTCTGCCTTAGGAAATCGTATTTGTTCTTCAGCTCCCCCTGGGAGCTGCCCTGTCTTTGGGGGGGAGTTTTCTAAGCCGTCTTTGGAGGGGGCTCTGTCTTTAGGAAGGAAGCCCCTCCTCTGACGAGCACACTAGTAGATTTTAGGTGTGGTAGGGCTGGGTTTTGCCCATTGCTCTTCGAACATGCACCTGCCTTTCTAACTGACTTTCTCCAGCCCTGCCAGGGTGCCGGGCCCATGACCGGTACTCAGAGAGGATGTATTGGACAAAGAACAAACAGGCCTCTGCTAGAGCCCCCGTCCCTGTCCCCGGTTCTCCTCTTAGGTCAGACTTTGTGTGTCTTCCTGGCCCCTCACTGTCCCAGAATCAGCGTTCATCCCTCCTTGTAGGGTGAATCACTGGACACTGGAACTGGTGTGTCAACTCCCCTGCTTACACAGTCACTTCACAGCTAGGAACCTGTAAGGCAAGGGCGTCTCTGCCTCTCAACCCCTTCTCACCCAACCGCGTACGCAGGGGCCTCTGTCCTCTGCTCAGCTGCCCTCGCTAAGACAGGACACAGATTCTCCTTTGAGATGTACCGCCCTCTCCAGTGGGGCGAGGGAAAGTTCGGCAGCCCGAGCTAACCCTCACCTAACCCTCACCCCAGGATCCCAGACTGAGGACGACCTTCTATTGGCAGGGTCTTCAGAAGGGTCACCTCTGTGACTTGATTCTCTAAGGGTTGTGGAGGAGTGACTGGATGTGGGGACAGCAGCGAAGGGTTCTGAGCGCTTGCCATTCAAGACTTAATTTCGAAAACGCACAATGAGTCCAGCTGGTGGTGGCAGCGGCTGGCCATGTTGCATTGCATGCAGCCCGAGTTCTGAGCACACGATAGTCATCTGCAGTCTGCACGCAGTCACCTGATAAAACCGCAAATGAGGCCGCTGCTCGGACAGACTTGGCCCAGGCTGGAGACTGTGAGCTGTGGTGTCTCACGCGACAAAGTTTTCCGTTATTATAGAAACAGATCAGTCTAATGACAGAAAATAGACATCTTTCTCCTGTCACTTTTCAGCATAAACATATTAAACCAGTCTCTCTTTGGATGGGATTGGTAGGTGTTTGTGATTTTCAAATGTTGTTGCTTGAGTTGCTGGTTTAAGAGGTTTGCAAAAATGATTGTGTGTGTGTGTGTGTGTGTGTGTGTGGTGTGTGTGTGTGTGTGTGTGAGTGTGTGTGTGTGTGTGGTGTGTGTGTGTGTGTGTGTGTGTGATGTATACGTGTGTGAGTATGTGTGTGTGTGTGTGGTGTGTGTGTGAGTGTGTGTGTGTGGTGTGTGTGTGAGTGTGTGTGTGTGAGTGTGTGTGTGTGTGTGTGGTGTGTGTGTGTGTGTGTGTGTATGTGGTGTGTGTGTGTGTGAGTGTGTGTGTGTGAGAGTGTGTGTGTGTGTGTTGTGTGGTGTGTGTGTGTGTGAGTATGTGAGTGTGTGTGAGTGTGTGTGAGTGTGTGTGTGTGTGAGTGTGTGTGTGTGTGAGTATGTGAGTGTGTGTGTGTGTGTATGTGGTGTGTGTGTGTGTGAGTGTGTGTGTGTGTATGTGGTGTGTGTGTGTGTGAGTGTGTGTGAGTGTGTGTGGTGTGTGTGTGTGTATGTGGTGTGTGTGGTGTGTGTGTGTGTATGTGGTGTGTGTGTGTGTGAGTGTGTGTGAGTGTGTGGTGTGTGTGTGTGTATGTGGTGTGTGTGTGTGTTGTGTGTGTGTGTGTGAGTGTGTGTGTGTGTGAGTGTGTGTGTGTGAGTGTGTGTGTGTGTGAGTGTGTGTGTGTATGTGGTGTGTGAGTGTGTGTGTGTGAGTGTGTGTGTGTGTGAGTGTGTGTGTGTGATGTATACGTGTGTGAGTGTGTGTGTGTGTGAGTGTGTGTGTGTGTGTGAGTGTGTGTGTGTGTATGTGGTGTGTGAGTGTGTGTGTGAGTGTGTGTGTGTGTGTATGTGGTGTGTGAGTGTGTGTGTGTGTGTTGTGTGGTGTGTGTGTGTGTGAGTGTGTGTGTGTATGTGGTGTGTGGTGTGTGTGTGTGTGTGTGTGAGTGTGTGTGTGAGTGTGTGTGTGTGTGTGTATGTGGTGTGAGTGTGTGTGTGTGTCTGTGTGTGAGTGTGTGTGTGAGTGTGTGTGTGTGTGTGTGAGTGTGTGTGTGTGTATGTGGTGTGAGTGTGTGTGTGTGTGTGTGGTGTGTGTGTGTGTGAGTGTGTGTGTGTGTATGTGGTGTGAGTGTGTGTGTGTGTCTGTGTGTGAGTGTGTGTGTGAGTGTGTGTGTGTGTGGTGTGTGTGTGAGAGTGTGTGTGTGTGTGTGTGAGTGTGTGTGTGTGTGAGTGTGTATGTGTGTGTGTGTGTGAGTGTGATGTGTGTGTGTGTGTGTGTGTGTGTGTGTGTGTGTGTGTGTGTGTGTGTGTTTTTTCCTGCATGTCTGTCTGCACACTTCATGCATTTGGTCTATTCAGAAGCCAGAGGAGGGTATCGGATCCCCTGGGATTGTGGTTACACAGGTTGTGAGCTGCCATGTGGGTGCTGGGGATAGAACCCAGGTCATCTTCGAGAGCCACTCCAGCCCCTAGGGGAGGTTTATAATGGAGTTGGGAAGAATTTCCAGCAGGTTCTGAAATGACCCTAAATATACTTCTGCCATTTGTGCCACGTACTCACTCAATACAGCATAGTCAATACTGACGATTATAAAATCAAAATGTCAGCTCTAAATCGTTGGAGTTTTTCTACATCATTAGCATAAATTTTCAGCAAAGTGTTTTTTTTTTTTTTTATGTAAAAGTGGGCAAGTAAGGCTCAGTTATAGAGTGCTTGCCTCAAATGCATGAGGCCCTGGATCCATTGCCCAGCGCCAAACAAATGAGGTGGTTGTGTCATGTGCCTGACTTCCCAGCACCCAGGAGACAGGCGGGAGATCTGTTTCTAAGTTCCTGGCTAGCCGGAATACAAAAACAAAACAGGAGAAGAGGAGGAACACCATCTAGGGAAGACAGTGTCTGTGCTGGCCAGAGCGCCCCTCACACTCAGGAAGGGCAGACTTAGAGGTGGGAACCCGTGTCTTTGCACCGGGGGAAGATAGATGATTTGGAACATCAGGCCTCGGGAAGCGGGAGACAGGGCAGGATAGGGCTCTCATCCCCAAGTCCACACTGGGAACGGTCCCTGGAAGCAGATAATGTGGCAAACGCTTGGATGGTTTGCGGCCTGGTCTCCAGTGCCTCCTGACCAGCCAGGGGCCTCCACCAGAGCCCGTGTGCATTACTGCTGGAGGTTCCCATGCCCACAGCAGCTGCTGTCCTCATCAGGCTCCAGGACAGCAGGCCAGTGGGGACCATGGGGACCAGTGGCACAGGCAGATTTTACCTGAGTGATGGCAACAACTGGCCACATGGCTGAGACCCAGCCCAAGGCTCCCCCTGCTTTTCTAATCTTGGATAAACCCCACATAGGTGACACCAGAGCGATTACCAGGCTGTCATTGGAGGCACGGTGACATATAATAAGCCACTCAAACCATAAGTCAACATTTATCTGCAGGGAGCCACCTTCTGCATATTCCCCGGGATGAGAGTCTGGAAGATTTTCTGCTTGAGCGGTCTGCATCCACGCGGCCCAGGCTCATCTTTGTTCTTCCTCCTGCCAGGCCTTGTGTTTGCAAAGATTGTGTCGTCCAGACCGCCTCCATTAAGTGATAATTAATTTGTTCCCCAATTGTTCAATTAATCAAAGACATAAACAACAGCCAGCCTGAGCTTTAATCAGTGCGTGTGCTGGGGAGGCAAAAGCTGCTATTTACCCGGCACCTGCCAAAGGGCCTAGGATTGCATCACACAACCCACCTCCCCTCTCCTCCTCTCCTCCACTCCCCTCCCTTCCCCTCCCCTCACCACCTCACCCCCCTCACCTCCCCTCCCTTCATCTCCTCCCCTCACCTCACCTCACCTCACCACCTCCCCTCCCCTCCCCTCACCACCTCCCCTCACCTCCCCTCCCCTCCACTCCCCTCACCTCCTCTCTCCTCACCACCTCCCTTCACCTCCCCTCACCTCCTCCCCTCCCTTCCCCTTCCCTCACCTCCTCACCTGACCTCCCCTCCCCCTCCCCTCACCACCTCCCCTCCCCTCCCCTCCCCTCACCACCCCCCTCCCCTCCCCTCACCACCTCCCCTCCCCTCCCCTCACCACCTATAGACTCTGATCAGTCCACTTCTCTCCCCAACCCCGTCCACCAGATGCAGAAGCTTTCACAGCTGTCTCGATGGCGCAGAGCATCTCCTCTTCAGGGAGATCACAGGAGAACTCTGACTCGTTCCTCATGCCTGCGTCTTCCATTTTCCCCAAGCCTGGATGCCATGTCCTGGCCACACGCCTAAAGCATGTCCATCTCCTATCGCCTACGCCATGTCCAGTTGCTCCTCAAACCATGCCTACTTTGCCTGGACAACGGCTCCCACTGTCCTCTACCCTTTATTCGCTGAGCCTTGCCTTGTCCCATGGGACACACCCCCTGATCCGCAGAGATGGCACCAAAACCCCACCAGCTCCAGTTCTCCCCCATCCTCAGAACTGCCTCGCTTAGTAGACAAGAGGAAGGTGTCCGAGTGGAGCAGAGACATTCACCCTTGACCTAGCTTCAGTCGCGCTGCTGTGATGAAACACCCTGGCAAAAGCAGCTCAGGGAGTTCCAAGCTACGGTCTGTCACCGTGGGGAAGTCAAGGCAGGAGCTTGAAGCAGCCATCATGTCCACAGCCAAGAGCAGAAAGAAATGATGGCACACGTAGTGCTGGGCTCACTGTCTCCACTCACGCAGTCCAGGGCCCCAACCCAGGGAACGGTCCTGCCCACAGCGGGCTGAGCTCTCCTGTGTCAGTTAAGAATGAGGCTCTCACAGGCAGGCCCAGCTTGATCTACAACCCTCAAGACTCTGCCCACGTGATCGTAGGTCAAGTTCACCACAGCCCTCTAGATTTCCACAGCCCCTCAAGTAAAAGCTTCCCTCCCCCAGTGGCCAGCCCTGAGGGATTTGGTCTCTTGCTCACCTTATGGGGCTTCCTGACACACTTCCCCACTATGATCTACAGCCCGTAGCCATGGCGACCTCTCCACGCTCCCCTCTACCTCAGGCCCTTTGCACTTATGGCTGTCCCTCTCCTAACCTTTCCCCAATGGCCCTGTCTTAGCTCACATGTCACCCTGAGGAGAGCCGCCCTGACTAGACATTCTCAAATCGTAGTTCTTTGATACTGCCTTCTGGCTCATGCTCTGATTATTTCCCCCGAGCCTTGGTCACAGCGTAGAATATCTTATTAGCGAGTTGGTAGCTCATTGTCTGCCTTCCTTGATTAGAACAGATCCTGTAGGGGTCATGTGTCACTGTGCAGCCTACCTCTGCCGCCTGCACTCAAGGACACGACCCTCCAACTATGCTATGCGTAGACCCGTGCAGACAGCTCGCTCCCCCTAAATGTGCCTGGGGACCTGATCAAGTGTGCTGCCCTGGGTAGAATGTTCTGGAAAATCAGCATCTGGGGCCCAAGTGAAAGAAAGGTGTATCACGCCGGATATGGCTCACCCTGGGCGAAGCTGAAGGAGGTTTCAGGGGGTGTAATCTGTGGATGTGGTGATCAAAAACACATTTCAGCCTCCAGGTCTAATGGGACTAAGTACCCTAAAGCCAGCACCAAAGGAAAGGCATGCGGCGGGAGAATGAGGCCTCGTTAGCCACGGTCCTGTCAGTAATGAGGCAGCTGCACAGAAGCTCCTTATCCTGCTGTAGCCATGACTGCCAAGCACACGGAGGGAGGGGCGGGGGGGGGGGAGCGGGTGGCTCTCAGCCTCTGCTGTTAACGCCCCCCGCCTCTTAGGATCCCCGCTCCAGCTTCCAGCTCTTCCTGTACAAATCCCCTCCAGGTCAGATGCCCCCTCCTCCACAAGAGCCCCTGGTCCCCTAAGGAGACCCGTTCTCTCCCTCTCAAAGCGTCTAGGTCCCCACCCCCCAAGGATGAAAACCACTTTCCATTCAGAATGTGGTTGTGTGTATCGGGGAGGTGGTCTTGTACAGACTAGAATTTCCCCCTGCGTACCTTCAGGGCTGCCAAAGTCTAAGTAGCTCTGTACCCTGGTATGGAAATCTCCATCTGGCCACTGCTTGCTGTCGGGTGGCTGCTTGCTTGGATACACAGATGACAAATGAATGGGTGGGTAAATGGGAAGGTGGATGGGTTGATGCAGGTGACTGATGCAGGTGGCTAGGTAGAGGGAGGATGGACAGATGGGGTAGATGGGCAGGTGGGTGAGTGAGTAATGTTAGACGGGCTGGATGAGTGGGTGGTTGGGTGGGTACAGGAATACAGAGATGGGTAGGTGAATGGGTGGACAGAGGATAGATGGAAGATAGGTAGACGAGGATGAATGAGTGGATGGGGGATGAAAGGATGGGTAGTTAGATGCATAGGCATGGGGTGAGTGGGTGGGTGGAGAAGTGGGTATCAAGGTGACGAGACAGATGCATAGAGAGTTGGGCTGCACAGTGTTTGTGTGGACGGTTTAGAGGACAGAATGGAGTTCACTGTGATTTTGTAAAGTTACTCTATATAATAGGTTAATAAAAGCCGGGTTGAGTCTATGCATCTCAGACTGAGTTCTGCAACACCCTCATGCCACCATCTTATGAGAGGTGTGTTTTAAAATACTCCTGCCTGGGTTTAAGAAACATGGCACGCTACAACCTACTCACAGAGGGCTCATTAGCATCCCAGCCCTGAGCATTCCTACCATGACAAATGCATTTTGCTCAACATACATAGTTAAATGTTGTCTTAACTCAACAGAGCTTCCTCGTCCATCTGAGAGCGTCTCTATGTGGATGAAAGTCCCTGGAAATCGGATAAGCTGATGGAGACTTGTATGGGGTCTGGCAGCTGAAAGTCTGCTAAATGGGGACTAAACAGGACCCTGGGAAGGGCCTGCTAGAGTTAGGCCTCCTTGGCTCCCAAGCTGAGAGGCTGGGGGAGAGAGAGTGCTGTCTCCATTTCCTGTGTCTTTCACGACCCAAGACTGAGTCATTCCCACTTTATCTTCCCTTTGTTACCCTGGCAAGTATTCAGATGGCTTTAGCTGTGGCGGTGGCACAGTGCCACAGTGATAAAATACTGCCTTTTCTCCCCGGAACAAGAGGTCGAGAGAAATCCGATCATTTTTCCTGTACAAGTCATCTTGCATTTCAAAGCAGAGGCTCTCCAACCTTTTCAACAGTTTCAGAACACAAAACCTCAAGACTCGAGATGCTGGCTGGAGAGAAGCTGAGCTGCTCTTCCTCCACACCCATCCAGGGGAGGCAGGCAGCACAGACCCTCTGGGAGCTCTTCCTGCTCCCATTCAGCACCACACCCACACCCACACCCACACCCACACCCACACCCACACCCACACCCACACACCCCGCTGGCTGCCTCCCTCCTCCCCTGACCAGACCCCATGCAGTTTCTCAGAGACCCCTATTGTCCGGTCCATTGGGCCCTTCCTCCTCTGCAGAGTCCTGGGAGACTCTGGGGGCTGCACAGCCACCCTCAAGCTCTGCCCACACTTGCAAATCTCCCTCTTTCCAAGCTTTAGCTCCTGTATTTGCCCACTGTTTTCCTTCAGTTGCATCTCATGGTGGCTGAGCCCTGCCTACAGCCCTCCTTTATCTGTGGCAAAGGGCCTGGCACACCGGACTTGCACAACTGGGGCCCTTGGGTTGTGACTGCAGATGCTTTGGCCCTCAGTTACGCACCATCCCAATTGCCCAAGGGGTGACAGCACACCCAGAGGTCATGCTCGGTAATTAGGGTTAGCTGGAGCTGTGACAACTTTGTCTCCTGGAACTTGGAAGCTTCGGGGTCTCTACCCACACCCTAGTTGGGGTAGTTTTCCAACCCAGTCTCTTTGCTGTGTGTGGCTTTCACTCCTCACAGCCCCAAAGTTGGGGGTGGTGCTTACCACAAAAGCCCTCAAAAGGAGACTCCCACATTCTACCCCAATCCTGCCCAGGCCTCTCCAGTCCCCCCACCCCCAAGGCAGGGCTGTGAACTCCCTCTTCTCTCTTCTTCTCCATCAGCATCTCCAGACCTGACACTTAACAAGTATTGTACCCAGCTCACACTGTCTCTAAACTCAGGATAAGCTAACACGTTGATTGAATAAGGGCTTGTGCACATCCACCAAACCCACCAGTTCCCAGCAGCTCTGCAGCTCAGGGTGTGACTGATCATGGTACCGGCCAGCTCGCAGCAGGACACCCTCAGGTCCTGCATCTGCTTCATCCTGGACAAAGCCTGCACTTCTCAGCTTCAGTCCTGGATCCCCGCTTATTCTTTATTGGATTCCAAGCAAGCCATTCTGCTTCCAGGGCCCACAATATCCTTTTCCTTGGAGGGACAAGGATCAGAATCTAGAACACAGCATAAGACACAAGAACCCCTCTACATTTTGGGTAAGTCAGGACACTTCCTTTCTGTTTCTCCCTTCCCTTGTGGGCCCTTCCTGAAGGCTGCAGGACATAAAAATCCCTTGGAGGGCTTCCACCTTCCACCGGGAGAAGCCCCAGCTTGAAAGGCACAGGCCATAGGCACCTGGCCCTGGCACCGGGCAGAGGGCGTCCTCTGCAAGTCTCACAGAACTTACTTTGCATCTCTGAAGTCTGTTTAGATGCAGCCGATCGATCGCTCAGCAGAAACCCCTGCAACAGCAGAATTGGCCAGCACATTGTAAAAGGATTAATCACCTACTCTGTCCAAGACATTTAGTTCATCAAAGGTGTGCAGAGTCCCTCCCCCGTCTGCCCGCAAATGACAGCCCTGCCTCAGAGGGGCCTCTCCTCAGGCCTGCCTATTCTTCATAGCCCCTTGGCCAGCCCATTTCTGGGGAGTCTGAGGGCAGGTGGCTGGGTTCTGAGCTTGAAGTAACGAACGCAATTGAATTGTCTTTGAGCCTACACGGCCCACCAAAGGCTGGAAAGTTCAAGTTCATGCCCTTGAGTGATGGCTGTCATTGCAGCACTCATACGAGGGTTGCTGCACGGTCAAGGCCAGAGTAAGGCTGTCAGAAAGATGGAAAAAAGGAAGGAAGGAGGGAGGGAGGGGGGAGGGAGGGAGGGGGGAGGGAGGGAGGGAGAAGAGAAGTTGGTTTAAGCCCATACAAGCCTTGTCAAGCACACACAGAAAAACTGGGGTTCCCTCCATTTCCACCCTCTGAGCTGTTTGCTCACCCATTCAAGGGGGGGGGGTCCTATCCTGCCTCACCGGGGTCCTAGGAGCTGTTGTAAGTAAACTCCCACACAGAGCCCAGACCTCCCAAAGCCAGGACAAGCAGGGACATATGCTGTTGCCATTTTTGTCAAGACAGGAAGGTGCACCACGTGGGCAAGACTGGTCCATTTGTGTGTCTGTGGGGGAAGAGATGCATGTACACAACACACACAGAGAGAGAGAGAGAGAGAGAGAGAGAGAGAGAGAGAGAGAGGGAGGGAGGGAGGGAGGGAGGGAGGGAGGGAGGGAGGGAGGGAGGGGGAGAGGGAGAGGGAGACAGTGGTCCAATTGTGTGTGTGTGTAGGGAGTGTGTAACATGAATTATAAAACCCAGAGACAGATTTTGGGGTTCAAGCTGAAGAACAGAAAAGCAAAGCAGCCAGCTCTTAACCTCTACCCAGCTGAAATGGCAATCCTGTCTCCACGAATCCTCAGAGGCAATGCTACCCCTGTCTGGAAAGGGTCTCCTAGGAGACCCTTTGTTTCTTCCTTTTACACGTCCCTGGTGCTGGGATTAAAGGCCTAAGATCTGTTATTCTTTTTGGCTGATTCACTCTCTGTAGCCTAGGGGGGTCTTGGGCTCAGGGAGATCCACCTACCTCTGTCTCTTGAGTCCTGGGATTAAAGGCATGCACCACCACTGCTGGCCTCTGTGGCTATGGCTAGCTTTGCATTTTGATCCCCAGTGGCTTTATTAGATCATAAACAGTATATCACCACAGGGGTTCATGTCTATGCGCACACAGTCTGGTCTGTTTCTATGTGTGTAGGGGGTGCATGTATACACACACACACACACACACACACACACACACACACACACACTTGCAGTGGAGCATGCCAGGCCACAGGTTGACACGAGTGATCTTCTCCAGTCAGTTTCCACCTCTTTTCTTTCTTTCTTTCTTTCTTTTTTATTTTATTGTTATATTTTTATTTTACATGCCAATCCCAGTTTCCCCTCCCTCCCTCCTTCCCTCCCTCCCTCCCTCTTACCCTCTTGCCCCCCTCACATGCACCCTGCCACCCTCCCCTCCCACCCCCCCACCCCCATTCCACATGTAGGGCTATGCTATCCAGGTGGGGTCATGTAAATCTGACAAGTCATTTGAAGTAGGGACTAGGACTTCCCTTCTGTCTCTAGGTTAAGGGAGCATCCCTCCATGGGGGATGTGTCCCCAAAGTCCGTTTGTGCACCAAGGATACATCCTGGTTCCACTGTCAGAGGTCCCTTAGACTGCCCAGGCCTTCTAGCTGAGACCCATGTTCACGGGGTCTGAGTCAGTCCCATGCTGGATTCCCAGCTATCAGTCTGGGGGCTCTTCTTCTTCCCTCCCTCCCTCCCTCCCTGCCTCCCTCCCTCCCTCCCTCCCTCCCTCCCTTGCTTTCTTCTTTCATTGTTTGTTTGTTTGTTTGTTTTTGAGACAGAGTCTTTCACTGAAAGCTCTGCTGCCTGTGGGACTCCAGGGAACAGCGCCGGCTCAATTAGGGTTTCTATTGCTGTGAAGAGACGCCATGACCACACACTCTTACAAAGGAGATCATTTTATTGGGGTGGCCTATAGTTTCAGAGGCTCAGTCCATTGTCATCACAGTGGGACACGGTGGCGAGCAGGCAGATGTGGTGCTGGAGAAGGGGCTGAGAGTGGAGAGGGAGCGTCATCTTGGTCCATGGGCAACAGGAAGTGATCTGAGACGAACAGTGGGATGAGCATAAGAGACCGCAAAGCCCACCCCCACAGTGGCACGCTTCCTCCAACCAACAGGCCATGCCTCCTAACAGTGCCACTCCCTACGAGCCGACAGGGCCAATTACACTCAAACCACCACAAGAGTCTCTTACTGGTTGATTAGCTAGTCTGGCGGCCTCACACATCCCAGCGAACCTCCTGCCTCTGCCTCCTGAGCTCTGAGGCTGCAGGTGCACACACCACCACACCTAGCTTCCTTCATGGCTGCTGGGGATCGGAGCTCAGATGCTCACGATTGTGCAGCAAGGTCTTCACCCATGCAGCCATCTTCCCAGCCCACCAGGATGCTGCAGTGTCCCACTGTGGCCCTTAGTTTTAGAGGAACAGCCATGAAGAAACACCTGTGCCTCAGAGAGACAGGTCATGGTTTGGTTCCCGTTTACGTGGGTAGCTTGAGTCCCATCCAGCACACACGGATCTGATGCCTTGAAGAACCCAAGGGCCCCGCAGGCTGCCTTAGGTGTGGTGGGGGAGGTGCCAAACCCAGGGCCACAGAGCACTCGGCACTTTACATAGAAATGTCCAGAGTAGGCAAGTCTTAGGGCTAGAACACAGACCAGACGATACTTCAGGTAGGGGGAGGGGGAGGGGTGCAGGGATCGTAGCTGAGTAGAATGGGGTTTCTCTGGGCCAGGTGGTACACACCTGTAATCCCTGTGCTTGAGGAGCTATGGCACAGAGAATCACAAGTTCAAGGCCAGCCTAGTCTACATAGAGGAGCCCTTTTTCGAAACAGTGTGGAATTTCTTTGGAAGGAGCAAGGGTGTTCTAGAATGGACAAGGTGATGTTTATACACTGAACACAACACAAAGCGTCACGTATTGCACTCTAAGTAGCTGAACTGTTCACTGATGTCAATGGGAATACAGGATGAGAAAAAGGGAGGGGAGGGAGGGAAGACAGAGAAGGGGGAAGGAAAGGAAGAAAGGAAGAGAGGAGAGAAGAGAGGAGCTCATACCAGGCACCTGGCTCTGATCTGCCCGTCTGTCTTGCAAACTCCACGCTGTGTCCCAAGTGCCATTCCCACCATGAGCTCTGGGGGCTCAGAAGCTGGTGGGCACACCCATCCCTCTCCCTGACCCCATGGGGTCCCTTTCTAAAAGTCTGAACAGATGGGTGCTTTCAGATCACATCAGCAACCACACACTGCATTCCCAATGGGTGACACCCTGATACCTTCCCAAACACATTTTACACACACACACACACACACACACACACACACACACACGACCTGGCAGACATACACAGATGAACGGTTTCAGACTGGCCTGTCTGGGTGAGTCATTTTCTAAGACCATGTTAATGTTAATTTTCGTCCATGTCACAACTCTTCACTGATCGGTTGCCGTGACATACTATCACAACCACCCATTTTCACTGAGAATCCAGCCCTAAAAAGGTCTAATTTTCGTTTCCCCTGCTGATTTAGACTCAATGGCCAGGGCAGTATCTGTCTCTATGCGGAAGAATGCACCCACAGCACTGAGTTTCAGTGTTTTGCCTTTTGTCATGTGCGTAAACCATAAATAAGAAAAAACAGACTTTTTTGGTTGTGGCCCTAGAGATAGATCTTCAGTAGAACCCAAACACTTGGATTCCTAGTGTACACAGGCATTCCTGGACCACGTTGGTGGGTGACGGGCTTATCCAGCCAAGCTTGGGCTTGTAGACTCCCAAAACGGGGCCTAGTAACTTCTCTCGGGGATGAAGTGTGTGCTTGGCTGAGGCCACCTGCAGCCCACCCACCAAGCACTCCTGGCTCATCTGTTAGTGGTCATCCAGGCACTAGCTTGAAGTCACCGGCCCACGGGTGAAATGCTGTGCACCCGTGTGCAAAGAGTGTGCCCTTTGTAAACTGTCCTCAGTGGGGTCTCATCGGATCCTGTCAGAAGCCACCTCTCCACCACACAGCAGAGATGCAGAGGTCAACCCTGTGGCCCAGGTCCCTGGCTCAGGAGGATGGGAAAGTCTGGCCTTGTCACTGTCTAGAACTTTGGGGAGAGCTGGGTGACAGAACAGGCACAGAAGTCTCAGGACACGTGAAGTCCAGCCAGAAGGCTCAGGGCACAGCAGCCACAAGACCACAGTGAGCTAATTAACATGTTCCCGAGATAACACACGGATACTGATTATCTTTTCAAAGGACTGATGTGAATGGGAAGCAGTTCTCAGAGAGCTTGTTCATCACACACCCTCCCTCTGACCACCTCTCAGTCTCCCAGGTTTGAATGAACCCTCATTAACTTCATAAACACTCGCAGGGACCCACCGTGCTCCAAGCTACACAGGAAGAGGGGAAATTCCAAAGAGGGCACAGGCTGCGTCTCAGGGCCTTCTGCAGCTCCCAGGGGAAGCAAAGCCTGAGTGCTAAGCCAGACGTGCAGGGTTCAGCGGATGCAAACAGAAAGCCCAGAGGAAGGCAGGCTGTCTACTCCCGAGCGACAGAACTATGGGAACTGTGGGGACAAGCATGAGAGCAGACACACCAAAATAGAAACTTCCACAACATATCAAGCTTGGGCGGATGCAGGGCCCACCATGGTCTGTAGCCAGGAAGAGTGGAGAACTGAGGAGCCAGGAAAAGATGCTGGGAGAGCTCCCCTGGGGCAGGAGGGGTGGGGCAGCATGTCTAGCCTTCTTACAGCTTGTCCACAGCTTTCCACCATAGAGTGCTTTGCCGTGTGTGGGTTCTTTGCTAACTCACACTGTAGGATGCCTTGTTAGTCCACACTGGAGAGAGTGTGTGTGTGTGTCCTGGAACTAGAGTTACAAGAGGTTGTGAGCCACTATATGGATATTGGGAATCGAACCCTGGTCCTCTGAAAGAGCCCGGTATTCTTAACCTCTGAGCAGTCACTTTACCCCCCAGGCACCCAGATGGCAATTCTTACTTGGGGCCGGACATGCAGCTCAGTTGGGAGAGTGTTGGTCTAGCATGCTCGAAGCCCCGCTTTAGTCTGGAGCACCACACAAACGGGGTACCGTAGCACATGCCTGTCAGTCCCGTAGCCGGCAGGGGAGGCTGGCCCATCAGATGCTGCTGAAGCTCGTTCTCTAGTCCAAGCCAACCCTTTGGGAGCAGGTGTGGTTCTCTCTACCTGCACCGCGAGTCTGCCACCATCCCTTCCCCTCTGGATGTTTTAGAGAAGCAACCTTTGGACTGCAGTGTTGGCAGGAGTGAGACTAGCTCACTACTTTAAAAAATTAAAATCCTCAGCCATTGGGTTGAAATAAAACTCTTGACTCTGCCAAGGACTTCAAAGTCAAGATTAAAGGATTTTTTTTTCTTGACTCAAAGGCATGGATGGCTTTGGATACTCGCCTGCTTCTGCAGGATTAATAGTATCCACCATTCTCCAAACAGGTTATAACAACAGCACAGTCTGTGTGCTAAGCTCTCTGGCTGATAAAGTAGGTAGGAATAAGCTATTTCCACCCCCAAATCCACTAAGGCAGAACAGTTAACCCAGTAGACCGTGGGTAATGATGTTTGGTTGCCTGTGGATTAATTTCTAGTGAGGAGTGCTGGACGCATTAGTATGTCTCTGTTGAGGCGGTGTGCCCACAAGTCTCGATGTTCATATAGATATGTTACCATCGTGTTTATGTTATCTCAGCAGGGTGAGGAGCCAGCTGGAATGTCCTCTGGGGTTAATGGACGTTTTGGAAGATGGGTGTATGCAGCTTTGGCAGGAGAAAGATGCTGGAGCTGTCCACTTCCACCCAAGGGAAGCTGAGAAAAAGTGACCCCATCATCTCCAGGCCTGCTGGGTTGGTTACCGACCAGTGCACCCCACCCTGTCTGAGTGAGAGACAGTGCACAACATCTAACAGAACATGGCTCTTTTCGAAAACCTGAGACAGTGTTACTCCCTGGTTACACCACATTTACCCTCAGATCTTCCTCCACGGGGAGGCTGGGGTCAGGCTACATCCATCCTGCAGCCTGGCATTACCATGATTTCTTCACAGCAGGCAGACACGGCACACAGATTCCTCTCCTCTCTGGGATGGATTAGTCACTCCTCATGATAAGGTATGAAGGGCTGTGAAAATAAACTGGCTGTGGACCCTATATGTCTCCACCCACCTATTTCTCTTTCCTTTTGGGTCCCACAGCATCCCTGGGAAATGATTAATATGATGTTTCATTTAACTACAGAACAGTCTCGATGCTGAATAGGAGTACCAGAGCCCAGATGCAAGAAAGCTTGAAATTAACAGGCCACAGCCACAGAAAGTAGAAGATTGATTTCATTTTCTTATCTTATGCTCCCTTTTTATGTCTTTCCCGACATTAAAGGGAGATTAATTAATCCAGGCGCCATCTTTCTGCTGGCAATTTTATATTATGTTTGACTACTTAATAGAAATTGGAGTCATAGCCAGGCGACGCCGAAAGCGTGTCCCAGGGGACCAGGGAGAAGTCGGTGTGTCACGGTGGCAGGCTTCACAACTACTGTCAAAGCCAGAAGGCAGAGAGTAAAGTAAACTCTGAGAGGCCTCCATTCATTCCGCAGCCATTCCCGACAGCTGCCACAGAGCTGGGCTGCGCCTCTTCGCACCGCCCTTTCCTCCAGAGAACCCCGGCTGCTCCCGCTTGTGTTTTTAGGGAGATTTGGAACCAAAGTGAAATTCAGTAAATATTTATTGAACAGCGGCCATATGTTCAGTTCCATCCTGGCTGTGTGGGGAGGGGGGTACCAAAAGGGCTCAGCCACAGTGGCTGTCACTGAAGGCCACGCAGCTAATTGGGAAGGGGAGATATACGCCTGCAATCCCAGGCAATTATGGTAATGGCACACATTTAAACACTGCGCCTGTTTACCCATGCTTTTGTTTGACTCTCTCCAACACTGTTGGAATCTCTCAACAGCTCGGGAAGGGAAGTGGGGGGCTATGCTGAGACTGGCTTTGCAAATAATAAACAGGCTCGGCGGGGTGGGGTGGGTTTCACTCTGCCAGGAGGGCAGCTAGGGCCTCGCAAGCTTCCCCATGCTAGCCATGCAAGGCAAATGTTCAAAGGCTGGAGGTGGGAGCAGCAGACAGGGGTCTCTCAGATCTGCAGCGCTGAGGGTTGACCCTGCAACAGCCTGCTTTTGTCTGTCTAGGACACTGTTGCCCCAGGATTCCAGCAAGGGGTCCTATCCGTCCTGGGCTCATCCATTTGAGAACTTACAGAGATCCAGAGCGGTCTCCACTGGCTACCCTAAAGGTCACACAGCCCCTCAGCCGACGGTGCATCAAATCAGTGCTGACCCATGACTTCCCAAGGGGGCAAGGCAGATTTTCGGGTTCCTTGACTCTGCCGTGTGGGCAAGGTTGTGAGGCACCCTGTCTTCCAGAGAGAAGCCTCTCAGGCCGAGCCACATTTGCTTCCCTTCTGTCCTCTTGTTACAAGCTCAAAGGACAGATGACATCATTTCTCCTCAAGCCCATTAGAGACAGATCGATAGCAAGAAATAAAGTTTAGATTTTTCAAAACTCTTTGCAGCAGATAGTCTCAGGAGACCAATTGCAGGCAAAAAGATGACAAGATTCCTAATTAAATATAATTAAATAAGCATTAAGAAGGAGGCTGCCGTGCCTCTCCCATGTCAACCACAGTGTGCCAGGGGGCCAAGGCAAGAATGTCATCTCTTGGGATGTAAACCCCTGGTGCCTAAACCTGGGAAACAGCAGGATTAAGAATCCAGCCAGGGTCTGCAGGGAGGTAGGACCAATACCAGAAAGATGATGAGAAGAACAAACCCACTCAGAAATGACCATTTTAGGGGCCACGTTGTTAGCATTCAAAGGAGCGTTGCCATTCCTGTGCTGTGTGACCTTAGATACACCGATTTACATCTCTGAACCTCTTTTTCTCCCTATAGACCAGTTTCTTATAACAAAGATGCAAGACAAACCACACACATTGTATTTCTTTTGTTTGTTTGTTTTTCAAGACAAGGTTTCTCTGAGTATCAGCCCTGGCTGTCCTGGAACTCAGTTTTGTAGATCAGGCTGGCCTCAAACTCACAGAAATCCACCTGCATCTGCCTCTGCGTCTGCCTCTGCCTCTGCCTCTAGGGTGCTGGGATTAAAGGTGTGTGCCACCACTTCTACACATTGTATTTTACAAACTTTAACAGACTTTCAGAAAATAGCATAAGAAAAAGCTACAAATGGAAAAGTGCATAATTTTAGTAATATAGTTAATGAAACTCGGTGTACTTGAAATAGTATTCCAATAGACAGCGTGTGTGAAATGTTGACTAAGTAGATCTCCATTGATTCAATACTTATTAATTTGTGTATTTACCACAAGTCTGAAATCTGGTTCTATGCATAGGAAGTAATGGCCACATTGTCTGGGCAGAGCTAATCTGAAAGCCAGACTTAAGAAGAGAAAATGAAGGGGCCATCTCAGTGGTGGCGAACTCACCTAGCATGCACAGGTCTCGGGCACTTAACTGTGGCTCTCCTTGTCATTGGCACCCAGGAAATATGACATTAATGGCACACAGCTCATCTAAAGAGAGAATAGCTACTCAAAGCACCTAGCTATGATGTCTTCCCTAATGACCCCTCCCGTTAGAACACACCAGGGTGTGGGAGGGAGAGACAGTGCCCAGGGATCCACCCCCAGCCAAGGAACTAAAGGCAATTGGCGGTTGCAATACAGCTACTGGTAAGTTGTCCACATCCCACTCTCCCGCCTCATGTAAGCAACCCCAACTCAAGTCAGTAGGTCACAGAAAGGGGAGAAACAGATGCAAACGTGGTTGGGAGGAAGAAGGGGGTATACAGAGAGCATTGGGAGGGGGTGAGATAGGACGACGGGGGTGAATATGCCCCAAGTGCATTACATCCACGCAAAAGATGAATAAAATGAAACAACAAACGCAGAGCCGAGGGTGAGGGGCTGTTTTAGTGTCCTGCAATGCTCTGGGAACAAAGGCCAGCTCAGCCCTAAAGCAATCAGTGGCTCCCAAGATTAAAATTCACCCACGGCCAAATTCTGTTATAAACAGCTCCATTCCACCTGGAACCCGGAAGCCGGCAGATGCAGCCCCTCTCCTGGGCATACAGTGATGGAAACCCCTCCTCGCTCCGTCGCCCCCAGCCTTTAAATCAGCCATGATTCCGGCCTGACACCGAGTTACGGCACGTTTACAGAGCCTCTGTAGGGCTCTCTAAATTTTGTGGCCATGGCTCGCTCTCACCCAGCAATCCAAATAAAAATAGCACTATTGATCACAAAGCCATCGATAACATCAGCCCCAAAGCTGTACGTGTGCATCTTTAATTGCTTCATCCCTTTTATGTCTTCAGATATTACCATACGTGTCTGGGAGGCCAATGGCCTCTGGTTGTGGGGGAGACAGGCCTGGGCCAGGCACACAGGGAGTGGGACTTGCATTTGGGGCCCTGTGTTAGAGCCTGTCAGGAAATGCCACCAATTACGCTTAATTTCTCATCGCCCCCCCCCACTTAAGCAATTAAGATTCGTTTGCTGCAACAGAGAAGCAAAGTGGTAATACCCAATAAATTAATCAAGAAATAAGGAATGGGGGCATCGGTGAGCTGGGTGTTTGCACATCACACATGTGGGGCTCCAGATGCTGAAGACAATTTTTGCTGCTATAAAAACTAAGAAAGGGGAACTAGATGCTGTTCCAACTGACAGCCAGCCCTCCCTGCGGCACAGAGACGGCTCAGCAGCTTCTGGAATCTTCCTCCCTCCCCTGCGGGGCCTGAAGCATATTTTATTTTATTTTTTTGTCCTGGGGTCCACACACCTGTGTGCAACGTGACATGAAGTAATCAGCTCTGCAATTCGACAAGAAAGCTGCAAAATCAAAATTAACACATGCTTCATTAAACGCCTGCCCAGAGCGCAGGGCTTCCTCCTCGACGTGCAGCTTTCCTGAGAGAGGAATCATAAAGTTTCATTACATCTGAGAAAACAGGCACAAGGAAGCCAAAGATGCCTATTGGTTATGGGGTAAATCACAGGCAATTGAGACTATGATAAATTACCCAGAGCCAGATAATTTGAAAAGAGAAATCGTTAAACTTCTTTTAAATATCTTCACTGAGAACAAATGTTCGTTGAAGTGTGGGTGTGTTTTAATTTGTCGGATGTGTTAGGGGATGGCAGGAGCTGAGGAGAGCCATGGAACCAGTGTGCATCTCCCAGAGGGTGCCCGGTCCTGGGGGAGGTAGCTCAGTCGACACTGTGCTCGCCTCGAATCCCTGAAGCTCTGAATTCAATCCCCAGTAGTAATAAACCAGGCATGGTAGCCCACGCCCAGCACTTGGAGGTGGAGATGGGAGGGTCAGGAGTTCAAGGTCATCTTCTCCACAGAGTGATTCAGGGGCCAGCCTGGGCTACTTTAGGGGAAAATGGGAGAATGGGGGACTGCTCCTCATACAGGTGGCCCAGGGAGGGAGCCCTAACATGGAACACGTGACATGGCCCGGAAGTCCAGTGTGCCCTGGTTGTTAGGAGTCAATACCAAGTCTCTAGCCGGCTCCCATGCTCCGAGACCATGTGTTCTTCCCCTCCTCCAGTGCTGAGCTGAACTCCTCATTTCCATGTCTGCCTACACACAGCAGGCCAGGACACCAGCTTAGGCACCGACACACTCACAGGCTGTGCTGGGGAGACCATAACTGGTTTTTTGTTTTCTGTTTTTTGGTTTGTTTTTTTTTTTTTTTGGAAGCCACTCCAAGGGACATCTTGGAGGGGACAACAGTAGGACATACAAATAAAGTCAAACATGCCGTCAAGGGCCACCGCCAGCTATGTGCCTTGGGAGGACCCTGGCTGCTGGCAGCTACCTTATGGCTGCTGTGGTGGCTGGAGAGAAGAGACTGTCCCTGGCATCCGAGGCTACTGCGCACCCCACGGGGTCCAGGAGGCCCTGCCACACTGAGTGACCAAGGCCCAAGTAACAGTAGCACTGTGTGCAGAAGCCCTGCCTTTGAGAATATCTCTGAAGAGTCTCTCGGACAACTCAAGGAGGTCTGAGCTACCTGGCAAACTCTGCGTAAACAGCATGGGGAACAGTGTGAGATCCCTCCAGAACTGAGGCATAGGTACCCGTCAGAACTGGGTGCATTTGTGATCCAGTCAGATTCCAATTGTAACTTGAAAGATGAAAGTGATTTCTTTTATTCACCCTTTTGTAAGGGCCAGGCCTCAGAGCCATCTCCATAGAGACCACCTCCATAAAGGCTACCCAGCAAACTTCACTTCTGTCACTGAGAGTTCTTGCACATTTTTCTTTTAAGGAGAATTGACTCCATCTGGAGAGGCCTTTAGACGATCCTTTCAAATAAAATCACATCAGAAGACATTAATGACAGCTTGGGATCGGAAGGGATGCAGCCATGTGACCCTCTCATTTGCATTGTAATTGCCTGGCCATCCTGGGAGGCGCCAGGATGGGAGATGTTCTCCAAGTGGCCCTGGGTCACTGCAGGGTTGTGACAGCATCTTGGATTTATGAACTAAGTGGTGACCTTGTAAGTATTGGTCTGGAGCCTTGTGATGGAGGCTGTGACAATGGGCATTGCGACACCTAAGCTATCAGATGTAATTTGGGGGCCGTGGCTGAAATTGTCTTGTGCTAGCTCAGGTTTGAGATGAGCTCATCGCAGAACAATGACTGATTTGTGTGTCCCTGCGAGCAGAGGGGACATTAGCACTATCTTCCAGGAGATGAACCAAAAAAGGTTAGATGAGGCTCGCCCTGGTCCTCTGGGGACTGCTCCTGGCATGAGAATTAGAACCCTGTTGTTGTTGTAATGCACCAAGAGGGGGCTAAAAGCTTCATCCACGTGAAAAATCGCAGCCTGAAAAATCCCTGTGTGCTCAGGCTGGAGAAAGAAGCAAGACCAGGGAAGCAGGAGGGGGGAGGGGCCGCTGCCCTCACCACTGGAACCAGCAGACCACACCAAAGCCTACTGACAAGCCCAGCTGCATCCTGGGCTTCTCCTTCCCTAATTCCAAATCCCCGATTTGCAAAGATGATCCGTGAGGAGGCATGCTGCGAAGAGAAATCAGCCAGCCAGTTTCCACCAGTCCTTAGCTGTGATGTGCATGGAAGACCCAACGTGCCCACTTCTGTAGGGCGAGGGCCAGAGCTCTGAAAAATGACCCTTGCTGGCCTTCATACCTTTTCCAGAGAATGCTGTACAATTAGCCTTTCTTTTCCTTCACTTATAAGTGGAACTGAAATTAAATTTTTTTTTTCAAACCAATCGGTTTTAAAAGAAAGGCATAGTGCTTTGCCAGTAGGTAATTTCTTCTTGATTAAAGAGAGGGGTTGATGGTAAAATTGATGCCCAGTTAGCTCATAATGGATGGAGGCCTGTGTCTGATGCTCCTTGAGAATTCCAGATGCCTTGTGATGGGGTTTTCAGGCCAGGATTGGACACCCTGGTATGGGAGCTTTCTGGAACAAAGCCAACAAAAGAGAGGCAACAGGGGAAGCCAGGGCCACAGATGAGGGCTCAGGAGCATGCAGGCGAGAGCAGGCGGCCCTTCCATGCAGAACTAATTCTTTCTTTTCTCAGAAGTCCCTTCCTATTACTTGAAGCCTCTTGACCAAGTCACCCCCCACCACCTCCCTAAGCAAGGCCAACCTAGTTAAGTATTCTCCTCTTAGTCCCTGCTCCGGTGTAGATGAAGCTGGGGGAGAAGAGAGAGGGGTAGTGAAGCCAGTGTGATGTCAGCCCGCTTCTTCTGATCATCACTGTTGGTATCTTGTTCTGGATGCCAACCAAGAAGAGGACTCTGGACAGGACTCGTCCAGAGGGATCCAAACCCAGAGAAACAGCCAGGGTGGGGGTGGGGTGATGGCTCAGTCATCAAGGAGCTTGCCACACAGTCATGAGACCTCTAGTTCAACCCTCAGAATCCACCTTTGAAAAGTCATGCAGAGTGATGCTTGCTTGTAATCTCAGTAGCAAGGAGGTGGAGACAGAAAGATCCCTGGGACCCAGTGATCAGCTGGTCCAGCCTACTCAGAAAGTCCCAAGCCATTGAGAGATTCTGTCAGAACAACAAGGTGGGTATCACATGAAGAGCAACACCAGAGGTCAAACTCTGGCTTCCGAGTGTATGCATACACACACGTGCGCGCGCGCGAGCGCACACACACACACACACACACACACACACACACACACACGTGCGCGCGCGCACACACACACACACACGTGCGCGCGCGTGCGCACACACACAGTACAAAAACATGCAACTACATAATGTACACTGCAGAAGGTCATGGGGCAGCTGGGGTGAAAGTCAGCTCCCACTCTATTCCCAAAGCTACTTACTCAGGCATAGTCCCTTTTAATCTCCATGAAAACCTGAGCTGCTCACCAAGTAGGTAGAACCTGCAAGGGCTCTCTGCCCAGAGGGCGTGCCACTCTGTACTTCACTCAGAAATACCACGTGGGTTAGCATTGGCCTGGACAAACTAGAGTCTTGACTTAAGTTCCCCAGCTAAACATACCCATCAGTGATTAGTGGATCGCTCAGGCTAAGGACATGAAGAAGGGACAAGAGTCAGCTTGGAGCACTGTGGCCCATCAACAAGAAAGCAGGGGGGACCAGGGTTCTTCTGGGAACAAGAGAGAGGTGCCTGGGACAACACAACAAGTCTTTAAGTCCCATCAGAAACAGATGGATCCTCTCAGATCGTCTGTGTCACTTATCTCAGTGAGTACCCTTGCCAGGCTAGTCATTACTGTAGCTCTTGGGGTTCACAGTTGAGCAAGACTGATGATTAATTTGATTAATTTTCTCCTCTAATAAAATGCAGGAGCGCCTTCCAGCACCATGGAAGCTAACTAGTAGAAATGAAGCAGCCAGGTCAATAGCAACTTGATTTCTCCATGTCTTATGACTCAAGGATTTGGTGTCTTCAACAACACGGTCTGACCCTCCAGTTCTGGAGACTAGCCAAGAGGAAATTCTTTTCTGAGACAGGATCTAAGCCTGGAGTTGGCTGATTCAGCCGTATCAGCTGGCCAGCGAGACCCAGGGATTCTCCCATCTCTGCCTCTGCAATGCTGCCTTTACTGTCCTGCTGTACCCGGCTTTTATGTGAAAGCTGTGGATCCGAACTCCGGTCTTCATGCTTGGGCAACAAGCATGTTATTGACTGAGCCATCACTCCAGGCCACCTCCAAATACTTATTGTTTCTTTGTTTTGTTTTTCAATAAAGTTCCCCTGGGATGTGGACCAGCCCTATGATCACAGATCATCTGTAGGGCTGCTTTTGTGTTAACAGTGGTAGAGCTGTATACAAAAGTCTCTCTTCATCCAAAGGGGACTCATGCCATTGCGGTGCTGTTTGGGAAGATGTAGACAGAACTTTTCAGAGATGCAACCTTGATGGAGGAGGTAGGGAGTGAGGGCAATCTTTGGGGGTTTCATAGCCTTGCCCACGTCCTGCTATTCCTGCTATTCTCTCTCTGTCTCTGCCTCTGTCTCTCCCTCCCTCCCCCTCTCCTCCCCCACCTCCCTCTCCTGTATGCAAGTATAAAAATGTTACCAGCCAGCTTCCTGCTCCTGTTGCCACCATGCCTCCCCGATTGTGACACCCCTCTTGCTCTGGAACCTTCCTCCGATTGTTTTTGTTGGGTTGCAGGTCAAGAGTAACCACACCTCAGATCAAGTCTGTTGTTATTTAGATAACACACCCAAGGCCAAGATCAAACATCCTACTGTAGCCACGCCTTAGACCTTTAGGTCTTATGACTTATTAAGGCCAGTTTTGAACTCTCTAATCTTGATCTGAGATGAAGCGTAGCTAGCCATCTTTACGGGCCCCAACACTTATTGGGGCACTGTCTAAACTGACAAATGAGGAGCCTGCAGCAGAAGCAGGTTCCTGCAGTAAAGCCAAGATGAGCGTATTTAATGATGCAATCACCCTCTGCACCTGCGACCACGCCCATCGTCATCTCTGTTCCGCCTTTGCCCTAGGGCTGGACAAGTAGTTCTTGCCAATTAATTGCTCTATGTTGCTTCTTTGGCAATAGGTCTTTAATTGTGTATGTTTTTACATTTCCTTTTCCTAGAGCATACTTGATATTTGCTGTCATTGTATGTAGTTTTGCATCAAGCCGAAATCTTCTTTAGACTAAAAGGGGAATTGTAGTGACATACTCACCCTCTGCAACTGTCGCACTGACCACGCCCTTTTGGGCATGGTCACAGGTGCAGATGTGACCAGAAAAGAAGTTGGGGTCAGAAACCTCTTCAGGTTGTGGAGAGCATCAGGGGGGCAAGGTCTGCATCCTTGGGGCTGGAAGGACACAATACACTTTTTTCCCGTGGAAATTATTTTCTCCTAATAAACTCCACGTGTCATCTTACTGGCCAAACACCATGATTTCTACACCTGTAAGCATACACTGGTGCCTGAGCCACGCCCAGGCATCTGGACCCAGACACTGCACTATTGGTCACTACGGTCCCTTACTGTGTCATGAAGCCCTTCCTTCTTGCAGTCTCTGTGTCTGGCAAGGAGGCTGAGGAGAGGAAGAGGATGGATATGGAGGCAGTGCTGTCCTCTCCAGCAAGAGCTGCTTTAGAAATTCCAGCCACAGTTGGATAGGGGTTGAGTTGGGTCAAGGATGCATAAAGCGTAACTTGAGTTTGATTCCCCCTGTGTTGATGGATGCAGCCTTTGAAGAAGTTGGCAGAGGCCTCACCCCGTGCACCCAGGGAAGATCTGTGGGCGCATTTAGATGAAGGATTACTTCCCAGCTCCCACGAGTGTTTAAGTTGACTTGCTTCAAACCAAGATCAAAGAACAGGCGAGAGAGATGGTTTCACTGATTTGTATAAATCAGCCAGACAAACTGCGGCCTCGACAACTACTGATGCTTCTCCAGTCAGAGGCAACTAGCTAAGGACCATGGCAGGCAGCCTCCAAATGCCAAGCCCCTCCTCGGTAAAGAAGTGTGGGGCGACATCGATCACCCAGGGCCCGACTTCACTCTGACTGACTGGAGCCGTAATTGAAGAGGCTCCGAGCTCTATTTCTCCTGTATCCTTCAACCTTTCAGAGTGGGTTCGAGTGATTATTTTGAACACTAAGGCCGTATATATTTGTCGAGCTTTCAAATGGTCACAGACATTGTCTTGTTTCAACGTCATAAGACTCGGATGAGATGATCTTGCTGAGGGATGGAGGCTCGGGGTATCAAGGGTCTTGCCCAAGGTCATCAGATTCATGGCTGACAAAAGTAAGATGAGACTTAGTGCCCTCCCCAGACACACAGATCTCCTGTCTAGCCTGGATTCTGGAGGGTTCTGGGCATGCCTGCTCGTGGGCTGGGCGCATTCACCGTCTCTTGGAAAGTGTAGCAGAGGCTGCCTCAGAGAACTCCATCAGTGAGCATTTTTACACACGGGCTTCCTCGCATGCAAGAGCACGCACCAGCTCGGGACGGGAGACTTCACAGAACCACATCTGATGTCTGACCTGTGTGTACCTCAGATGCTTTTCCTATGTTGTCAAGATCTTCAGATCTGTGAGTGAATTTGCATCCCCTGAGCCCTTCCATCTGCCAAGAGCTGCTCAGGGACCAACTGTGTTATTCCTCTAGAGCTGTGGTTCTCAACCTTCCTAATGCTACGACACCTTAATGTAGTTCCTCATGTTGTGGTGACCCCCCAAACATAAAATTATTTCATTGCTACTGCATAACTGTAATTTTACTACTGTGGTGAGTCGTAGTGTAAACATCTGATACCCAGGATATCTGATATGCATCCCCCAAAGGGGGTCGAGACCCACATATTGGGAACCCATGGCCTCCATTGTACAGGTAGAAGCAAACTGAGAGTCAGAGAGGTCAAGTCACTCATCCAAGGTCACACAGATTGTTTCTAGCCGCCACCTTCATCTTGCCAGCTGCCCTGTTGAGGATGTACTGGGTTGTTCAGCTGCCTCATGGTACTCACCCTGACCCGTGTTACTAACTTATTTAAGCACACTTAGCTTTTACTAGAAACATTGCATCTTTAGAAGAAATTGAACTGGAGTCATAAGACTGTCATCCTAACTAGTCAAGAGGTTGAGGCGAGAGGAGGGTAAATCCAAGGGCTGGTTGGGCTATAGGGTAAATCTGAGCCAGTGTAGGCAACTTGGCGTTGCAACGCCATACGAGAGTGCTTGCCTAGCGTGTGCAAGACCCTGGTTTTAATCCCCCGTACCGCACAATGAGGAGAAGGGGGCTGGGGGCATCAACTCTATTAACTTGGTAATCACAATAACGCAAGTTGACACTGGAAGTCTTCTCGTTTGTCTTTAATCAAGCAGAGCCAAGGCTACAGAGTGCTGAGCACCACTCCTGAGGTCTAAGGGAAGACAGTGCCTCCACTGAGGTAGAAGGGGTCTGGGCAACCAGGGCTAATGCTACTGACAGGGAAGAGAAAGCCAGTTAGATTGGTCAACCATTCACCCAAGTTTTTGTATGGGAGCCACCCTACACCAGGAGAATGGTACAAGATTCTACCAAGACTCTACAACTACATTTACACATCCAGAGAAGGGCCGAGGGCCTTCTCCTAGATCCAGAACCAGGCAAAGAGGTCACATCTGCAATCCAATACTGTACTGGTTAATGAGATGAGTAAAGGGGTACTCCCACTGGCAAAAGAGGGGACAATGCTGTCTGTAAACCAAGATGAGATGATTCTCTACATATAACGTCCAAAGGAGCAATGTGGACTTTTCTAAGAGGGCTGGCAGTGTGGCTCAATGGTAAAGACCCGCCTAGCATGTGCAAGACCCAGGCTTCAACCCCAGCACAGCTGAACACAATATAAAACGCTTAGAAATGAAAAACAAGCTCATTAAATCATAGTGCACAAGATCTTGCTTAAAGCTCAATTACAATTCTACACAGTGGCGGCAATAAGCAATTGAAAAACACACTTTCTTTACTCATGAAATATTTGGGCACAGATCTTGCAAAATATAAGCAAACTTTGTATATTGAATGACAAAATGGTAAAGAAAATCAAGAACCTGAATAGCCAGAGAGATGCCACAGCCATGAGCTAAATAAAGAAAACATTGCCAAGCTTTCAAGTCTTCCATATATACGGCTTCACTCCACCTGGATTGCTCAAATCGACACATCACCCACCTAAACCGTGACATGTGACTTCTACAAAGCAACAAGCAGAGGCGCCTGGAAGGAATGAACAGGTAGAACTGAGTTTAGAGACCCAACACCCAAGTAAAAGCCAGGCATGTTAACCAGGTGTGATAGCCAGGTGTGGTGACATATATATATGTCACTCTGACACTGGAGACAAGAGGGTCCCTGGAGTAAACTGAGAAACTGTCTCAAATGATGATGAGGAGGAGGAGGAGGAAGAAGAGGAGGAGGACAAGGATGTATACCATGATAGGGGAAGATGCCTGAAGTCTACTGCTCAAATTCATATGTGCTCACACAGGCAAACTTATCTGAACACATACCAGCACACACACACACACACACACACACACACACACACACACACACACACACACAGGAACACATACATATATGCACACTCAACCTCCCCCACAACAATACACAAAGACATCAACATGAAAAGGCCTTATCGAAGGCCATTGTTTAGCAACTAAACTTTTAAAAGGAGGATTCGGATGAAGGTATCATGCAGGCATGGACAATGATAGTTACAAAAGTCGTGGGCTATTAATAAAAACTACAATGCCAGATGTGGGATGTCTCCCTATGGGTTAGATCAGGAAGGCAACAGAAGTGTCCAAATCGACACAGGTTTTGCCATTGCCAATCGCCCTTGGTGAGCCACCACAAGCCCTTGGGAAGGGTCTTTCCTGTGGCTGAAGGCACTACACTCTTTGGTTGTGACACATAGAAGAACCAATCTCAAGCCAAGCAGGAAAATTCCTTCCAGGTGGCAACTTTCATGGTACTAGAAGATGCTATGCAGGCTTTGCAGGAGAGAGGCATTAATGATATTATCCATAGCAAACTCTCTCTGCTACAAACTAGGAGCGCATGGCACAAAAGTGACATGGTAATTACAGAAATAACCAACTATCCTCTGATTACATTTGAGGTCTACTCCACAGGAGGAAATTCAAGCCCGGAATTGTAACCCAGTTCAAAAGTCCATCTTAGGTTCCTACGGTGGAGCCTGCCACTGGTATTTTGTTAAATGCTCTTGTTCTAAATTTTCCTTCTAAATGGCTGTGTTTCTATCCACAGACGTGACTGCTGTCAACCTTGGCCAGAAAAGCTTTGTTTACCAGTGGGCAACGGTCCATGATGAGACACACAAGTGTCAAGTGCAGTATATGAGACTGCTTAGTTGTAAATGGGACAAACCTATGCACCCGTTGTCAGTAAGGCTTGGGGACCACAGAGAGAAAAGGTAAGAGCCAGAAACTGGGGGGCCTGATGTTTGGTGCTGCCTTCTGTCATGACCTGACCGTTGGAGCTCACAGGACCTGGCGTTACCTTCAAAGAACCTACACAAAATTAAAACAGCCAAATTCCCTACATATATGGGTAGATGATCTCTGGGAAAGTATGGGCAGCAAAGAATAGCTGTGGTAGAAAGACTCACTGGCTTTTTAAAGGTGAGGATTCTATTGAGTTACCCATGCTCCAGTGAACAGCGCAAACCACACACATATGGGGAAATGCTAACTGGAATTAGTTTTAAAATAACAATAACCACACACACACACGAACAACAGCAACAAGAATAATGTCAGGGGAGGGAAGAGAGATATGGGATAAAATAAGGAGAGGGATATGGGGAGCAACAGCTAAAACTAAAAGACACACATGAGGTCTTCTGGGAACCTACTAACATGGAAGGTTCTTTAACATATAATATATATTATTATATACTAAACACACACACATATATACATGTACATATATATGATATATACATATCAATCACATGGAAATATCAAATAACAGGGAAGAAAAAGACCCAACTAGACATCCCTTCACCACCAGATGAAACTGCCAGCGACAGTATTGGATTAAAAATGACAGAACGTTTACCAAACAGACCATTAGAAACCCCAAAATAACTCAGGTTGTTGCCAAAGATGTTGGTTTCTCCCATAAACTGACATGAAGGCCCTCTACTGCAAGTGACACCAGTTACATAACCCACCGTACACGAAGAAGCTGAGCTGGTGTGGACCTACAGCTTTTGCGCCTACGGACTAATGGTCATGGTACTGAGAGGTACTCCACACACTGCCAGAGGTCAAAGGTAAGCAGCAGTCCGGATAAAGATGCGTCCCAGTCAGTATTCTATTCCTGTGAATAGACACTATCAACCCAGTAACTCTTGTAAAGGAAAGCATTTAACTGTGGCTGGATTACACTTTAGAGACTTAATTCCATTGTCATCGATTATTGGAGCATGGTGCATGCAGGCAGATATGATGCTGGAGACATCGCTGAGAGTTCTACACCAAGACCTGCGGGCGGCAGGGAAGGAAAACCTGGGCTTGGCATGGGATATCTCCCTATGGGTTAGATCAGGAAGGCAACAGAAGTGTCCAAATCGACCAGGTGTGACAGCCAGGTGTGGTGACATATATATGTCACTCTGACACTGGAGACAAGAGGGTCCCTGGAGTAAACTGAGAAACTGTCTCAAATGATGACGATGAGGAGGAGGAGGAAGAAGAGGAGGAGGACGAGGATGTATACCATGATAGGGGAAGATGCCTGAAGCCCACCCTCCAACAAGGCGGCACCTCCTAGTCCTTTAAAATAGTGCCACTCCCTGGTGGCCAAGGCATTCACATCTATGAGCATGTGGAGGCCCTTCTTACTTGAACAACCATGAAACCTTTTTTAGTCTACAACGGTGGCCTGCCGCCATGCTGTGCTGATGCAACAGTGACATAAATCTGTGGGAGTAACCATCCACTGTCTGGCTGCCTGTAAGGCCCACACTGTGGAGTGATTCATGCCTGACACTGCCCAGAGGGTCTAGAACCCGAGACTAAAGAGGGCAGGGACCTAGGAAAAAGCAAATACCACACTGTTCTGCTGCAGGAATGTAGCAATAAATGACTCCAGAACATTCTGCTGTTCTGTGCTCACAGAACAGTGTCACAGTCAGCCGTCTTCAGAGAAGCCTCCTCCTGCAGTCGTGGGAGCAACCTGAAACCCACAGCTGACAATGTGCAGAGAGGGCGAGACCCCGGGCCACTCAGAGCCGAGGGGATGTCTCCATCAAGCCCTCCCCTCACAGCAGACATGGAGACAGCAGGACTGTAGGAGGCAGAGGGAGACAGCCCTGTGTGTAAGACAGAAGCTGTCTGTCTCCCATTGGCAGCTGCTTCAGAAGGGAAGTTAGCTTTCTTCTTGGAGTATCACTACCCATGAATCCACACTCGAGGGGAGGCCCCATGTCAGCAGAAGATGGCGCCATTTCGGGGGCTTATTGTCCCATAATGCTTTGTGTGGGAATATTTTTTTCCTTACAGGTCTATTGCTTGTATATTACGATGTATGATTTTGGGTTTTATGGGATTTCTGTTCTGCAAGTGTGTGGGGTGTGGCCTCTGTCTGTGTTTCCTATGCATCTTATTTGGCTCTTTATCCCCTCTGCATGGCCACAGTTTTGTGCTATTCTGGTTTCTTTGTGTTGTGTGTATGTTTATATCTGTGCATCTGTTTTGTACTGAGGTGTGGATTTTGGTGGGTTCAAAGGTAGAGAACTCTGCAGTGCCATGGCTATACAGAGAAACCCCGTGTCAAAAAACAAAAAACAAAATCAAAAACAAAACAACAACAAGAACAAAAAAAAAAAAAAACCCAAAACCCCAAAACCAAAAAAGAACAACAACAAAAAACTTCTTTTTTTCCCAAATAATAAATAAATAAATGTAAAAAGTGGAGTGACCTACAGCTCCCTCTAAGCCTGCCCAGCAGTAGATGGCAACACAACCAGAACTCAGTGATATTTGAGAGGATTATGGTCTCGTGATGCTTCGTGTGGGAATAATTTTTTCATCATACATGTCTTTTCCTTGTGTACTATGGTTTGTGATTTTGTGGGTTCTGTGGGATTTTTGTGTGCAAGTGTGTGGGTGTTTGCCTTTGAATGTGTTTATTGGGTTCTTTTGTGTTTGTTTTGCTCTATTCTGGTTTCTTTGGGTGTGTGTGTTTATTATTGTTCCTGTGTTTTTGTAATGAGGGAGAGATAAAGAGGGTGTGGCCCAGGGTGGGTGGAAAGGTAAGGAAGATCTGGGAAGAAGGGGGTGGGGGGATATGATTAGAATGTATTGTATGAAAACTATATTTGTTCAATGAAAACATTGTTTCAAAAAGTCATTACTGCCATCACCTATAACAGAAACAGTAATATAATAATTATTTGATTTACAAAAGAGAACTCTTACCCTCTTGGCTCTTGGATCTTACATGTCTTTATCAATAAAGTTTTATTGGGAAAACCACACTGGGTTGCTTATGTCTGTGTCTTCTGCATGTTGTTTTGGACTACAACATGAGACATTCTGTATTCTGTACATGGCCCACTTGATGGTGGGATGAGAGCAATAAACATCTGATAGAGGCTCATGGTTCAAGTTTCTGTCTTATTGTCTTATTGTCCCAAGTTAGCAATGCAAGCTGAATTTTCTCTCCTGGTACTAGATACTAAAAGTGAATGGACTTGCTGGGCGGTGGTGGCACAGGACGTTAATCCCAGCGCTCAGGAGGCTGAGACAGGAGGTTCTCTGAATTCAAGGCCAGCTTGGGATGCAGAGCAACTTCCCTGGAACTGTGCACAGCCATGGCTACACAGAGAAACATGTGCGCAAAGAAGAGGAAGAAAAGAAAAAGGGAAACATTTTAAAATTTAAAAATAAATAAATAAATAAATGTAAAAAGTGGAGTGACCTACAGCTCCCTCTAAGCCATTTGGTCCCCAAATCCACCAACACATGCTCTGCACAAAAATTTTGGGTTTCCTGTTTTGTGTTCCCATCTAATTGTCGTTACCAAAGTGTCTGTCTTAGTGCCAGTCTCTGAACCCCAGATTTCCTATTTAACACGTTATACTGTGTCAAGAACCTGGTACAGAACATTTGAGGGTTTTAAGCCACTCTACACACCCCCGCAGGACTGGCAGCAGTGTTGGACAGGAGAGGCAGGGGTCTGTGAACTTTGACCTCTTCCTGAGCCTCTGGGAGGGGCTGAGGCCGCTCTTGTGTTCCTGCCTCATGACAGCACACTGCCATCTCCAACACAAAGGCGTTCCCTTCTGGAAAGGACCTTGGGCAATGAAGGCTCAGGCCAGGACATAAACAATGTCTGCGGGTGCATGCTCCTCCATTGCCCAGAACATCCCGGCCTGCTTGAGTCACCTCTCAAATAGCTGATGAAATCGTGCAGATGCACACTGCCATCTCCATCTCCTACCAGGCTGGTACCTTCTCATACTGGGATAGCAAACACTTTCTAACCAATCTCTTTGGGAATCACAGATTTGTCTTCCCATTCTGGCATTTTCCCAGCTATCCTTCTGTTGGACCGGACATTCATCCATGCACTCACCCTTCTGTTCACCCATCAAACCATTCATCCTCCCACCCATCCCTCTCACTTCCCACATGCCCATCCTCACCCTGCCCAGAGATGGTTCTCTCCACAATGGGAACCACTCAGAGCACAGAGAAGAAGCGCTGGAACGTCAGCCTCGATGAGACTTCCTCTACTCCATGAGAGACTGCGTGTCAGCCTCCATAGAGACTGCGTGTCAGCCTCCATGAGACTTCCTCTACTCCATGAGGGACTGAATGTCAGCCTACATGAGGCTTCATCTACTCCATGACTACCAAGGCTCAGAAAACATTGAGTAAGAAGATGGAGAAGGCACACATGAGCCAGAAAATGGGGAGACCTGTTGTGGAGTGCTGCCTTCTGCCATGACGTGGCTGTTGTAGCCATAGTACAAAGTGACATTAGGGCCCTTATGCTACAGACATCAGCTACATAACTCATTGACTGTGAAGAGGCTGAGCTGGTGTGTACCGACAGCCTTCATCCCTACTGACCAGTGGCCATAGTACTGGAAGGTACTTTACACACTACCAGTTCAACTGAAACAGCAGTGCAGATAAAGACGTGTCCCAGTCAGTGTTCTATTGCTGAGAGGAGTCAGCATGAGTACAGCAACTCTTTCAAAGGAAAACATTTGGAGAGCTGGAGAGATTTAAGTCCTTTGTTGGACAATAGGCACAAGGATCTCTGAATTCAAGGCCAGCCTGGTCTACAATGCCAGTTCCTTATGACTCTGTGCAGTCATGACAATACAGAGAAATCCTATGTACCAAAACAAACAAATAAATAAAATAAAAAAGAAAAGAAAGAAAAAATTATTACAAATAAATAATTAAATAAATAAAACTTGAAAAGTGGAGTGACCTACAGCTCCCTCTAAGCCATATGCCACGCGGCAAATCCACCCACACATGCCATGCACCTGAAGTTAAGGATTTCCTGTTTTGTGTTTCCCCATCTCACTGTAGGTATAAAAAGTGTAGTTACAAAAATGTCCATCTCAGACCCCTGCTTGTACTTTAGCTCCATTTTCTCAACACAGATTTCCCACTTAACATCTTATACTGTGTCATGGGCCTGAGCGTGGACATTTTGAGGATGTAAGCCTCTCTCCACACCACTACAGGCACTGGCAGCATTGTTGGGACATGACAGGGATGTGTGTGTGACCCCTGAGCTCTCCCTGACCCCAGGTGGAGCCTCTGTTCCTGGCTGCAGCTGCTCCCCCTCTCCTCCTCGCTCCTGCTCATGAATAAGGATTTCTTTCTTTTTCTTCTCAGGAAAGATAAGGGAGCAAAGCCTCAGACTAAGAGTACAGGCTCAGGGTTCTTGGGTGAAATGCCTGCTCTGATCTTTTGCCCATATTTACGTGGTTTTGTGTGCACATTCCTCTGCTATCTGTATGTTATTAACCAGATACATTCCTTATATACTAGATATATACAAGTTGTCTTTTTCAGTAAACATTTCATCGGCTTATTATTTCTCCAAGTTGGAAGTTTTATGTTATTGTTTGCTTTGTTATTTGGTCGGTTGGTTGGTTTGATTTTGTGTGGTGATATATTATTTATGATTTAATAAAGATTTCCTGAAGTATGAGAATGCAAAGAGAGCTACACTACTTAGCTATAGAAGCGAGGCAGAGGTGGCATACACCTTTAATCCCAGGACTCAGGATGGATCTCTGTGAGTTCAAAGCCACCCAGGGCTGCATGAGAGTGAATCAGTCTAAAAGATTAACAGAGCTTACACCTTTAATCCCAGCCCTAAAGAGCTATATAAAAAACAGGAGCCCAGTGTCTCAGGCTGCATTCCGAGATTAGTCTCCAGCCATGTTGAGGAGAGGCATCAGTCTGAGGCTTGGAGGAGGAGCTGGTGGTAACAGGGTCAACCTTTCAGCCTGAGGCAGAGGTGAAAGCTAATGACTGGTTTTTTTGCTTCTCTGGTCTTCAGCTTGAAGCTTGGACCCAAACATCTGTCTCTGAGTCTTTTATTATTTGTGCTATAGTTTTGTATTTTATGGTTTTCTAGAGGCAGGGTTTTACTAGGTAGCCCTGGCTTGTCTGGAACTCTGTAATCTGTCTGGGATAGAACTCAAAGGAACCCACATTCCCCCTCCTCTCGTATGCTGGGATTAAATTAAAGGCATGTGTCACCACACCTGGCAGTAGCATTTATATTAATATTTTTATTCTTTTGAACCAAGGTCTCATCTAGTGAAGGCTAGCACTGAACTCGCTGTGTAAGCTAATGATGACCTTTAATTCTTGATTCTTTTCCTGTTACCTTCCAAGTGCTGGGATGATAGCTATGTGCCACCATGGCTGGCTCTTACTCATTTTCTTGACAGTGTCTTTGAAAAAAAAAATTATACCTGATTACTTTTGATGAAGGGTAATTTGTCATGTTTTCTCTAATGGACTAAGATTTAAGTTGTAAATAAACCTCCTATAATGTGCTAACCATCAGCCATCTGAGAAAAAACAAACTAAAATGCCACAATGTTGTGTCACTATGTTCTATGAGACCAACAAAACCCAGAAGGTTCTGGCAGCACCAGGTACCACTGGAGGTGTAGGGGAAACACAGTTTGCACCCACAGGCAGCATATATGTCAAACTGGATGGCTAACAGTTTAGTAGACGGTTTGGCAGTTCAACATACACTCAGCTTATAGCACAGAAGCCTCATTTTTACAGACATTTGCCCAAGAAAACATTTCAATCCACACGAAAACAAGTACATTGCCATTGTAAAACCCCAAATATAGGAGTGACTGTATTGTCTCTCAGCAAAACATGGAGTATTCCTACCTTGAACCTATCCATCAGTTCAAAGGTACATGCAGGAGGGGTGGACGCCAGAGCCTTTCTGCAGAGTGAGCAAACAAAATCTATCCTCCGTACTGTGCTTCCGCTACAGAACATGGGCCGTCATCGGCTGCTGGGATCGGGAGTTGGGAAGATTGTCAGCTCTGAGGCTTAAGGGGTGCTGGGCTACCTCTCCATACCCACGGCTGCATGCTGTGTTCCGCCATCAAAATTCATAGAGCTATCCACGAGAAGGTTCGACATTACTGTACAGATTATACCTGCCAGTAAATGGAGGTGGGGAGAGCAAAGTGGTGTCTCTCACAGCAACGAGAGGGTCACCAGCTCTTTTAAATCTTGTGTGTCATTTGTACATGTATGTCCACATGTGTGAGTGCAGACCTGTGTGCTGGGCCCACCCCTGGAGGTCAAAAGACAGCCTCGTGTGGAGGTCCCTGCCTTCTGCCTCGTGTGGAGGGCGTCTCCTTGTTGCACCAATGACTTCATTCTCTGCTCTTGGTGCAGATGTGCTGTTCCTACTTCTGTGACTCCCCTGCAGGGAAGGATGCGACCCTGGGATTGTGAGCTACAAGCCCTTTCTCCCCTAAGTTGGTTTTTTGCAGAGCCTTTGGGGAGAGGGGTGTCTGGGTGCTTCATCACAGCAACAGAAATGACACTAGGTCACACAGCGGGTGCTTTGTCCATTGTGTCTTTTCAAAGGGTGACATAAGCAAAGCATTGAAAGCAGATGTCCACGGTGTGGGCTCCTGGCTCTCCAGTTCCAAGTCCGCTGGTTTCTTTTGAAGAAGAGCTTAACTAGTGTTGAATAGTTCTGGAGTACACTGGAGCTCAGCAGGGACTTTCTCTAATACAGTGCCCCTGAGAGAGATTAGGGATACTTCCTGCCCTGTCCACACACACACACACACACACACACACATACACACACACACACATACACACACACACACACACACACACACACACACACACACACACACACTCAGCTATGCCTGGAACTAAGGGGTGGAGCCTCAGTGGCCTTCTAGCAGAGTTTCCCACTTTCGGGACCATGTGTGTACTTCAGCCTCCTTCCCTGGCCTCCATCCTGAAGGCTGGTAGAGCAATTCAGGTTTTGATTCTCTATGGATCCCTGGAATAGGAGCATGATTTCACTGTAATCAGAGAAGGGAGACGAGGCCTCACTGCCAGCCCATTCCCTCTTCTTCCTTCTCCAGCCTGCCTTACTGTTTGATGGGTAAACACAAGAGGCCAGGGGTGAGTGGACACAGAGGCCGCAGCCTACGCACCACCATGCCTCATCACTAGGTGCCAGCATCATCCAGACCTCCATGTGCTACCCATTCCCTCAGAAAAGTCAACCAAGATGGACTAGTGTGATCTAACAAGCATACATCTTGCAGTTTGAAAGAAAACGGCCCCAAAGGGAGGGCACTTCTAGGAAGTGTTCCTTTGCTGGGGTAGGTGTGGCTTTCTCTGGAGGAAGTGCGTCACTGTGGGGGTGGGCTTTGAGGTCTTCTTTGCTCAAGCGACCCTCAGTGTGACACACAGTTCACTTCCTGTTGCCTGTGGGTGAAGATGTAGGACTCTCGGCTCCTTCTCCAGCACCATGTCTGCCTGCACACTGCCACATCCCGCCGTGCCAGTAATGAACTAAACCTCTGCCCTGCAAGCCAGCCCCAATTAAACGTTCCTTTATAAGAGCTGCCATGATCATGGTGTCCCTTCCCAGCAAGAGAAACCGTGACTAAGATACATCTTTAACTCCCAGACACTCTTGATGGAGTACCACATTGCTGGCAGAGGCCTGTGGTGTATGTCCCCAAGCAGCAGCAGGAGCTAGAGATATTCCCCCTTTTGTTCTGGAGGCAGGGTAGCAAGGGCTGTTTCCTTATTGCCTCTTCCCATATAGTGTATGTGGCGAACACGCGGTTAAAATCCACAGTACCGTCTCCTCCTCCAAACCCCACAGCCTTTAGTAAAGTAGGACCTTTTGCACTGAGGTAGGACTCAGGAGCAGGCCACCAAGAGCACACTGGGTGTCCCCACTGATGCTTGCGGTCTGCAAATGAGTCTGTAGAGGTGCACAGATAGATACACATCAGCTCTCCCAGAAACCTTTCTGTCTCCATTTTCTTCGGGCCATTATGATGCGAGCACCTGAGCCAAATGAAGTGCTGTTTTTATGTACCGCCCACAGATCTCCCCACGTCCCCTGGCTCCTGTGTCTAGAGGGAGGGCCATGACCACAAAACCAAGATCGAAGATCACCCACCCTCGGGGATGTGGGCAGATCTTTTAATTTGTTTAAATTGTTTGGTAAAACTAATGGTGTGGTTCTTAATTTCCTGGAGCTTTGGGAAAACAAATCAGGGCTAAATAAATAAATAAATAAAACCAGCTTCCAGTCCATTTTCTACCCACCTCCTCCCAAAGAGAGAAGGCAAGTAGCAGCGGACAAATGCTGGTGGCTTCAATCAAGGTCCTGTGTCCCTGCGGGGAGGTGTGCAGCTCCCCAGAGCCTCGGAAGCCAGCCACTTTCCCCATGTCTCCATGACAGCCAGTGCTGTGAGCACATGAGCACATCAAAGCCAAATGCTTGTCACCTGCAAGGCTCTGGGAGTGAGTGGAGGGCAAGAGGAACAATATCTTGTTAACCTTTTTTCCTGGGGACATTCTGCCCTCTCTCCCGCATTTCCATCACCCTCGAAACACTGAAATCCTACACAGCACAGAAATAAATATGGTTTTTTTTTTTTCAAAGCTAGCAAGAACAAAATATAACAGGTAGCTGTCCAGACCTGCTTTAAAAGAATAAACTCCAGCTCTGCTAAGAAATAGCACCCCTGTTGGCTTTTACCACATGACCTGGACCAGAAAGCCAAAAGCACAAAGAAGCCAAGACTCAGCTTCTTGATGCTACCATGTGAAGTCCATTAAATATGTAAGGAAGAAAATGTCTTTATGTTTTGGACCTAGTTAAAACTATCGGGGACCAGATTAGAGTTAATTAATGCCCTAAACCCTGAAGCTCACAGCTGGGGAGGTTCCAGGTGGACCCCAAGTTCAAACACCTGTCACAAGACGGACATTGACAGCCTCTGCCTCCCCTACGCTACCTCTATGGATGCCTAATCTGTAGCTCCCGCATCTAGATCAAGAGATAAGCCTCACCTCATACCTCACACCTCGGAGACAGAGAGGAGTGGACTCCAAAGGGCTCTGGTCCTCCGGAAATTACCCGGGGCTCCAGGCTGCAAGGAAAGACTGCTAAGTTGCTTCTGGCGAGTTGGAAAGTGCTTATCAATTATTCATGTGACTGGATAAACAGGGATGTTTATCTTGTAGCATGAATCAAGAGATAAAAATTCCATTTGGAGGTGGGGGCGCGGCATGGAAACGAATCCCTGAATGTTAATTGTAAGCTGAAAAGGAAGAAATGGGGGAGCCCAGAAGCGCTTTTGCCTGGGCACTGCTTGGAGCATTGGAGCATGCAGGAGAGACCCTCTACTCTGTCCTGGAATTCTGTTCCTATCGTTTCCAAGACCCCCAAACCAGGCATCCCAATGGAACAGAAACCACATCCTCTCCTCCCTGAATGCAGACTACCAATAACTGATGGGACCCCTCCAGTCATGACCCCCTCCACACCCCGGGAGCTGGTAGTGGAGGGCAACACTCCCTTCCCATCAACACCAACTCCCAAGCATTTGGCTATACTTGATGTTCTATTCCTGGTTGAAACCCTAAACCAAAAACAATTTATTTTCAAACAGCTGCCTAATAAGGCTTCTAGTAAAATTAGCAGCAAGCCTAAGACAATGGGTTCTGTCTGATCCCGTGCTCTGTGGTCCCAGCCAAATAATAACCAACCTGAAACATACTTTGACCACAAAAGAACATTCCCCCAGGCCTGACAGCACAAGCCTGTCAAGACACTGAGGCAGGAGGATCAAAAGTTCTAGGATTGCTTGGGCTACAAAGTGAGTTCAAGACCAGCGTGGGCAACTTAGTAGGATCTGTCTCAAAATAAGCAATAAAAAGAGGAGCCTGGGGGAGTGGCTTAACAGCCAAGAGCGCTGGCTGCTCTTCCAGAAGACCTGGCTTAGGCTCCCACATGGTGACCCGAAACCACCTATAACTCCAATCCCAGGGATCTGACACTCTTTTCTGACTCTCTGAGGATACAAGGCAAGCATATGGTGCACATACACACATCAGACAAAACATGCATACATAAAAATAAATACTAAAAAGAGCACCGGGGATGTAGTCCTTCAGTGTGTCTGAGGCCCTGGTTTCCAGGTCTAGTACCAAAAATATGTCCAGTGTCTGGTGAGATGGCTCAGTAGGTGAAGATGCTCGCCTTTCACTTGAGTTGGATCCCCAGGACCCACGTGGTGGAAGAAGAAAACCACCCCCCAACTGTTACTCACTGGCCTTCACAGGGCCATACCCGCACCCCACACACAAAAATAAACAAGCACCCCGAAACGTAAAGGGTGTCATTTTATCTTGTCCTGAACTCCTACTGCACTCATGGCCTTGCTCCTGAGCATCCCCTAAGGGCTCAGAAAGTAAACCCAAAAGACAAGTCTGTACGTTGACAGCTAGTTTTGGTTTGAGATTTGACAATGGCTTGCAGATGTGGAGGGAGGCTACAGCAGGATATAGAGATGCACTTGGGTAGAGATAGAGTTAGGTAGACACAGAGGTAGAGAAACACTGGGAAGAGAATCAAATGACCAGGCCAACTGTGGGAGTATAGATGCCTGTCCATTTCTTCTTCATTCCACTTTCTCTGTATTTTCCAAACAGTATATTGGAAGCACTGCTAATTTCATAATGGAAGAGAAATAATAAACTTTGTGCTTTTAAGGTAGTGTATTAGGAGTCTGTATTGATTTTTACATGGGAGGATAACAGCACACTTTATAACCATCGGCAGTATGAAGGACACTGACTTGGCATTATTTCTCCCCTCCCACAAAGCAGGAGAGTCTGTCTCGGTAGGTAAGCCCTTTCTTGGAACAAGCTAATAGATGGGGAAGGGGGTGGGCTGGGGGACTCTGCCCGGAGCAGCAACTCTGCAAGCATGTGGAGGTCTGAGAATATGGGGCCTGCCTGTATTCTGAAGCCTAGGTAGAGTGACATCCAAGAAGAACCTGGAAGGGGCAGAAGCTCTAGCTCTGGAAAAACATCCATCCACCTTCTTGGCCCTGTTGCTAGTCCTATGAGGAAGCGTGATCTGCCTTTGTGAAAAAGTGTCTCTTGAGACACACTGGGGTGTGTCTTCACAGTTTAGGGGCTGGTGATTCAGGGGTGAGCTAATGAATCATGAGATTCATTATTGAATTGTTACTAATTAATTAATGAATGTTAAGGGAAAATATTCACACTATTCAGGTAACAATTGTGACAACTACAATGTCAGTCAAAACCCACCTTCACCCCATCACTCATCTATTCATCCACCCACCCACCCACCCACCCACTCATCCACCCATCCACCCACCCATCCATCCACCCATCCACACACCCATCCACCCACCCACCCACTCACCTACACATCCACCCATCCACCCATTCACCAACCCACCCATTCATCCGCCCACCCACCCATTCATCCACCCATCCACACACCCATCCACCCACCCACCCACTCACCTACACATCCACCCATCCACCCATTCACCAACCCACCCATTCATCCGCCCACCCACCCATTCATCCACCCATCCACCAACCCACCCATCCACCCACCCATCCACCCACCCATCCATCCACTCATCTATCCACTCATCCATTTTAGTCTCAATCCATGTATTCATTGATCCTTTATACACCTATCCACTTAAGCCTCAATTCATCAACTCACTCATCCATCCATCCATCTAAACCTTAATCCACCCATCTACTCATCCATCGATTCATCTATCTGAACCCTAGTCTATCACTCACCTCTCCATGTGTTCACCCTCACATCTATCTAAGCCCCAGTCCATCCATCTATCCATCCACTCTCTTACCCCTCTACCCAGTGACCCATCTATTCATTCAGACATCTACACTAAGCCAAGCTCCTCAATGTCACCACTTCTCCACAGCCACACACAACATCCAGCTGAAACGAGAAGAAAAATGCCTATGGCAGGGGTAGGGGTTGATGAGGAAGGTCTCAGGAAGCTCAAGGGGTTTCTCCATGCTGCCTCCCAAGAGTCGGGCAGACAAGAATCCAGAAGTTCGGGGGCAGGCTGAGCCCCAGATCTTTCCCAGCTAGGCTCCACTGCATACCGGCCATGTGGCCTTCAACTCCTTTTCAGGGAGAAGGCTGGATCCTGCTCTGGCCTGGCCTTCACTCACACAGAGCAGCCAGAAGGCCACCTGGATGGTTATTTGGTTACTGAGTAACTCAGCTGGGCATCGTTTACTTTCTCAGCAAGGTTTTGGTGGATCTTATCTTCCCTCAGTGCCTTTACCACCGGCAAGGATGGGGAAGTGGGGAGCCGAAGGCCTGAGTCATGGTGGATCTCTAGCACCCCATGTCTGTCAAGGATGCCCTACACTACCCCCTACAACCATCCCTAAGAAGCTCTGACACCCTGAAGACTCCCTCTATGATCACCAACCCAGGAAGTAGAGCTCTTCAGACTCCAAGGCAACGATGCCCTGAGAAGCAAGGTGGCAGCGGCCAGTCAGGCTTCCCCCCAGACAACACAGCCATTCTGGGTCTTCTGGGTTCTGAGATTCCCCCCCCCCATTTTCTAGAGCTAGGAAAGAGGCCAGGAGCTGAGTGTGGCATCCTTCCTCTTGCAACAGAAGGTTGAAACAATGCAACTTTTTATCCTTTTCTTTATTTCCCTTCTTCCCTCCCTCCCTCTCTCCCTTCCTTTCTCCTCTCCCTTCTCCTCCTTCTCTCCTTCCTTTATTTTTAAACGTAGAGTCAGTCTGAAGTCACAGGTAAGTTATTACTTTTGTCCCTCATTGTCCTCACTTGGTCCCCTCACAATCCCAGAAGAGTTGTGTTCAAATATTACGTTGTGCGGCTGTTTTCTGGACTAGGTGTGATTGTCACCTCCATGAACCAGAGTGACAGCGGCCACCAGCATGACACTCTCAGGAAATCTCTACTGTTCATATCCTTGGGGAGGTGGGGGCAAACCCCACAACCCCCTCCGTCCCAACAGTTCAGTGGGGGCAGGGTGGAGGCTCTTGGGTAGGATGCTGCCCAGAGCTATCCAGACACTTTTCAGTGGTACAGCTTTACGTGAGCTATGTGTCATAGATGGGACTCTTCAGCAGAACAGGTAAGCCACCCGAGGGGCTTGGTGGCACAGCTGTGAGTTCTCTGTGTTCCTGAAACTCCCATAAGGCCGTTTCTTCTCCAAGTTGAAGCTGGATGGGATGGAGATCTTTCTTTGGTGTGTCAGTAGCCTCCCCTGGAAATTTCTGTGGCACACGAGGACGGGTGTGCGGTGGGGTTATGTATTGAGGTCAGTCCTCTCCTCCCACCTGTACTTGGGTTCTGGAGATCAAACGCAAGCCACTAGCTTGCACAGGAGCATTCCTGCCGCTGAACCCTCTTCCTGGCCCCCTTTAACTTCATTTTTAGATTCATCTTTTGCTTTGTGTTGTGCTGAAGGCTGTGTTGCCTACAAGCAGCTAAGTTCCAGGTAAGTCATCCACCCTGTCCGTGCTTCTGTCTCACCAGTGGAGTGAGACGTGTGGACCCATCACTTGGGCACCCAGCCTTTTCCAGCTTCCGCTACCGTCCTGAGAATTGTTTCCTCCATCTCCTGCTTCCCACCCATGTGGGCCGGGGACAGTGGTCCAGACTCAAAACTCCTGTTTTTCATGCTAGGGCTGGAGAGATGGGCTGTAGCACAGAGCTAACAAGAACTACTGGCTCATTTTGGATGTGAGGGACACAACAGGTGGCCACCCTGTGTTCTCAGCAATCAACAGTTCTAGTGAGGAAATCAGCCAATACTGCCATCCTGCCTGCCACCCTCTGTGAGGAGCTTCTACCTTTAACAGCAGCACGGTAAGTTCTGAGAGATCAAATTAGAACTCCATCTGGGTCAGCCATGCAAAACCCCCTTTTCAAACAAACAACAAAGAGAAAAAAACACCAGTATTTGAACTCCACATCCTGGGGCTTGCGACGCCTGAATTCAGAAGAAAGAGGCCAGTCATCCAGTGATGGGCAGATGGGCAGAGACTCTTAATCTGCAATGGCAACTTTTGCAAATTTATGGACACATAGTTGCCACAATCGTCACAATTATGCAAATGATAGTCACCATGCACAGCTCCTAAGCCCTTAAGCAAGCTTCCCGGACAGGGACAGCCATAGGCCAGGGGAGGCTTGCACTGATTTGGGTTTCAGAAGTCCCTCATGCTGTGCCCAGTAATCCAGAGACACGGAAAGGAAAGAGATGGACAGACTGCCTCACACCTCCCTGTGTGGAGCGTCACACGGAGCTCCTTTACCTTTCCTTCTTTTCCCTGCTGGGGTCCTAGGCGGGAGGTCCTGGGGGTGGGGGTGAAGGAGTATCGGGGTTCCCAAGTCCCTGAGGAACTCATTCTGGTTCCTCAAGAAAGAGAAAAGAGGAGTCTTCGTCCCTTCTGAAATGCTGAGCCCACTGGAGTGGAGCCATTGAAGCTAGGAAACCTTCTGAGGGCCGAGCTGACTGCACCGACGTGTGCCTGAACACGCCTCCCCTCTTCCTCTTCCTCTTTCTTCCTCTATCCCTTCCATTCTCAACCATCTCTCCCAGCCCCTATCGCCCTCCTCCTCCCTCTCTCTTTCTTTTCTCTCCCTTTCTGAGCTCTCCCAGATCCTGACAACACAAGAAGCAGGTCCTAGGGACCCACACAAGGCTGGCCTGGTTGATAGCTGCGGTTCTGGTGCAAAGGCCCCAATGCACCCTGTGGAGAGGAGCAGACTGGAACCACTCCCCCAGACACAGCACTCTCTTCCTCTACGAAATCCTAACTTTCTCATGTCCCCTTCCCCGTGGCCCCAAGGCGTGTTTTATCACACAGGCTGCCCCTTTCAATGCCTGACTTGGTGAGCTCCGAGGACCCCTTTGGAGGCATTCCGCCTGTCTTCACAGCTGCTTTGCCTCTGCGCTGCCACCCAAAACCGACGGATGGGTCTGGTGGGGTGGTGGCAGGAGGGGGGGGGGAACCGGTCCCAGAGGGCTCCAGGCTTAGCCACTTTCGATAGAAATTTCTGGGGTCTGGGGCCCAGAAAGGCTAAGAACTTTCTGCATCTCTTGGCCCTCGCGGGTTCCAGAAACAACCTTGCCTGAGTGCACTGGGGCGTGAAGCACAAAGTGGGGAGGTGAGGGCACGAGGGTCCTGGAGAGAGCTGCAGGAGCCACAGTTCCCGCCCCAGGCTGTACACTGCTTCCGGGCGGTCTCAACCTTTTCTGGAAAGTGAGACCTATCAGTGCATAGCTGAGCTCTCCAGGATCCCCAGCCCAAGAGTAGGCGAGTAGGAGCGCAGCCCGAGGGGCACAGGAACCAGCCCATCTGAGCTCACAGGCTCCCGGGGCCTTCTCTAAGTGCCTCATCCTCCAGCCAACCGGATGCCTACAGCTATGCTCCCGGTGCTCTTCAGAGGTAGGTACCACTCTCCAGATCAACCCGCCTTCTAATGTTCCCAAGGGCCCTTGGAGACAATCACACTGGGCCCGGGTCCCTGCCCTGTGTTGGCGGGCACCTGTGGTGTCTCCAAGATCTTTCTAGGTTCTGATGGAGGAGCTAGGCTAATAGGCAATGTGTGCTTTTTTGCCCCTGAAGTCTGACTCCCAGGTACCCAGAACTTCCCCTTGAGTTGGCACTTCAAGAAGGTTCAAACTATCCCAATCAACTGAGTAATCCAGGTAAGGGACAAAGTCCAGGCCACTTAGGTTGGTTTGGTTTGGTTTGCCCACCAAACCCGTAGATGTGTAAGGCTGTGTTCTACTGCAAGTTTGGGAGAGAAGGAAGTCGGGGATACCGTTCTGCTTCTCACGGATGATACCCGGTAGACCGGACAGTGCGGGCCTCAACCCTTGGCGGAGACATAATGCCTTCTCCAGAACGAATGTTCTCCTGATGCCTGTGCTCTGGGGATGCAGTGATAGTCCCAGGTTCCAACGGTAACAGCAGTCATAGAAGTGTCAAACCCAGGGCTCACCCAAGTGTAAACTCAAAATTCTGGGCCTGCTCCAACTTTGTAGCTTGCTAGCCCACACCAAGTGTGCTTGTGGCTGTGTCCCTGCCCGACGGGCTCTGGGCCTCAGCCTTCTCCACCGTGAGATGGACACGAAAATCCTACCTTTGTCTTGGGTTACTGTCAAGTACAGAGGGTGAGGCACAGGGTCTCCAGCTCACTGCCAGGTAGAAACTCTGCAGGGCACAGCAGCCGGTGTCCCAGGCCCGGAGGTCTTGTAGCAGGACCTCAGACACCCCAGACCCTTTCATTGGTACATGTGGGTTCCGTAGCTCTTCAACACAGCCTTGACTTCCCAGCCCCAAATTTCTATATAAGACATTCTAAGAAAAGATGAAGGGACCTTCAGGGAAGTCAAGAGAGGGGAGTCCTCACAATTTGAAGACTTGCAGGTTCATACATCCAAGGTTCATCCATCAGGGCCTGCTTTCTCTGACTGAGTGGAGGTCAGAGGTCACACATAGTCTTCAACACCCAGCCATCCTAGCAAAAACATCGAGTAAGTCCTCCCTGTTGGCTTGCTGGTCCTCCCTGTGGGCTTGCTGGTCCTCCCTGTGGGCTTGCTGGTCCTCCCTGTCGGTTTGCTAGTAAGGAAGAGGTATGTTGCCAGGGGCCAGTAAGGGAGGAGCTGGTGCTGGCTGTTGTGGTGGGCACTGTGTCTCTGCTGTGGCTCTCCCCAGAGCTCTGGGCAAGCCGAAGCAAGGGACAGCTTACCCTAGAAACCTACAGTGTGTTATCGTTGGCAAGCCTCAAGTTCCACATCATGCCAATAAAATCACCATCATTTAGCCCCAGGGCTTGCTCATGGGGAGTCTCATTGCTTCATTGCTCATAACCTTTCGCCACAGCAAATCCAACTCCACAAGAGAGAAGATTGCCCAGTGTGGCGACTACTCCACAGTAGTGCAGCCCTGGGGGCAGACCGTGAGGGTAAGAGAGTAGCAACTCTGCCCAGCCCAAGCTTCAAGGCTCCTGGTGCTAGGCCTCAGCCTGGGGCCCCCATCAAGGTCCGCTCCGCATTGGCATCATCACAGATGGAGATGTCCTTTGCGTTCCTCCCTCCGCTAAGGAAGGCCGGACCCTACAAGCAATCACACATGTGTTCATGCCCAAGCTTTCTCAGCCTCTGCACTGTTGACATTTGGAGAAGGGACTGTCCTGGGCCTGCAGCATTGCCAGCCCCCTCCCCTCCGAGTCACGAAATTCTCCAAGTGTCCCCTGCCATCGATAGGTGTCTTCTTGGGGCAAAATTCCCCCTCCCCCCCCCCCCAACCCCCATTAGGAAGTGATGGTCTGGCTAGTTCAACCCAATCTGGTCGGTTTTCAGGAAAATCACAAGATTTTGTTATTGTTGCTGTGAGCAATCAGGAAATCAAGGGCACAGCAGGGACCCAAGAAAAACAGCGCAGCCTGGGTGGCTGCTAATCGGGATGCTGATTTTTCTCGTTTGTTCTCCCTTGGTCTGTATTTGAAAAATGTCTTCGCCAGAGGATGACAGGCATCCGGCTATGGTACACAAAATGCCAGACGCGTCCCAGCCCAGCCCTCTAGCTGCCGGGCCCAGTTCCCTCCACAGCAACTTCTGCCCTTGAAAGAATCTCCTCATTCAACCATAATGCTTGGGGTGGGCAATGAAAGGCCACTGTCTCAAGCTGGGGTTTTTTTGGGGGGGTCACTCTTGTACTTTTTGTGTATTGGGGTTATCTAATTTAGGTCTTGATTTTATCTAGATCTGTCTACTTTGTAGTGACAAGTTACCATTTAGATACAGATTAACCAGTTTAAAAAGAACAAAAAAATCACAGCTACCCCCTAATAGATTAACTCTGATGGGGCAGTTTCAAAACTGGGGAGGGTCTGAGGAGATGGCTCTGCCACGCAGAGTTCTAACCCCCAGCATGGTGACACATACCTGGTCCCTGCACTGGAGAGGTAGAGACAGAAGGCCGTGGAGCCTGTTGACCTGTCTTGCTAAACCAGTGAGCCCTAGGATGGCAAGAGAGCCGTCTCAAAGACTAAGATGGGGAGTGACTGAAGAAGATGGGTGTCAACCTTTGGCTTCTGCATGACTGTGCACACCTGTGCACATGTCCCCACATACACCCTATGCAGACAGACAGACAGACTCACACACACACACACACACACACACACACACACACACACACACACACACACAAAACCAGGGGAGGAAATTAACTTAAATACACTTCTGCGGCATCCCAAGGGGAATAGAAATTGGTAATTGTGTTAATTATTTAAAGCAAAGGAAATTATCAACAGAGACTTCATTTCGTACTTGGCAAGTCGCAGGCGAATGAACCCGGCCCAGCTGGTTCACTTATCTCCTGACCGAGGCTGCAATCTTGAAATTCAAAATAACCAGCTCGAGGCAAACACAGCAGCTTCCTTGATTTTAAAACCATCTGGATAGCAAACCAGAGAGTGGCTACACGTGAAGAAATATGTGTGCGACATACAGGACGTTAACTGTGCTAATGAAAGCTGTAAGCCTAAATGGGCCCCTGACAAGCCTTCCAAGACACAGTGGTTCACCGCCAAAGTCAGTCTGCAAAATGAAGATCAATAGCCCAATGCAAAGGGGAGGGAGGCTATTAAAATCAACTTGAACTAGAGAGCTTCTCAGCTGAGCCAGGGGGACTCTAGGGAAGCAGTCAAACTCTGAAGTTGGCACAAAGGATAGTTGTAAGGTGGCCTGGGCAGTGGGGCCGCTTTGTTCCTGACATGAGCCCTTCGTGCAAAGCCCAGCCTTGACCCCACCCCTTGAGCTCTCAGACCCTGGGTCAGGAAAATGAGAGGCCCAGCAAGGCAAAGGCAATGAAAGAGGTGATGTCAGACCTCTTTGGGGTGACACCAATGGTCCAGTGGGCCTTGGGACAGTTAGTGGAGGCAGACTGGTACCCATTATGATTTCTGCCTTTGTACAAATTTTGAATGTGGACCTGGGTCCTGCCGTGGCTTTCTTGCCGTCTTTAGGAGGACCTTTCAGTCTCCCTAGACCTGTGTCTCCATCAGTGAATTGGGAATGGTGACAGCTGTGGCCTCAGGACACTGGATTCCAATGGGATACTAGGACGTGTACTTAGTACTTAGCCTAAACCCCGGGTGGTCCTGGAGCTGCACTGCCCAGTGGAGCCTTTCCCAGAGGCTCCAAATCCAGAGAAAGAAGAGCAGTGTCCCTGCTGTCAGCCATTACCATTGGGTGCTGATTTCCTCCCACTCTGGTTAACTGAGTGCCTTCAGAGCCCTGCAGCTCCCTAATGAGCCTCGCACCTCACATTATGCCTTTCCTATCTCCTCCAGCGTCTCTGACTCACAATGAGAGTCTCCATCACCAGGTCCTTGTCTGTTCAATGGGGATGTGGGTGGCTATTAAGCTAATTGTCGGGGCTGGAGAGATGATGGCTCAGCAGCTAAAAGAGCATGATGCTCTTCAGAGTTCTGCTTCCAGGGCCCTCGTGAAACAATCGCCCATAACTCCAGTCCCAGGAGGATCCCATTCCTCTAACCTCCTGCACTCAATGGCATATACCCTCATACAAGCACAAACACGTAATTAAAAATAAAAAAGTTTAAAAGGAAAGAATTATCTAGCTGAGTGGTGCCCAATCAGTCCAAGGCAGTGAGCGCACGCTAGGTGCCTACTTGTGTAGGTGATGTGGCTGGGGTGAAGTGGAGGGGGCCAATCAGGCAAAAGACAGTCAAGGAGGAAGGGATCCCGAGAGTAGTGAGCACCAGTCAGGATGGGTATAAGGGCTCCCAGCTAGGACTGGGGGGTTAAAGAGCATCCCCCACAAGGGTCTCAGGTGGACAAGGACTGACAATAAGAGATACCGTTAGCTGGAAACACAGGAGCAACGTCAGACAGGAAGGGTGGGATGGGCAAAAGTCTGGCTGCCAAAGAAAGCAGGGGTGAGCCTGGGGAGATGGAAGGCCATGGGGCTTGTGAGGAAGGGGTGAAGGATCCGGGGCTGGATGAGGTTAGAAATCAGCAGGACCGAATCCCAAAGAGTCACAGGGTGTCAGGAAGGGGTTGGACCTTATGGCAGTGGCCATGGAGAGTGCATAGAAGGATTGTGCATAGAGGGGAATGCAGATAGCCTTGCCTGGGGCGTGGGTTGCCATCTCCTTCCAGCCTTGAGAACCTCTGTTCTCGATCCTCACGGCCCCACTTAGTGAGTGACAAGCTCCTGGGCAGGTGAGGTGGATGTGGTTTACTGACATCATTGACCTCAGTCAATCTTGTCTGAGGAGTGGGGCGGGGGGAATCACAGGACCTAACAGACATAGTCCATGGGTCCAGGTGACCTGGCCCTGCCTACCATCTTGGCTTTATCCTTTAAGAAAGAGCACATGGCCGGCGTATAGAGGTCAGAGAACAACGCTTAGGATCCTGGTCTCTCCTTCTACCGTAGGGTCTTGGAGACTGAACTCAAGTTTTCATGCAGGCTCCTTTACCTGCCCTGGAATGTGTCACTGGTCTCCAGATGCCCTGTGCTGCCCACAGATTGTAGTGTAAGTGCCTAGCATTGGAACTGCCACAACAAAAGGTGTGCGTTAAATGTGTCCCTCATCACCCTCCCAAAGAACTGTGCGGCTGCCCCCATAGATAGACGGCCTGCGGCAGCTCTTATTCTCACTTCCCCCGCCATTGCCATCCTTCGCGAGTCTTGCTAATGCTGATATTCCTGTCATGCATATGGGGAGGTGCCCCACTGGGTTAGGAAAGTATATTTGTCACTTGTCTTGTTGTTGTGACAGAACGCTTAACAGAAACAACTTCGGGACAGTAGGGTTTATTTTGGTTCACAGTGAGAGGGTCCAGTCCATCATGATGAGGGCATCACAACAGCCACACTGTGAGGCAGTTACCACACATCTGCTCCCTCCCTCTCTCTTTCTCTCTCTCTCCCCCTCCCTCTCTCCCCAAGGTACAGGGATTTCTTGTACCTTGTAAACAGGGAGGGCTACACTTTTGCTATGGGCTTTTGAAGATATTATGGCCAGGTAACTTGAAGCTCTCTTCCCTTAAACATTGGTCCCATCAACAGTATAAATAACGATCCCATTATTTACAGAGTTATTTGCACACCTACAATGAAAATCATACTAGATTTTATCTGCAATTTATTTCTCCCTCTCTTAGCATCTTTACTGAATATCTCCACTGCCCAGTTACTCCTTGCTCCGAATGTCTTGGTGCATGCAACGCCTCGATTCCTCTTTGAATTTCCCGCATCTTTCTTGGTACCCTGACTGTCATCTTATGTTCACTGTCCAGAGGGTCCTCATCCTCGGGATCTTGGACAGCTGACATCTGAATCTCAAGGAACATGTCTCTCTTTCTGAGCCTTCACTGGGATCTCCACGCCTTTCTTGCCTGTCTGCCCCACTGCTCCATGAGGCAGGGAGGTCTGACCGTCTTCCTGGCCTCATGCGCTTTGCCCTGAAGTTGCCCCTGGATGTAGACTTGATGGCTCCATCATCCAGATTCTGTAGCCCAGTCTCATTTCTTCTGCTGATCTGTCAGCCTCAGACTGTAGGTGCCCTCCTCTGATGGCTTTCTTTGGGAATCTGGAGCTCAGGAGCTCCAGGTAACCAAGGACTGGGCTTTTCTACTTTGGGTTGTTTCTTTTAGAGTTAGAGTTAGTGTTAGCGTTAGAGTTAGAGTTAGAGTTAGAGTTAGAGTTAGAGTTAGAGTTAGAGTTAGAGTTAGAGTTAGAGTTAGTGTTAGGGTTAGTGTTAGTGTTAGTGTTAGTGTTAGTGTTAGTGTTAGTGTTAAGTGTTAGGGTTAGGGTTAGTGTTAGTGTTAGTGTTAGGGTTTAGGGTTAGGTTAGGTTTAGGATTTAGGGTTAGGGTTAGGGTTTAGGATTAGGGTTTAGGGTTAGGGTTAAGGTTTAGGGTTTAGGGTCAGGGTTAGGGTTAAGTTAGGGTTAGAGTGAAAGTTAGGCTAGTAAACTTCAGATGGAGAGTTTGGGATTAAATGTTGTCATGGGATGTTCAAAGGTAAAAGGAGTGTGTGTGTGTGTGTGTGTGTGTGTGTGTGTGTGTGTGTGTTTCGGTGCCACTTGTACTAATGCAAAACGAGGTTCTCTTATTTTTTAGATTATTTTATGCATGAGTATTTTGCGTTTGTGTATGTCTGTACAGCACATGCATGCCTGGCACCCACAGACATCAGAAGAGGGAGTCTGATCCCCTGGAACTGGAGGCACAGACAGTTGTGATTTTCCATGTGGTGTCAGGAACTGAACTCAGGACTTCTGCTAGGAAAAATGCCTGCTTCTTAGTCAGTGCTTAATTATCCCAGGTGTCCCCCCTTCACGGAATAGATCCTTTCCCTACATAACTGCATAACCTGAGTGCAGTTTCCCTCCCCCTGCCCCCATGCTCCCCTCACCTCCTCTCCCACCCAGATCCGCTCCCCTTCTGCTTCTCATGAGGAAAGAACAGGCTTCTAAGAGATAACAACAAAACATAGCGAAATACAATAAGACAGGATGAAAACCATCATACAGAAGTTGGACAAGACAAGCCAGCAGAAGAATAGAAAATCCCCAAGAGAAGACACAAGTGGGCCTGGAGAGATGACTCAGTGGCTGAGAGCCCGTTTCCTGATGGCCCTCATTCAATTCCCAGCACCCACGCGGTAGCTCGCACTCGCCTGTGACTCAAGTGGATCCAACTCCCTCACACAGACATCCGTGCAGACAAAACACCAATGCACACAAAATAAAAACAAAATTCTAAAAAGGAGAGAGAAGGCCTAAGCAGCAGGGGACACTGGTTTACACATTCGGGAGTTCCATGAAAGTGCTAAACTGAAAGCTATTACACATATATTACACATGTATAATATAACTGAGAGCCATAGTACACATGCTATGTATAGTGTGTAGTGTATATAGTATATATACATGTATAATATATAGTATATGCTTACATATACTACATAGGACACACATATATATTGTTCTCCTGGTGTCCTCCATCCCTTCTATCTCCCCTACTCTTTCTGCCTCCTTTTCTCAGGGGTTCCCTGAGCTCTGAGAGGAGGGATTTGATGGAGACATTCCATTTAGAGTTGTGTATTTCAAGGTCTCTCTCTCTCTCTCTCTCTCTCTCTCTCTCTCTCTCTCTCTCTCTCTCTGTAATGTTTGACTGTGGGTCTCTGTTCCCATCTGCTGCAGGAGGAAGCTTCTCTGATGATGACTGAACAAGGCATTGATATATGAATATAGCAAAATCTTATTAAGTCATGTTATTGTTTTTTGTTTGTTTGTTTGTTTGTTTGTTTTAAGACCAGTAGTGTTTGGTTTCACCCTAGGTTTCTGGGATATCTAGACTCTGGTTCTTGGTCACCCAAGCAGTGTCAGATATGGGTTTCATTTCATGGAGTGGGCCTTAAGTCAAACCATTGGTTGGTGTCTTAGTCAGGGTTTCTATTGCTGCAAAGACACCATGACCACCACAACTCTTATAAAGAAAAACATTCCATTGGGGCTGGCTTACAATTTCAGAAGTTTAGTCCATTATCATCATGGCAGAACATGGTGGTGTGCAGGCCGGTGTAGTGCTGGAGAAGGAGCCGAGAGTCCTACATCTTGATCTGCAGGCAGCAGAAGCCACTGTGTGTCACATTGAGCATAGCGTGGGCACGGGAGACCTCAAAGCCCACCCCCACAGTGACACACTTCCTCCAACAAGGCCACTCCTACTCCAACAAAGGGACACTTCCTAATAGTGTCACTCCCTATGGGGACCATTTTCTTTCAAATCACCACAAGATTTGTGACATTATTGCCCTAGCTTATTTTTCAGGCAACAGATTGTAGATGAAAGGTTCTGTGGTTGGTTGATGTTTGTGTTCCTCATTTGGTAGCCTGCAGATTGCCTTCCCATGCCATGGACACTAGAACATGGGTGGAGTTCTGTGTAGACACCAGTTAACACCCCCCCATGCTAGTGAGTTGTATGGGTGCTGTCTTCAGCAATGGGGCCTTGCGCTCCGTTTGTGGAGAGCCTGGGTTGTTTGGGGGATTTCCATGGGACCCTTTCGACCAGCAACTCAATTGGAACTGGAAGCTTCTCTTGGCGACAAGGGAAGGCCAGCAGGGTTCCATCTCCTTTATTATTTAGCCACTTCACTAGGATCACCTTCATCTGGTATAGGATGTTCCCACCACAGTAGGTTTCCATACCATCCTTCAGTTTTCCCCTGATTCCTCACACACACCTCACTCTAGCCCACCCATGAAATCCCCTGTCTTCCCCTCTCAGGGAGACCTATGGGTACCCCAGTCCCTTCCAACATGGCTAACCTCTCTGGGTCTACAGACTGGGGCTTGGATATCATTTATTTAATGGCTAATATCCAGATATAAGTGAATATATACCATATTTATCTTTCTGGGTCTGGGTTACCTCACTCAGGATGATTTTTTTTTTCTAGTTCCATCCATTTTCCTGCAAATTTCATGATGTCATTTTTTTGAAGACCTGAGTAATACTCCATTGTGCAAATGTACCACATTTTCTTCATACGTTCTTTTGTCAAGGGACATCTAGATTGCTTCCAATTTCTGGCTGTTGTGAATGGAGCAGCAATAAACATGGCTGAGCAAGTGTCCTTGCAGGAGGGCAAAGAGGAGTCTTGGGTGCACGTCTGAGACGGGTACAGCTGGCTGTGGAGGTAGATCAAGTCCCATGGTTCTGAGGTACCTCCATAACAATGTCTACAGTGACTGTACAAGTCTGTACTCCCATTAGCAATGAAGGGGTGTTCCCCGTGACCCACACTCTCTCCAGGGTGACTGCCACTTGTGTTATTGATATTAGCCATTCTAATAGGTGTGGGATGGAATCTCAAATTAGTTCTGATTGGCATTTCTCTGATGGCTAAGGATATTGAATAGTTCTTTAAGTGTCTCTCAACCATTTGAGTTTCCTCTATTGAGAATTCTCTGTTTGGATCTGTACCCCATTTTAAAATTGGGTTATTTGGTTTTTTGATATATAGTTTCTTGAGTTCTTTGTAATTTTTGGATAGTAACCCTCTAATGGATGTGGACTTGGTAAAAAAAAAAAAAAAAAAGTTTTTTTTTTCTACTTTTTAGGCTGTGGCTTTGCTCAAATGACAGTGTCCTTTGCCATGCAGAAGCTTTTCACTTTCATGTGGCCCCACTTACTAATTGTTAATCTTAGTGCTTCTGTTAATAGTGTTCTGTTCAGAAAGCCTTCTCCTGTGCCAATGTGTTCAAGGCTATTCCTCATGTTCTCTTCAATCTGGCTCAGTGTATCTGGTTTTAGGTTGAGGTCTTTGATTCATCTGAAGTTGAGTTTTCTCAAGGGTTAGAGATATGAATCCATTTGCATTCTTCTACATGCAACCATCCAGTTTGACAAGCACCATTTGTTGAAGATGCTGGGGTTTTTTTTACAGTGTATATTTATGACTTCTTTATTAAAAATAAGACATCCATAGGTGTGTGGGTTTATGTCTGAAGAACACTACATACTCATTAAAGAAAAAACCCACCAAGATGATTTGTCAGTTTTTAGCATTTAATGCCCCAAACACAAGGCATCCAGTTTTATAAAAAGAAACACTACTACAGCTTGAATTACATATTGACCCTCATGCACTGATAGTGGGAGACTTCAATACCCCAACTCTCACCGACAGACAGGTCATCTGGACAAACGTTAAATGGAAAAATGCTGGAGCTAACTGACATTATAAGCAAATGGATCTAACAGATATTTATAGAAATATTCACCCAAACACGAAGAATATTTATTCTTCTCTGTAATTCATGAACCTTTCTCCAGAATTGACCACATACTTGGACATAAAGCAAGTCTCAACAGATGCAAGAAAACTGAACTCCCTCTTCCTATCAGACCGCCATGGATTGAAGCCGGATCTCAACAACAACACAAACAGAAACCTTATAAACTCATGGAAACTGAACAACTCTCTACTGAATGAAAAATAGACCAAGACAGAAATAAAGAAACAAATTAGAGACGTTCTAGAATCCAATGAAAATGAAACCACAAGATACCCAAACTTAAGGAGCACAATGAATGCAGTGCTGAGACACAAGATCACATCGCCAAATGCTTACATTAAAAAAATGGTGTAAGTTAGCAGCACACCTGAAAGGTCTAAAATAAAAAGAAGAAACAGCATCCAAAAGGAGTAAACAGCAAGACATCACCAACCGCAGGCTGAACTCGATAAAGCAGTAAAAGAGAATAATAGGAAGAACCAACGAGACGAGTTGGCGCCTTGAGAAAATCAATAAGATCAGCAAATCCTTATCCAAATTAAAAGGCAGAGAACGAATATCCAAATTAACAAAATAAAAATGAAAAACTCACAATCCAGAAAATCATAAGGACATACTTTAAAAACCTGTACTCTATACAATTGGAAAATCTAAAATAAATGGATAATTTTCTAGAAAGCTTACCAAAGTAAACCAAGATCAGATAAGCAATTTAGACAAACCAATAACCCCTAGTGAAATACAGGCAGTCTGTTTGGTCTCCCAACCAATAAAAGCCCAGGGCCAATTGGTCTTAGTGCAGAATTCTACTATACTTTTAAAGAAAAGTTAATACCAATATTCCTCAACTTTTCCACAAAATAGAAACAGAAAGAGCACTGTGCCCGGGGGCTGGAGAGATGGCTCAGTGGTTAAGAGCATTTGTCTGCTCTTCCAGAGGTCCTGAGTTCAATTTCCAGCAACCACATGATGGCTCACAACCATCTGTAATGGGGTCAGATTCTTTCTTCTGGTGTGCATGAAGACAGAGCACTAATACACACAAAATACATGAATAATAATCATAAAAGAGAACACTGTCTGACTCATTCAAGGGGGTCACAGTTACCCTGATACCCAAACCACACAAAGATCCAATGAAGAGTGAAAAAATACAGACCCATTTTTCTTAAGAACATAGATCAAAAGACTCAATAAATACTTGCAAACTGAATCAAGAACATATCAAAAATATCATCCACCATGATCAAGTCAGAGAGGCAGGGATGTTTTAATACAAGGAAATCAATAAATGAAATCCACCATATAAACAAACTGAAAGAATTAAAACAAAAAAAAAACCATGATCATCTTATTAGATGCAGAAAAGGCCTGTGACAAAATGCAGCACCCCTTCAAGATAAAATAATACAAGGGACATACCTAAACATGATAAAGGCAGTTTACAACAGGCCCATAGCCAACATCAACTTAAATGAAGAGAAGCAAACTAATTCCACTAAAATCAGAGCAAGGCAAGGTTGCCCACTCTTTCTGTATCCATTCAACGTGCTAGAGAGTGACGAGACAACTGAAGGAGATCAAGGGGATGCACACTGGGAAGGCAGAAGTTTAAGTATCATTATTTGCAGATGATGTGACAGTTCACACGGAACCCTAACAATTCCACCGGGAGCTCCTCCAGCTGACAAGCACTTCCCACACAGTAGCTGGATACAAAATGAACTCACAAAGACCAGCAGCCCTCCTACATACAAATGACAAACATGCTGAGAAAGAAAACATGTCACAATAGCCTCAAATAACACAAAATATCCTGGGGTAAGTCTAATGAAGCAGGTTAAGGGCCTGTATGGCAAAACCTGCAGGTCTTCGAAGAAGATATCAGAAGATGGAAAGATCTCCCGTGCTCATGGATCAACAGGATTAACATAGTAAAAATGGCAATCCTACCAAAAGCAATTTGCAGATTCAATGCATCCCCTTTAAAATTTCAACACAATTCTTCACAGCTCTTGAAAGGACAATTCTCAGCTTCATATGAAAACATAGAAAACCCAGGATGGGTCAAACAATCCTAAACAATGAAAAAACTAGGAAGTCTCACCATCCCTGATCTCAAGTCTTAGTACAAAAACAAACATAGTCATAAAAAAAACATAGTCATAAAAACAAACAAACAAAAAACAAACAAACATGGTATTGGCATAAAAAATAGTCATGCTAATCAATGGAGCCAAATTAAAGACTCAGATATAAACTGTTTTATTTTTTAATTAGCATCAGATGAATGAATATGACCAGAGTAGGCCCATATGAAAATACTTACTTTCTTTTGCTGAGTGATCAAGTGGGGGCTAGGGAGATGGCTTAGTCAATAAAATACTTGTCTTGCAAGCATGAGGACCTGAATTTGATGGCACGTACATGTAATCTCAGCACTAGGGAGGCAGAGACCTGGGCTTTCTTGCTCAGCCAGCCTAGCCTAGTTGTCAATTATTACCAGGCCAGTGAGAGATTCTATCTCAAAATAAAAAAGGGGGGGTGAACAATGTATGAGAGCCGAAGGAATGACATCCAGAAGAAAAGGGAGGTCCCCACTCTGCTTACTCTGACCCCTGAGGGTGGACATCGTGTGATGGGGTGGAAGGCAGAGCGGCCTTAACCCTATGCCACCACAGTGAGCACAGTAAAGCGTAAGGGCCACTAAGGTGAAGGAGGCAGGAGCCACCGAAGGAGCTACAGCCTATTCCAGGGCCAACGTGGTCCAGATCGAATCTGGGGTCTTTCCCCCAGTGACACTCAAAGGTAAGGAAAGTGGCCTGAGTGATGAGGTCACAGAAGTGGCAGCCACGAGAGGCCAGCAGGAGCAGAGGCACAGAAGCTAAGCATCACTACGGGTAATTCCTCTTGAGACAGGCTCTTCTGTGTACAGTAGGCCGTGATAAGGGCAGGGATACTGAGGGCCACCTCCTAGTGTCTGGCCCTCCTCTCCCAGGGTTCTAGAAGCCCAGTCTTTAGTTATCTGTTGCTACTTGTTTCTAGCTGCCTTTCTAGCTACTTGTTTCTAGAGGTCCAGTGGTACAGCCAACTAGAAGGACGTCTCCCATGCTCCGTCCCCCACGCTCCGTCTCCTCCCTAAGAGAAGTGTGAACACTGGCTCCCTGCTGGGCCATAGAGAAGGTCAGGGCCAGGGTTACAGGAAGAACCCTGCTCACACCATCCGTAAGAGTGCCATGGGAAACCCTGTCACCAAGTCAAGGGCATTCCTAATGAACTGAGGGGCATGAGGGTCTGGAGAGCCCCAAAGCCAGGGTGGTAATGGGACACTCAGGTAGCCATGGGTGCAGGCAAGACCCCCAGAAAGAGAATAGAGGGGAGAGGCCTCTGCAGACTGAGTAGGAATGGTGGGCTCAGTATGACGTCCAAGATGGCGACCAGTGTGAGGGGCTGGGGGGCTAAGGAGCGTGGCTTAAGGGAAGAAACCATCACAGTGCAGAGGGTGCCCTGCCTGAGCGCCATTAGCATTGAGGATGGTATGGCACTGCAGACTGTGGTTTCCAGAGCAGAAATTAGGGCCCGACAGAACTCAGAGGCCAGTTTAGATACTCTTTCTTTCAGCCCGGCCTCCTCCCTCCACACCCCCTCTCCCACCAGCTCCCCCCAATCCAGCAAAGTTCCTTTTGCACAAAAGCCAGTTCAAGAAAGCTGAGCAGAGCAGCAAAATCCCGTTTTTCCTGCTTTACGCAATGATGTCGTTATCAGTCAGGAAACACGACATCACAGCATCGCCACCCCCCAGTGGGGCACCCTTTCCTGGCTTCCCAGCGCCCAGAGGGTCGGGTTGGGGAGGCTAACATTTCAGCATCAAGCCAGCAGCCCACCCCAGGGCTCTGACTGCAAAGCAGCTTCTGAGCATCCTGAGCAAAAGTGCATTTGAAGCTGGTTTACATTGCCTTTGCCTGGCTGACCTTGTGTGCTATTGAATTGGAAAATGTGGTTTGTATTGTAAGGCCTCTTAATAATGTATTTAAAAAAAAAAAAACAGAAAACAACAAGGAGCTTTTCCATTGCAAATGAGAAATGGGACTCCATGTTTAGCATGGAGAACGCCTCAGTCTGTTTAGAAACATATTTTTCATTAGCTAGACTTTTCACCGTAACAGAGATTTAAATTTTATTTTAAAAACAGCCTGCCATCCCCTACGTGCTCATGTATTTATGTGCACTCTTTCAAAGAAAACTATCTAGAAAGATATACACTCCAATAGTGGTGGCGGCGGCTGTGAAGAAAATGAGAAGAATATTATATTTCTGTGTGTTGGCTTCGTTTTTCATTATGAGAATTGTTCCTAGGTCTGGTGCCACGAGTCTACAATACTACACATGAGTGACTGAGGCAAGAGGATTAAGAATTCGAAACCAAGCTAGGCTATAGGCTGAAGTAAATTCAAGGCCACCCTGAGTTATAGAGTGGGACTTTGTCTCAGAGAGAGAGAGATAGGTGGGGGAAATGGGAAATAATGGCAACATTTTGAGATGATACCATAGTTGGTAAAAAGCTCAAAGGAGCTTCCCAAACTAGTGGGGCATGATTTCACCGGACACTAGAATCTCATGGGACATGTCGTTCCTGTTCGCCAAAGAAATTGTGTGTGTGACTATGTGACAAGAGAGGCAGCCTGGAGCCTGCGCCCCACCAGCCCTGTGACCTTCATTAAATGCTGTGGACTGAGCAGACCCTGCCCTAGCATTCACAGCTGAAGGTTCTGACCCCTGGGACTGTAGGATGTGACATTGTTAGGAGACGGCATCTCTGAGGCTGTTGAGTTAAACTGGCATCATTAGGATCCCTAATCTGAGGTGACTGCTGCCCTCATAAAGAGGGAACATTTGGACAAGGACATACAAAAGGGGTATTCGTGTGAAGGGACTCAAAGAGAAGGTATAAGCCACAGCCACACTGACCGGAACTCGGGAGTAACACAGAGCCTGATGTTGGGGTTCAAACTTCAAGCTGAAGATCAGAAAAGCAAAGCAGCCAAGCCATTAGCTCTTACCTCTACTGCAGGCTGAAATGGCTGATCCTGTCTCCACGAATCCTCAGACTGCAATCCCAGACTTCTGCCTCTGCTGCTTCTCCTTATCGAGGCTGGAGATAAGTTCTCTCATGAGACCCTTTGCTTCTTCTGTATATCCCTCTCAAATCCTGGGATTGAAGGTGTGGGATCCCAAGTGCTGAGATCACCTTTGTGTGCGCTGTTTCTCTTCAGGACTGGATCAATTTCATGTAGCTCAGTGTGACCTTGAACTAACAGAGATCCGTCTGTCTCCTGAGTCCTGGGATTAAAGGTGTGTGCCACCACCTTCTAGCTTCTATAGCTAACTAGTGTGGCTGGGTTTGCATTCTGATACTTCGGGCAAGCTTTATTAAACCATAAAGAGTACATCACCACACTCAATAGTTCAGAAGGATTCCAGCCCACTGATCCCTGAGGCACCAGCATCCCTTAGCCGTACTCTACCCTTCTACCTCCACCCTTCAACGGGGTGGCCCGGGTCCCGCCGATCAGCACCAGCTGAAACAGCAGCCTCTTCTGCCTCTGGCCTTCACCTTTAGGCCCCAGCTCCTGGAGTCGGCTTGCTCCAGAGGGGCTCTTGGGAGCAGGTGGGCTCCCGCAAGTCCTCTCTGGCCTGTTTTTGGAAATTGGCTCTCATCATACTTACATAGGGGCAAGACTCCTTCCCCAGCATTGCCCACCTCTCCCTCCTTGGTGCCAAATCCAGACCTCTCATACCCTGTGTGACCACGGGAGCCTCTAAGTGTCCCCCAGCCCTCCACTCTGACTGCCACCCAGTTCTGAGCCCCTTCGTGTACTCCAAGACTCTCCCTGGATAAAGTCCGGATTTCCCACACAATCGCTGGGACTGGGGCCAGCAGTCCACCAGGCTCACGCACTGCCCCTATTCTGCTGAGCTCTGCTCGCCCGGGGACCTTTGCCTTGGTTGCTTCTTCGTCCCTCCAGACCCATTAAATCAATCTCTCTCTGTGTCTCTGTCTCTGTCTCTCTCTCTCCATCTCTGTCTCTCTCTCTCCACCTCTCTCTGTCTCTCTGTGTTTGTGTGTGCGCATGCGTGCGCGTGCGTGCGTGCGTGCGTGCGTGCGTGCGTGCGTGCGTGTGTGTGTGTGTGTGTGTGTGTGTAGTTGCTAGGTGGACATCAGTGCATTCCTCCGTAGCTCTCACCTTGTTTTTTGAGACAGGATCTCTCACTGAACCTAGAGCTCACAGACTGAGCACGATCGGCTGGCCAACGAGCTCCAGGGATGCCTGGTCTGCACCTCCCATCGCTGGCACTGCAGATGCTCGCTGCCACGCCTGGCTTTCCAGCATGTATGTTGAGGTCAGGCTTGGATACTCATTCTTGCACAGTGGCTGAGCTTCTCCTCAGCCCATTGCCCTCACCTGTCCCTTTGTACATGAGCTCCCTGAGCTCCCCACTGGTCTCACTTAGGGCTTCTTTTCTCTTTTTTTGGTTTGGTTCTTTCAAGGCAGGGTATCTCTGCGTAGCTTTGGAGCCTGTCCTTGCTCTGTAGACTAGGCTGGCCTTGAACTTACATAGCTCTGCCTGCTGCCTCTGTCTCCCAAGTGCTGGGATTGAAGGCACGCACCACCACCACGAAGCGTAATTAGGGTTTCTATTGTTGTGAAGAGACACTATGACCATGGCAACTTTTGTTTAATTGGGGCGGGGGGGGGGGCTGGCTTACAGTTTCATAGGATTAGTCCATTATCGTCATGGCAGCATGCAGGCAGACATGGTACTGGAGAAGGAGCCGAGATTTCTTACGTTTGACCCACAGGCAACATGAAGTGGTCTGAGACATTGGGTGTGGCTTGAGCATAAATGAGACCTCAAAGCCAACCACCCACAATGACACACTTCCTCCAACAAAGGCCATACCTACTCCAACAAAGCCACACGTCCTAATGAGATCATATGCCACTTCCTTGGAGCTTATGGGGACCAGTGACATTCAAACTACCATAGAAGACATTCTCATTCAAACCAACACACCGCCCTTGGCAGCCGCCTTGCAGGCTGTTTTCAACTGTGAGATGCTGAGGACAGATGCTCGGCTTTCCTTCTTAGCAATATCCTCACACCCAACTCGGTGCCCACCTGTGACAGGGCCGTCCCAGAATGTGATAAACCAAGGTACCCACCACTGACTGCACACTTGGGGCCACGAAACCAGCCTGGGCTGCCAGCCTTCCTACAGCCACATCCCTACACCTCTTTGTGTCCCCTCCCACACCTGCCCCGGGCTCTGGAGAGGTTACTGCTAAATAAAAGCACTAATTGCATCTACTGGAGTTCTCTTTCAGAATTCAGAAAACCACCCTGCACTCATTAACCCTGGGGAAGTGCAACTAACACAAGTGTGCCCTGCCCTCCTCTGTTCATACAAATCATGTTGAGGGCCTGGCCCCTCAGCATCCAGCACTCTACGCTTTTGCTTTGTCCTCAGTGGTGCTGGGAAGGGGAGCCTGGGGCAGCCTCCAATCCAGGCTGGCGGGGCACAAGGAAGTCGGCCATCTGCTCTGTCAGGGGCTGGGAGACCAGGGTGTGGGGACCCCAACTAAGGCAGCGTGTCACATGCCTCTGTTTGTTTTTCTAAGTCACAACAGGGGAAAGTGTGTAGCTTTCCTATCCCTGTTGGCTCATCTCACACTAATCATCTGAGCCCACGCTATACAGGAAGGGAAACTGAGGCTCCAGGTGGGGTGGGGATAGAGCACGGGTTATACAGAATTCTTCAAGGCGGCTTCCCACCAGGATTAAGACCAGAAAGGATGGCAAGTGGACAGGGGAGGGACATGGGGGAGTTGGCAGGCTTTAACCGGGAAGCTTATGCCGGCTCTGCACCCATCCCATCTATAGGCCCAAGAAGGGGCCTATGCTTGCTTTGTCAACTCGCTGTCATGACACTCCTGACCAATTCTGAGCCAGGGCTGGTGTTGACCGTGTGGCTGGCCTCTTGGAGCATGGGGTTGGCCCTGGTAACCGTTGTGAGCACGTGACTCCAGAGATAGGATGCTAGGCATGGAGGATTGTGAGTGACAGGGCATGGGCAAGTGTCCCATCGGCACTGGTGGGTAGAGGGAAGGTGGAAAGTTACCAGACTCTCTGCAGAGGGGGCAGCAGGGAATGCCAGAGGACCCCCCCCATATGAAAAAGGCCAGGAGACAGGTCTAAGTAGGTAACATCAGACCAAGTGTGAGGATGAAGTAGAAAGCTTAAAAAATCTTTTCTGGCTGAGGGGACCACAGGTGCCAAGTTCCTGCAGCGAGCCACCTGCCTGTGAGCTTAAACTGACAGCAGCAAGTTCGCAGCTTCCCAGACGCAAAGGGCACAGGGCGAGAGAGGAGCTGCAAAATCAAACAGTCTTTTCTATTCATCCTTTGAGAATTTCCACATGTACAATGTACGGTCACACACGTGTGCAATGTACGGTGACCATAGTTGCTCCCCACCCCCACCCCCTGCCCACCTCTGTCGCCAAATCTCCCTGCATCCCACGCCTCATCCACACTCCCAACTTCCTGGCCTCTCTTTTTGTTTTTTTAATAACCCACTGAGTCTAATTAGTGCTGCCCACATGAGCATGAGTGTATCAAGAGGATTTTCAAAAATACGTTTGCTGGGACTAGAGAGATGGCTCGGTGGTTCAGAGCTTATGGAGGACCTGGGCTCAGATACTCAGCCCGGACATGGTGGCTCACAACCATCTGTAACTCCAGTTCCGGGGGATCCAATACCCTCTTCTGATCTCCATGGACACCAAGCCCACATGCGGTGCACGGCTGTACATGCAGACGAGGCAGTCATGCACATAAAGTAAAATAAGAATCTAAATACATATACACACTCACACACACGTACAGATTTGCTAGCTACAACAGCATACACTCTGCAATACAACATGGAAAGACACTGAGTGAGAGTCACCCCAAGAACCCCACCTCTGCCTGGATTCTGTCCACCTGCAGGTGCAGTCTTCCAGAACTCACGATGCTTCTCTACCCCTATACTTCTGTTTCCTTTTTAAGGTCTAGTGCTCTTTGTAAGATGTTTTCGGTTTTTCTTTTCTTTCTTTCTTTCTTTTTTTTTTTCTTCTTCAGTAGTACACATTCTTGAGCTTTGTAACCATGGAAACTTGGTGCTTACGGTCTGTACTGCTTTCCTGAGCTTGATCTTCTTGCCTGATGTATTACCTCTAAGAGGTAAGCCGTTACTGGGTGTGGCCGCACAAAATCTATCCACTTTTCACTGCTGGGTAATATTCCAAAGTGTGAGATGGCTTTTTGTTCTTCTGTCTAAAATCATTCTGTGTCTTTCTAATTTCTGCTGTAATTATAAGCAAGGCCATTAGGGCCCCCTCATTCTTGCCACAGGGTGCACATGGGCAAGTTACCGAAATTTAAACCAGCTATTAAGGAGGTCTGAGATTACATTAACAGAGTGTGGTTAGCTAGTTCCTAGTGAGACCTAATATCGTTTCCTGACACTTCCGCTCCTATTTAGGCCTGTGTGTGTGTGTGTGTGTGTGTGTGTGTGTGTGTGTGTGTGTGTGTGTGTGTGTGCCCAGCTGTCTGTCTGTTCGTCTGTCTGTACATCTGCCTGCCTGCCTGCCTGTCTGTCTGCCCATCTGTCTGCCTGTCTGCCTTCCTGCCTGCCTGCCTGTCTGTCCGTCCGTCCATCCGTCCGTCCGTCCCTCCATCCGTCCATCCATCCGTCCGTCTGTCTGTAAATATTCACACAGCAGGTGACACAGAACTTTCTTGCAGCTGAGTGACAGCAGGTGATTGCAAGCTGCTGGCCTCACACTGTGAAGGAACATAAAGTTAATTGACAAAAGTTGTTTTTCAGTGCCATTGTCCCAGCCCTGGCTCTCACCAGCAGGGCTCCACATCCACCCTCCCCACACATGCTATTTCGGGAGCTCTGAAATTTTGTTTATCCAATGAGCATGAAGTACTACCTCATTGGTTCTTAATTTGCATATATTAATGGGCACAAATGAATCCGCACTCTACCCTCAGACTCCCTCTTCTGTGAAGTAGGAGACCTAGCTTGGGTTTGTTTTTCTGCCCTGGGTGTGGCTTTTCCCTGAAGACCTGGAGGACTTCTGTCTAAGTCCTGTGCAGTAGTCATTCTCTGCTCCCTGCGTGTTGTAGAAATACTACAGTTTGGGTCTGGGAATGGGTGCTCACACAGCAGGCAAGAAACCCTGGGTTTGATCCTCAGCTCCCTATATACCAAGCTCAGTGTGCTGAGTCTCCCCTGAAGTCCCAGCTCTCGGGAGGTAGGAGAAGGGCATCAGGAATTCAAGGTCATCCTCGGCTCCACAGAGAGTTCAAGGCCAGGCTGGGGTACATGAGATCTTGTCTCAAAAAAAAAAAAAAAAAAAAAAAAAAAGCAATAATAAAAAAGAAAGTTGGAGGCCATTCTCATGTCCTTTTCAGTGTCTCTGTGACGGATGCTCTAACATGGCGTGCGTACCAGCTTGTCCTTCAGTACTTCAGACACGTGGTGCTTGGCACCCTGAGGTCAGGAGGAGTCTGCCTCCACACTGCCGTTTAATTTCACTCTTTTACCCTTTGGAAATTGATATGGGACGCAAGAAAGGATGTGATTTCTCCCTCCCTTCGTTCCCCTGCCCCTTCCTTCCTTTCCCATGTGGACAGCCAGGTGTCTGCCCCCCATTGCAGAGGCTGCACGGGTGTGGGAGGCCGGGATCTGCTCCCCTGGTTCCTTTGTCTCTGTCATTGCAGAATCCGCACTGCTACAACCGCCACGTTTTCCAGGCGCCCGTGGTCAGCTGTGCAGCAAACAGACCTTGCATCTTATTTCCCTTTGATTTTTGACATCTTTGCTCTTTCATGTTTTATAATCATCTTGTCAAAACCCTAAAAAAACAATAATAATAAAACAAGACAATTTTGGGGGTTATTTTACTGAAATCTATTGTATCTTGGTAGAGAACAGACATCTCTCTTGGTATTTTATTTTCTATCCATGAATATATGTCCTTTCATTTATTTATATCTTCTTTAATGTCTTTCAATAAATTTTTATAATCTCCTCCAACTATGTCTTGCATATTTCCTTGCGATGTATTCCTAGGTGCCAGATACCTTTTACTGCTGCTGTAAATGTCTTTTCCCCCCTAACTATTTGTTGCTCTTATGGAATGTAATTGATTTCTGCGCACTGCTTTCTTTCCTTCGTCTATCTTGCTAAACTCCTATTATTTCTAATAATTTGTCTATAGATACTGAATTTTTACACAGACAATCATATCATCTCCAAATAGTGCCAATTCCATTCTTCTCCAGTCTTTATGCCTCTGATTTCTTGTTCTCGCTCTACTGCAGGGACCGTCCCTAAGACGTCTAATGTAATTGGCATTCATTTCAGAGATATAGCAACCCCCCGTCTCACTCCCGCTCTCCAAAGCTCAGGATTTCACCATTAAAAAACAGCATTCAGTGTGGGGAGTTTTGATAATGTCCCTAATCAGCCTAAGGACACGGCGAACTCTTTTCTGTGACAAGGGCTTTTGATTGTGAATGCGTGTGGAATTTTACCAGATGCTCTCTCTGCATTTGTGAGGGGCCTTTGGATCTGGGGATGTGGTGAATGCAGTGACAGGTTTCTCTGTCACCGCCACTTAAACCCGACACAGACATGGCACGTTGTCTTTGCTATGTAGGATGGCACTTTACTAGCTGGCGTTTCATGTAAGATTTTGGCAGCCACCTCTGCTCAAGTGATCCCTTTCTCAAGCTCTCCATGCTTCTTTGTCACCGCCCTCCAGTGGCTCTAGGGTCTTTCTCTCCAAAGGAGCAGGGCTGGCCTGTGAAAACCTTAGCAACCGATCCACTTAGATAATGCAGGTAATGACCAACCAGTGGCCCATGGCTGCCCATGTCCAACACTAGCTATGAACGTCATGCAACACAAAATCATTGTTTACTTTTTAAATATTATGAAATTCTTTAAAATTAAGTGTGAGTGTGTGTGTGTATATATGTGTGTGAGTGTATGTGTGTGAGTTTGTGTGTGAGAGTGTGTGTGAGTGTGTGTGTGTGTGTGAGTGTGGATGTGTGTGAGTATGTGTGAGTGTGTATGTGTGTGAGTGTGTGTGCGTGTGTGAGTGTGTAGTGTGTGTGAGTTTGTGTGTGTGAGAGTGTGTGAGTTTGTGTGTGTGAGAGTGTGTGTGCGTGTGTGTGAGTGTGGATGTGTGTGAGTATGTGTGAGTGTGTATGTGTGTGTGCGTGTGTGTATGTGTGTGTGAGTGTGTATGTGAGTGTGAGTGTGTGTGAGTGTGTATGTGAGTGTGCGTGTGTGTATGTGTGTGTGAGTGTGTGTGTGTGTGTGTGTGTGTGTGTGTGTGTGTGTGTGTGTACCATGGTCAACATGCAGAGATGAGAGGACAACACACTGGGGTCAGTATTCTACCTTGTTTGTGAAGTGGATCTCTCTTGCTTTTGCTGCACACCGTGTACCCCAGCTAGCTGGCCCCTGAGCTTCTGTCTAGAAGACCCCCCCATCTCAGCCTCTCAGTATCATAAAGGAGTATCCCATCTCAGGGGCGCTGGAATGACAAATGCTCATCACATGGCCACCCTGGTCCTCAGGCACTTATGCCTTTCCACGCCCTCTTCTGCGACGTTCCCTGAGCCTTAGCAGTAGAAGTTGTGTTATAAAGGTCCCATTTGGGGCTAGACACCCTGAAATCACTTATTTTCTGCATTTTGACCCATTTCAGATCTCTCTAGTAGCCTCTGCCTGCTGCAAAGGGAAGCTTCCTTGGTGAGGAGTGCTTATGTCTGAGGAGAAAGGGTGTTTTAAGTGGCAGTATTTAGGCTGTTCCCATATTAATTTAAGAACGTGGTAGCAGTATTTCCCCCTCTAGGATCTGTGCCCTCTCCAGCTACAGCTTCTTGGTGAGATTTACAGTACTAGGCATGAGTTTCTTCTAACTGAAAGGGCTTTAGGTAAAATTAGACAATTGTTGGTTACCCCCAAGATGTGAGAACCACCATTGCACCCTAGGGACAGCTTGCCAATCTTGTCGTGCAGCCGGTGTTTTTATGTAGGGTTCCAGAGACCAAACTCAGATCATCAAGTGAGTGAAACTAGTGCTTCTACCCGAGGAGACGTCTCCCCAGCCCAAGAGTCATGAAAGCATTGGAATGGGAGAGAAGGGGGTGGAACCGATGAAAATGAAGTGTACTCATGCACGAAATCCTCAAATAAAAGTTTATAAGGCTGGATGTGGTAGTGAGCATCTCTCATTCCAGCAATCCTAACATGGGATACACCATTCCAATGTATGAGAGGCTGAGGTGCGGGGTCTCCTAGAAGCTCGGGGGCCAGCTAGCCTGGATACACAATGTGTAACACATAGCAATATACACACACACACACACACACACACACACACACACACACACACACACACCTGCACAGTTCTCAAGAATGAACTTTGTGGATGACTCATGTGTGTTGAGTGCCAAAAGGCTGGACAGCCCTGAAAGATAGTAAATGCTAAAGATGTGAGTTGGCCAGACATTCATTAACTGTGCCCACTTCCTACCACTCTTTACTCTTTCTCCTCTGACCTCTTTGCAACCACACTTTGCCTTTTGCTATAGGTTTGCGGAGTGACCCCAGGCACCCTGGTATTGCTATAGGTTGTTGGGGTGACCCCAGACATCAAGGGATGGCTTCAGGTTGGTAGAGTGATGTCAGGCATTGAGGGATGGCCACGGGTTTCCAGAGTGATGTCAGGGATTGGGGCATCCCATGCAAGAAGTCACTGAGTTGAGAATCTGCTAGCAGGCTTTGCCCATGTGTTCGGCATCCACTCCTAGCATGTGCTGAACCTGTGGCAGCCAAGACTGGTTGCCTCCCCTTCATCATGCTAAAATCAGCCTCTGGCTCTGGACATTAGAACTGTGATTGTAGAACAGACACGGCCAGGAGTACTGACGTGGAAGGCACTGTATGTGAAGTCTCTGCTCAAAGCTAAGCACTGCCGGTGAAAGATGCCACACTGTGGCTTTGCAGAATGTGATGAGGATCCCACCTACCATGCGCCACACCATAATGAGTTGTGCCTTAGAGAGCTTTCTCAACCATCAGTAACAACAAAGTATTTTAGGCTGGGTGGCTCTGATCCCAGATGGATGTGATTTGTTAGACTGAGTGCCGGGTGTGTTTGTTTAAATGTACCTTCTTTCTGGTGAGAGTGGTCCCCACCAAACTGGACCCACCTGAGGCAGCTTCACAGATCCCACATCTGTTCATAAGACCCCAGACCAAATGGCATGTTGTTCCTTCCCTTAGCTCTTGGGAAGAGGTCCAATCCAATTGGGGGGCTCTATGTCTGTTGTTTAGTGGAAGTCATTTATAAACACGCTGTGGCCTTCTAGTGTGATGATGGTGCACACCTTTAATCCCAGCACTGGGGAGGCAGAGGCAGAGGCAGCGGATCTCTGTGAGTTCAAGGCCAGCCTGGGCTACAGAACAAGCTCTAAGATAGCCAGGGCTACACAGAGGCGAAATCTTGTCTTGAATACATACATACATACATACATACATACATACATACATACATACATCCCTTAGCATGTTTTTTGTTTTCGGTTTTGTGGGGTAAGAGGGATATTTTAAAGTACCTTTCCACTCTTTAACGGTATAGGGTAATTTAGAATAGCTGTAGAACATATTACTCACACTGTGTTTTCGATCCCCCTTGATCTGCAGTGTGGCGCCCCCTTCTCCCCGGGGCTCTCCCCCTTTTCACCCATCTCTGTTCCTTCTGTTTGTTTTTGGTGAGTCAGAGAACCAACACAGAGCCCATTCCTTCACCCTTCAAGAATGTTTCCTGCTTCATTGCTGTCTGATTTTCTTTGTTATTATCTTTTCCATTTCCACTTTCTTTGCTGTACTCTCCTTTCCTGACTCTGTATTGATGATAATTGTCAGCCTTCCTCCTTGTGAACATAAGTACCTCAGCCCACAGGCGCACTTGAGACTGCCACTCTCGGCTCTCCCTGTATCCCACAAGTGTTGGTGAGTGCTGACTTCCTTCTGGAGCTTCCCTTATTTTCTTTAGATTCCGATTTCTTCATTGATGCTCCTTGCGTCTTGGATATTTCCTTTTTCATTCTAAAGCACACAAGAATTTTCAAATGTTTAATTTCTATTATTGAATGTGTATTTGTGTTTTGCTCACATGTATGTACATGCACCACATATGTGCCTGGTGCCGAAGAGGCCAGAAGAGGGCATCTAATTCCCTGCAACTAGAGTTATTGATGGTTGTGAGTTCCATATTTATGGTATAGATATGAATACTTTGCTTTGGAATGGATTTTCTTTTATTGATACAATTTAAGGTCAATTTTGTGATATGTATATTTCTCCTCTTGTTTAGGTATTATGTTTATATAGCTCATTGGAAAATGTAATGTATAATTTAGTACAGATTAGAGAGTTACCTATGATAGTCAAGCTTGGAGTTAGTTAGGTTTTCTAGATATATAGAGATGTATTTGAGATGGATAGGCATTCTTCAAATCTTTCAAAGACCTACAGAATATGGCATTTAAAATGGTTTAGGGTTTTTCTTGACAATGAGGCACAACTGCTCCTGGTAACACCACCTACAGAAGAAAGAAAGATGGACATCAAAGAAACACATTATGGAGTTTGCTTCTAATATGGCAAAACTAGCCATTTGAGCAAGGTACTTCTCTTGTCTAGACTGACTTTATGTTGTAGAAACTGGACATGCAGGACCCACAAAAAGGTGACTGCTGATGCAAGATGGACATTGCTACAGGATTCCTGCTTCATGGAAGAGGCTGCCAGACAGCCAGACAGTCTACAGGACACAGAGAAAAATGAATGACAAACTGCCATTACAGGTGGACAATTTAAAGTTTCCTGCTTTGTTGAGGAGTCTGGAGACACACTATGGCCTATGGGCTGAAGATGGAACATTACAGAAGAACTTTGAGTGACTTACCAGGGGATGAGTTGTCTCTGTCATTTCTAGAGTTTATATATTATCCTTCTGTGGTCTTTGATGGAGTTGAAGACAGATAGTTATGGTTATAGTTTTCCTTAGTTAGGATTAAAGATAAGTTACATATAGGACTTTAGACTCACAAAGATAGGATAGATGATATTTTCTTTAAGTCTTACAAAATGTTAATGGATTAAATATTGTTAACTGTGATTCTTATTTGATAACTTTTGTATGGTACATTTTGCTATGTTTAGGTTAAACCCCTTCTTTTACTTTAGACAGAAAAGAGGAGATGATGGGAGATGTTATTCTGTATATATGTTTCTCATACTGGTTAATAAAGCTCTGTGGCCAATGAGATAGCAAGATAGGCGGGGCTAGGAGACCAGGAGGAGGAAGAGGAAGTAGTAGGGTGGAGTCAAGATGCAGCCCAGGGAAGACGCAGGACGCCTGCCGCGCAGCTCCCCATAAGACGACCACGTGGAAATACTTAGATAAGTAGAAATGGGTTAATAATTAAGGCAGAGCTAGTCCATAAACAGTAATGGTAACTGGCCGACAGGATTGTATCAAATATAGAGTCTCCTGAGTGTTATTTGGGGCACACGTGGTTCTGGGACCATGGCGGCAGAACCAGCAGCGGCCAGCAGGGAAACCTGCCGAAACACATATTGGTTCTAGTAACCAAACCAGTGTCTTAAGAAAAAACAGCTCTTAACCCCTGAGCCATCTTGTCCGCTTGTGTCAATAAATAAATAAATAAATAAATAAATAAATAAATAAATAAATAAATAAATAAATAAATACATCTTCCTTACTGACTTTTCATTGACTTGTACTGTGTCCAGAAAGGCATCCTGCATAAATCTACCAAGTCTTCAAGTCTGTTAAGACTTATTTTATGGCCTTTTGTGTGTTGTTGTTGGTAAATGTTGCTCAGCTTTAGATGTAGGTAAGGTATGCATATTCTGAGTATTGGGCATTGAGATACATGTGTCTGCCTACACATACTGTCTTAGCTTTTTTTTTCCTGTTTGCCCTGATAAACAAACTATCCCAACAAAAGCAAGTTAAGGAAAGAAGGGAGGGTATATATAGGAAGCAGGTCCAGGTTGCAGACCGTCATGGGAGAGGTGTGTCAACAGGAGCTTGCAGCTGCTGGTCAGTGGCATCCACGGTCAGGAAGCTCAGAGAAGTGTACTCACCTCCTCCTTTTGGCTCAGCCTAGGGAATGGCCCTGCCCACGGCAGTTAATCAAATCAATATAGCAGATGTGCCTGCGGCTAACAGCCTAGGTGACTGTCAAACTGAAAATCAGCACTGGCCACCCACGCACAACACATGGAGATATGGCCACAGACACACAGTGAAGTGAATTATTCTCTTCTCGTGTTTTAATACCTTTCCTGTTGTTGTCCATCGTTTATCGGCTTGATGTCCACACAGTTGAGAAGCTAGCTGTGCAGCCCTGTGCTGATTCATTGCCTGGTTTGTCCCAGGTTAAATCCTCCCCCTCAGGTCAAAGGTTTGGACAGCCTCGTCCTTTACAATGACGACCTGTGAAGATCTCCCTCGGCCTGCTGCAATCTTGGCATTGTGTGTCCTGATGCTGTCTGTGGCTTTGTCTTCCTGGTACACTGGGTACAGGCACCACCACGTGTGTCTGTAAAGCTTCTGGTTTGTACATCTCACTTCCCCTGATGTTGATACAGCCATCCACATCCCCTTCTTGGTGTTCAGTGTTTTTCTTTACTTTCTACCATTCTGGGTCTCCCCGTCTCAAAAGTGTCTGTTGTAAATTTCACAAAACTGGTGTGAGGAGGGGGCTTGAATCCAGTTGGTGATCAAAACCAGTTTTATTGATTTGATTTGTTTTCAAACAGCTTTTATCTTCTGCAAATCGTCCTTTATACGATTTCCATCTCTTTCCTGGTTCTAGGGGCCACCTCCCCAAACCTCTTTTGCCCGTTTGTTTTGAGACAAGGTCCCACTAAATTGTCCAAACTGGCCTCAGACTCATTCCACGCCCTGGGCTGACCTTGAGCCCATGATCCTCCTGCCTCAGTTTCCCCAGCAGCTGGGATGACAGGCTGGATCTTTCAGGCTCAGCATGAATGGCTCTTTTCTTTTTTTTCTTCTCTTTTATTTTACTCTTCATTTTTGTTATATTTGAGGGGCTGTTTGCATTGTCCCTATTCTCTGAGTTCTGGGAATCTAACTAAAGGCTTCACGCATAACGCTTGACCAGTAAGCCTCTGAACTCCTTTTACCTTTTACTTTGAGACAAAATCTCATCAGCTGGTCTTGGATTTTCTGTCCCCTGCCTTCACCTCCTAAGTGCCTGGGATAGCAGGGCCAGCGCCCTCACCACTGGGACTGTCCTTTCTCTTTCCTTTCTTCTGGCTTGGGGTTGACACAATGCTTGTGTGTAGTTTGTGTTTTGTTTTGTTTTGAACATGGTTTCACTTTGTAACCCTGGCTGGCCTACAGCGTGGTGCTATGTGGACCAGGCTTAGCCTAGAATTCACAGAGATTGCCCCTGCCTCTGCTTTCTGAATACTGGAATTAAAGTCATGCACCACTACACCCTGTTGACTTACAACATTTTAAAATTATTTACTTACCTACTCTCCTGCCTTAAAAATCAATATTTTCACTCTATTCTAGTTCTCACCTCTTAAAAGCCTGCCGCACAGCCCCTTATTAATTTCCTGGCCTTGATGGTATTCCAAATGACGCACATGCATCCGAAGATTCACAGATGACACCCACACAGGAGACAAAATAAATGACATTTGTCTCTGAGTCTGAGTTCTGTCACTCAGAATGACTGTCTCAAAATCCATCTGTTTACCTGTGGATTTCATACTTTTGTTTTTATTATTTCTATTTTGAGACTTTTAAACTTTATCCTATGTATACAAATGTTTTTGTTGGGGGAGGTCCTTCTGTATGCTGTGAATATATGTTTCTCTTACTGATTTATGAGTATAGTTTCCGACAATAGACAGGCAGGATGTAGCCAGGCAGGAAGTAGAGTTGGGGCTACCAGACTAGGAGAAGGCTGGGAAGAAAGGCAGAGAGTGAGTCTCCAGGGAGACGCCATGTGGCCACCAAAGGAGTAATTAGCAGGAACATTACAGGTAAGACACAGCCTCATGGCAATACATACTTTAATAGAAATGAGTTAATAATTAAGAGAGAGCTAGCGAATAAGAAGCCATAGTCATTGGCCAAACAGTTTATAATTAATATAAGCCTCTGTGTGTTTATTTGGGACGAAACAGCGGTGGGACCAGGCGGGACAGAAACCTCCATCAATATGTTTCTCGTGCGTGCATATATGTGTGTTATTGTGTGCCTGGTACACACAGAGTGCTGCATCCCCAAGACTAGAGTTCTAGGCATCCAGTGGGTGCTGGGAATCAAACCTCGGCCCTCGGCAAGAGCACGTGCTTACTTCGTGAGCCATTTCTCCACCTCCAATTTTGTTGTTTGTAATAACTGAAAAATGTGCCACATTTTCATTGCCCTCTCACCAGCTGATGGACATTCAAGTTGCTTCCAATTTCCGGCTATTATGAACAGAGCAACAACGAACATGGATAAGCAAGTGTCCCTGTAGTGAGACGCAGAATCCTTTGGACATATGCTCAAGAGGAGTGGCATGGCTGGACTGTGTGGTGGGTCAATCGCCAGCATTTTGAGGAGCTGCCACACTGATTTCCACTGTGGTTGTGACAGTTTGCACTCCCCTCCAGCAGAGAACGCACATTCCTCTTTCCCACAGCCATCCCAGACTCGGTTGGTCGACACTTGTTGGGGTAAGGTTATTTTATTTGTTTGTTGTTTTGGTTTTTTTTTTTTTTTTTTTAATCTTAGTCATCCTGACTGGAAAAGGATGAAATCTCAAAGCAGTTTTATTTTGCATTTCCCTGAGGATGATGAACATGTTTTAAAGCACTCCTCAGCCAATTCTATTTCATCTCTGGAGAACCCTCTGTGTAGACCTATGCCCCATTTTTAATTGAGCTGTTTTCATGATTTGAAGTGTTTTATTTCTTTGTATATTCTAGATACTAACCCTCTGTCATATGTAAAAGTAAAGATTTTTTTCCCCACATCCTGTAAGCTCATTCTTCACTTTAGTGATGGTGTAATTTGCTCTGTATACAAAAGCTTTTTAGTTTCATGAGGTCCCATTTACTAATCATTGGTTTTAACACCTAAGTTATCATGTCCTATTCAGAAAATGCTTTCCTGTGCCAAGGAGTTCAGGCATATCCATACTTTCTACTCTATCGGGTTCAGGGTGTTATGGGTACATTTTTTCTGCCGCCACTGTTGTCAGTTTGGTTTTATTTTTTGTTCCTCCCCGCCAGCCGCCCCGCCCCGCCGCCACGTGAACCCCAATAACACTCAGAGACTCTGTATTTGATACAATCCTATTGGCCAGTTACTATTATTGTTTATCGGCTAGCTCTGTCTTAATGATTAACCCATTTCTACTCATCTAAGTATTTTTACGTGGTCATCTTATCTGAGCATGGTGGGCCGACATCTTCTTTCTCCATGCTCTACAAGCTAATTCCTCCTAACTACTTCCTCTTTCCTCCTTGTCTCCTAGCCCCACCTGTCTTGCTTTCCCATTGGCCACAGTGCTTTATTCATTAACCAGTATGAGAAACATATTCACAGAATGACATCTCCCATCACAGGGTTCTCGACCATTTGGAGATCGGTTGAATCCAGTTTTCTTCCTCTACATGTAACTAAAGGCTGGGCGAGCATAATGGATCAGAAAGGTTAAACTGGGTGATGAGTAGGAGACCATAGAGGAGGATCTACTAAGAGGGATAAATAGCACTAAAGCCCTTTTTAAAAATTTGTACAAAAACCTACTCCTGCAAAAGCTTCCTAAAGCACATACATATATAAAATATATGTGCGTAATAAAATCTAAAACGGGCTTACCCTATAATGGTACAGGAAACACACAGGTTAACAAATGAAAAACCCAGGGCTAGGAAGGGGTTACCTCCTGTGGAGTTGTTGACGACTAGTGTTGACTCCCAAACATTTCAGACTACTGCCAATGCTCCTGGCTACCCTCCAGAAGTTGACAATAAGACCCCATTGATAAAGGAACCATACGCCTGAGTCATGAAAACATGAATGTGTCAATCTGTTTCTGGCATGGAAGCTCCATCCCGGCTGGCTAGCTGTCACAGTGCTGTAAGGTGTAAGGTCAAGTGTTGTGCAAGATGCCAGAGGAGAAAAACAATCACCGATCTGATCCAACTATGAACCTTGTAAACCACAACAATGACCAGCCCGGCGAGACACAGACCTGTGTGCAGTGGTTATGTAGGAGTGCAGCAGCACAAGCATAATAGGCACAAACAGCCACCTTCTGATGGGTTTCCTCACGTTGAAACCCGTACCTGGCACCATTACTGGAGCAAGAAGCTGTGACTAACAAACTCTAGGTCTTAAGGGAGAACCCACTACTATTATCCTGGCAAGCGAACAGTATTAAATTGACTCATAATTACTTACTGTCATACTCAGAGATCAGTGCATCGCTCCACCCACATCAGAGAAGCTTCCGTTTACAGCAGGCGTCGGTTGACACAGACTTCCACCGCTTGTCAAGGTGCAGAAAATACTAGCCTGAGAAATGCTCGTCCCTAAGTGGGACACCTGTATCACACCTTCTCCATCCAAGGCTCAGGGACCATAGCAGGAGGGTGTGGAAAGGACACAGAGCAGAGGCAGTGGATGACCACACGGAAGTGTCTCCCAGACACTGAATGTGAACATCAAGCAGTGTGAGACCACACACGAGACCTATGCAAACTCAAATCAGACCAAATCCCAGCATGGGAAAGGGGCAGGGCACGAAGCCCCACCCACGTCTGAGGAGCTATTGGCAATGCATAGCTTCTGGTAGAGGGGAAATTGGTTTCCTTTGAGAGTCTATCCCTAATAAGTTAGCTACACTCCAGTGGAAGGTCACATGTCTGAGAGTACATGAGCAGCATAAATTGAATTTAATAGGTTTATTTAAAAGAAAGAGGATACAAAAGTGGGTGGGTATGGAAGAGAGGGGTAGATCTGAGAAAACCTGGGGGAAGGAGTGATAATGACCAAGACACGTTGTACAACATTTGTGAATAAATAACTAAAATATTTTGAAACACACACACACACACACACACACAGTCATATGGTTTCTATTGCTGTGAAGAGAAACTTGATCATGGCAACTCTTAAAAAGAGAAACATTTAATTGGGATGGCTCACAGTTACAGAGAATTAGTCCATTGTCATCATGGTGGGACATGGCAGCATGTGGGCAGACGTGGTGCTGGAGATCCACATCTTGATCGGCTGGCAACAGGAAATGGACTGTGTACCACACTGAGTGTAGCTTGAGCATAGGAGACCTCAGAGCCCATCCCCATGGTGACACACTTCCTCCAACAAGGCCACGTTTACTCCAACAAAGCCATACCTCCTAATAGTGCCACTCCCTAAAAAATCAGACCTTTCAGGGAACTGAGAAGATGGTTCCATAGTTAAAGTGTTTGCCATACAGGCTTACCTCCATCACCCACATAGATGTGGTCATGTTGGCATGGAAATGGAGGAAAACGATTCTTAGGGCTCACTGGCCAGCCAGCCTGGCTGAATTGGCAAGCTCAGGACAGGTGAAAAACCTTGTCTTCAAAACTAAGATGAAGAATTGTTAAGGAAGGCATCAACCTCTGGCCTCCATGCATGCACACACATGCATTCATACAAAATGCACGCACACACACACACACACACACACACACACACACTGTAATCAAGTCAAGAACCATTAGGGAAGACGCTTGACATCAACCTGTGGTCTCCATACATGTGTTCCCATGCCCCACCCAACACACAAAATCAGACTGTTCAAAACAGGCATGGTTGTAATCTCAAATTCGAGCAGCAAAATTACAGTCATTAAGCAGCCACAAAATAATTTCAGGGCTGGGGGTCATCATAACAGGAGGGAAAAAGGGTTGCAGCATTAGGAAGGTTGAGAATCCCAGCTCTTGTTGATTGGAAATGTCCCCTGTTTTGGCCCCTGCCCTTGGGGAAATTGCTTTAGTGGGCATGCAAGACTGTGAAAATTATCCGTTTTTTCCTCCTGTTTTCGATGTTCTGCAGGCTCAGTATTGATTCCTTCTCATTTTTCTTGCTTGGTGCTCACTGCATCGGTGGCTTGGTGTCCTCTGCCGTTCTGGGAATGTGTCAGACTTTTCCTTCATCTGCTGGCTCCTCTGCCTCCCCTCCTCCCCATTTGAGAGGCACTGCTGTCTTTCTCAATTGCATCCTTTGTCTCTCACCCCTCTTAGTTTAATTTCCTGTCCTTCTGTTTCTTTTCTGACTTTAAGATCATTTCTTTATAGCGATCTTCCATTTTAAGGATCTCCTTTTCAACACTATCTAATCTTTTGCAGCGTGCAGCTACATTTTTATTCTGACAACTATACGTGTGTTTATTTGAGATCACTGGGTGCTTTTCATACTTTCTTAGTGATTTTTTTTTTGTAGCCTTGTGTTGCTTGCTTAGCTTATTTCATTGGGAATTTCATACATATCTGAGCGTATTCTGCAACACAGAGCTCCAGCAGCTGGTGATCTTTGGATGTGTGCCTTTTCTGTCTGCTAATCTTTGCTGATGCTGACCTGTGTCTTTGGTGATTCTCAATTGAAAATTCACATTTTCTTTATTTTCTTAAAAGAAGAAACTTGAGCTCTATAGTGGCAGTGACTCCTTAGCAGGCCACTTATGTCTGCTTCTTCCAGGAGCCAAGAGCATCGGGACCTAAGACTAGTCTAGCGCTGTACCCCAGCTGAATCACAACATGGACAAGGCCAGCATTTCCATTTACCGCCAGGAAGGTTTTCACAGGTCCCATTTCGGTGTTCTTTGGGGCCAAGAGTGTTGCAATGATTCCCCCTCTCTTTGAGAAAGAGTCTTTTAGATTGTGTGACTGTGAGCCATTGAATCCCTCTGAACACTCAGATCACATTTGCAGAGATAGAATGCCAACTCACACTGCTCAGTGCGCTAAGAGAATAAATTACAGGAATTACAGGTGCCTCTGTGTGTGTGTGTGTGTGTGTGTGTGTGTGTGTGTGTGTGTGCGCGTGTGCGTGCGTGCGTGCGTGCGTGCGTGCGTGCGTGTGTGTGTGTGTGTGTGTGTGTGTGTAGGAAAGCAAGAGGCCGTTCCCTTCAGCTGGGTCACAATAGGGGCCTGACTTAGAGTAGTGTCTGGAAAGGTACACAGAAGGGTAGGCCCCCAGAGAAACAATGCAGCTGCTTTTTATTTTTATTTTTATTTTTATTTTTATTTTTATTTTTATTTACTGCTGTCCTTACTTAGTTGTGGACACAGAAAAAAATATGTGGCTACCCTGGGGCCATAATTTCTTTTCCTCCCTCATCTGTTAGCTTGGCAGACATCAAAGCACTGTTTTGGAAAGTGAACATGTGACAGCACATGCCTGTCATCCCAGGGGGCTGAAACAGGAAGTCAGAGAGTTCGAGGCCAGCCTCAGCAATCCACCAAGATCTTATTTTAAAAATAGGTACGCTAATCCAAGCAGTGGTGGTGCATGCCTTTAATCCCAGCATTCAGGAGGCAGAGGCAGAGGCAGATGGATGTCTGTGAGTTTGAGACCAGCCTGATCTACATAGAGCTAGTTCCAGGATAGCTTCCAAAGCCACAGAGGAACCCTGTCTCAAAAAACAACAACAAAAACAAACAAACAAACAAAGGTACACATCACATTTATACCCGATGGCCTCTGGTGTGGCCAGAGGTGTATGCTGTAGCTGTTCTCACACATCTGCAGTGCAGAAGAACTTGAAACAGCACTCTTGGAAGACAGTGTGGTCACACGTATCAGCGTTAATTGCACACATGGCTACTTTGCGAGGAGAAGAATAATAGCACACACATACAGTTTGTACTAAGAAATGCTGAAAAGGCATCCAACATACTGTTCTTCGTAATAGGAGAAAAGCAAGAATCAGAGGTAGGAATGGCCCACAGCCTAACAGGCATCAACAGAGGAACAGTTTGTTAAATCAAGATTCCTCCAGATGTTACAATTGTGCCTTTCCCACGAAGAGATAAGTCTAAACTGAAAGGCTGTCTCTGATAATTTAAGTATAAAGAGCAAAGGGTAGAAGGATGTGTATGAAAAGATTGCATGCATAAAAATATTTTAATAGCCAAATAAAAAACACATACATATATATAGGCAGGGGTGGGCAGAGAGCTGTTCCCTGAGAGAATGAACGAGAAGCCATGAATTTGATTCACTGTGCGTGCAGCCACCGGGGCTTTGGGGACAGGCACGACCCGCGCTGTTCATGGGTTGCGAAAGCTGCACTGCAGAGCACATATTGCTTTTGTTTGGAGGGTTCGATCATTTTCATAGGGTTCTTCTTGATGAGCGTCCCTGCTTCCCTCACTCATTCCGTCCCCACTTCTGTTACTTCATTATCTCAGATTCTCCTGCTACTGCCATAAATAAATATGCTTTAGTGCCTCTAGCCAAAAATAAATTTTAAAAATTAAAATAAGAATGTCCACAAAGATCTCCAAACTCTGTTACTAGGCTAAAACAATAGATTTCAGGATGATCCATTTTATAAAAACTTTTATAAGTGTATTACATGTGTATAAAAAAAGGAAAAGACTAGAAAGATTTATTCAGTCGATGAAAGCAACTGGCTTATCCAAGAGCATCACTACAGAAACAGGGCTCAGAGATGGCTGGACACGCTGGCCACAGGCTCTGCTGGGGAGCAGGCCACATGCTATTTTTTCCCTATATTTTCTGGTTGCCCTGATATGGGCATAAAATAGCTTCAGTGCAAATAACAGGCCACAGAGGACAAAGCTCTTTTCCTGTGCCTCTGCTCTGGCCTGGCTCCTCCGTCGCCCAGGACACTACAGCCCTCACCTATGTACATTTGGGACAACAGAATGTTTTCCAGTTGGGCTTAAATGGCCTCTGTCACCTGCAGTCCCTCCTCACCTACTAAACCATCATTCTGCCCTTCCCCTGCTGTGTCAACTCCCTTCAGCGTGTCCAGCTGAGGGGTGATGTCTCCAGCTGCTCTCCGACACTGTTCTCACCTGTGTGTGTGTCTGGGGATAAGGTCTGGCCCCCAGCTTGTGCCTTCTCAAATAGCACATCCCCAAAATAGAATTTGTTCCTAGTTCATCTGGGAGCAGCACCCCGTGCTCCCTGGCTAAGGACCCATGTGCACCCCACACTGTCACTTGGGCTGTTTTCCTGTCTGCAGCCTCTGCCTCTCTGTCCTATGACGGCCTGGACCCCAACAGATAGACCACGTCATCTTTAACACAAACAACAGGGGCCTCAGAGCCTTGGCCTCTAACCACCTGTGGCTATGGTTAAGCAAACCAATTTGATCTTTTCTGATCATTGCTGTCCTAAAATTGAATCAACATTTCTCTTCCAATCAAAGAACTCATTTTCACTTAACTTATTTTTAAAAATAATCTATCAGTCTCTGCATTCACTTCATCTTAACAGCACCCCAGGCTGGATGTGGTTATTAAATGGAGTCAAAATAGACAAGAAAGTAATCAAATGTACAGTGTCCATCTGGTTCCCTGAAGCCATCGGGGTGCAAACACACACACACACACACACACACACACACACACACACACACACACACACGCTTGCACGCACGCACACCATGAGCACAACGTCCTTTAGAACAGAGGATGTCTGAGAACACACTGATCCTCCCTTACTGTCAGTTCCTCTGCCCAGGACACTCCAGAGCCTGGGCCCCCAGCAGCCCCTCAACTCTGTGCCCTCCCATGACAACATCCACAGCTGTGCCCAGCTCAGGACTAATTACATCGTCCTCTGTCCCTATGCTGTTCACACCTTCCTGTCACCTTCACAGCTCTGCCCAGAGAGCCCATTACCTGGTCCTCCATCTGTCAAGCTGTTCCCGTTTATGTAAGACCCTGAAGGAACAGGCAATCACTGAATCCAGATCTGCAGAACCCCTTCTCTGCCTCCTTTTGGCAAACTGGACATGTGTGGCATAGGATTCTTCAAGACAATGGTCCACCACCAGACTAGGAACCCTAAACCATGGTAGAAGCATGTCCACAATGTTGTAGACAGACAGACAGACAGACAGACACAGACACACACACACACACACACACACACACACACACACACACACTCACACAGAATCGATGCTAAGTGGATACCATGAGCAACAAGCATGAGTGAAAAGAGACTGTGGTTCCCAGTGCCTGGATTTGAACTAGGTCCTTTCTGTTTACACTGATGTGAGAAGAGTCAGATCTCATGAGACTCTGCTTTCTGATCTGTAAACCGGTGGCAGACAGAGTGGGTAAGTCGGCTGGAGCCATGCACAGTAGCACTTTCTAGAAATGGGTGCCATTTTGTTCTGATGGCAGACATTCTGTCCCTGATTACTGATCCACCTTGCTTATCTAATCATCGCATGATACCTCCTTAGCCAACCCTGAGCCCCATTGCCCAGGATGAAAATCTTCCAGGGTCACCAGGGAAGGCAGGAGTGAAAGCCTTGCTTATTGAATATTAAGCCAATGTTATTTCCCAGTACCATGTCTACAACATTTAAGCTAATATTTGTGTCTTCAGGATTCTATTTGTATGGTAATTTAAAAAACAAGGTTTAGACACTCTCTTGAAATTGAAAAGTATATTAATCTTCTAGATGGTAAAATAATACCATAATTAAATATTACTATTTCTCTTAAAAATCTGGTGACTCCTAACAAAATGGGTTTTTCAAGCATAATGTATGTTTTCCCACAAATTTGTACTCTAGGGATATTCTTTATTTTAAATATATGAAAGAGACCACGAACTTAATCTCAACACAATGCAAGAAAATTTGATTTGCTAGAATCAACATAATTTTCTTGCATTTAAAATTTCTATGCTTCCTGAACCAAATCCCATCCCACCCCCCTTTCTACACATCTTTGGGGAAAGACTCTTGGAAGGGAGATGTTTTGTTTCACTGTTTGTAGAACTTCCTGGGTGTTCTTTCTTGTTTCATTTGTGGCTTTTGTTCTGAGTTGACCATGTGTCTGAAAGGAGACAAGGCTGGGTAATCCCATTAACCATCCCCTCCAATCTCAAAATATGTCCTCAGTGCGATCCAATATGATGACCCTTAGTGTAGGAGAGAGCATGAACCCCAAAGTTGGTCTTCAATAGGTCTAACCCAAAGTCTGGAAGGGAGGGAGGGAGGCGTGCAGCCCTCTGCTAGAGGCCAACTCTGGAAGAGGTGAGTTCCGGGTTTCCACCCAGACTCCCAACCACCCCAACTGAAGCTCAAGAGGTCCCCCTTGTGGGGACTCCCAAGAACAGCCCAGCCTGTGGTATGCTTCCCCCTAGGCTGGGGTGGCTCCCTGTCACCCCCTATGTCTTTGAGAGCTCTTAGGGACCCAAGATGCCTCATGAAGACCTCTAATCTCCATGTTCTCATGAAGACCTCCAATCTCCTACATATTTCTGGTAGACAAGAAGGTTCTTGATCCTTTAGGAGAAGACCAGATGGCCGCCAAGTTCCCGAGTCTTTAAGAACTCCCATCTTAGAGTTGCTTGACCAAGGATCCTTCTCAGGCACTCATTCATGGTTCATCAGGAAGCTTTCACCACCATTCACTCAGATAGATGTCTTATTTTTTATGGAATACACCACAACCTTGTGACATCCATGCCAAATTCTTTTTCTACAGAACAATGAAACTTGGCTCTTCTGCCAAGAAATCCAACAAGGGTTTGTTGGTGCAATGGAGACTTCCAGACATAGATCTATTCAGCAAATATTGTTTCAGAGTTACACTCTTAAGGGCAGAGACAGTGTCCATTAAGCTTGGCCACCCAGGACCAACCGAGCACTCAGAACCATCTCCACCTGCCCCCCCCCCAATGTCCATGCTGAAGGCTGGTTTGGGGCAGCACAGATTATGGATATCTAAAGACCTACCTAGAGGTTGGGAATACAGCTCTGAGGAGGCAAGGGAAGCCAGGCTGACAACGCCTTGTCTACTAGACTCCACATCTGGTGGAGGGGGAAAGGCTCCCATCAATCACCCTGATGCCTGGGCTGTTTTGAAATAGCTACGCTTTGGCTAGAATCTTCCAGTTTTCATCTGGGGGGGAAGCCCCAGCCCAGAGCAGAGTAATTAGCATTACCACGGGGCCAAGGGAGAATTTTGATGGGAAGGTTTTGTACTGGAACATTCTTAAAAAAACAAACAGAAAAACCTGGCGGATGGGTTAACTGAGTGGGCCAAATCTTCTCTCCCCAAGCCCCTCATTCCTTTCCTATCCCAGGAGCCATGAGCTTCCTCTTCCCTTAGCAGGAAATGCTAAACACGGGAAAGATGTCCCAACGGCAAACCTCTCCCGTTGACAACCGACTTCCCACGCGTAGGCGCTCATGGCCACAGAGCAGCACCAATGACAAGGCCAAGCTTCACCACTGAGGCCTGAGTTCTGGGGTGCATTGGAAGCTGACAGGGCATTGGGGAGCCATGTTCTTGCTTGCTAGCCTTCCAATATGGGCCTTCATCTGAAGCCCTCCCCCATGCCTCTTCTGTCTGGGAATCAGCTCCTGCAGGTGTCCGTTCCTCAGAGGTCCTCGGGGCAGCCGTCCACTCTGAGGTCACCCAGCAGAGAAGGACACATTCCAAAAGGCCTGAGAAACTGCCAGGAGTGGGAAGTGGGACATGCTCATTCTAGGACATACTATTTCTGAGTTTCCCAGGGTTGAAATGTATACACACACGTACTCCCTAAGCACAAAGGCCTTGAATCAGATGGATAACAAAGCTCTAAGATTATGGCCAAATGAGAGACACGTGCATTGCCTGAATGGGAGCCAAGCATGGCTGAGGGGCCTACGGGCTCTTGGGCGTCCAATTTTGTCTTCGTTCTTCTGTGATTTGTTGGAGTTGTCATTACATGCCAATCTTAAGACCTTCTCCGGGGAGATCTGCTGGATGCTCTCATGCCTGTGTGTGGTGATCTCATCCCAAACCGTAAGTTCTCCATGGTCACAGTGGGGGCTGCCCCTCTGACAGCCAGTTTCTGGGGCTTTCTGAGCATCAGCTGCCAGCACGCCCCAGTGTGCACAGGCAGACCTCCTCTAATCAAGAGCTTGTTGTTTGGGTGGGACTTGTTGTTGACACTTTTATTTAAAATGTGCACAGGCTTCCAAGCCCAAGCATTCCAGGTGAATGACCTCAGGCTGAGGGTTTGAAAGAAACCAGAGATGTTCTGACTTTCTGTTGGTTTCCTTTTTAATCAAGTACTTTTTTTTTTTTTTTTTAAAGCAAATCAGCATTTAGGAGGTAGAGGCAGGAGGATTAGCAATTCAAGGTCATCCTTGGCTACGGTGTGTTCAAGGTCAGCCTGAGATACGTTAGACCCTGCTTTGAAAAAAAAAAAAAGACCCACATGAAAGGAAAGAAGGAAGGAAGGAAGGAAGGAAGGAAGGAAGGAAGGAAGGAAGGAAGGAAGGAAGCCTGATTTATATATAGAACAGGGTAGGCTGCTGAGCCAAAGTCTAATTAAGAGACTAGACTTCACTCATTGAGCCCCTGTTGCCCGCACACCATGCCTAAGCTGAGGTTCTGCCCTGTGCAGCAGCCTACCCTTGACTGGAATGTGTGTGTCCAACCTAAATCCATGGAGTTGTTGACGATGAAATACACACCACCTGCCTTTGAAGCCATACTGTGAAAGCTATGCAAGGGGTGCACATCAAACGTCTCCTTCATCATTTGTATGCAATGTTGGGGGCTGGGTACAAGGTGCTAAAATTAATTTCACCTATTTTTTTTTTTTTAGTTTTTTGACTGTGGCCCTTAGAAGGCATCAGGCACCCGTGCTGTTGTATTGGTGACCTTACACATGTGGTGTGGAGGTGTTTCTGGTGAATCATACAGTGGGGACATTAACTGGGAGAGGTTGGCTTCAGGTTGGAGGCTGTTTGAGCCACAGCATATCCCTAGGTACAGCAGGCTCCAACGCAAGCAGTGGGCATTGGGCTTGGAGGCCGGATGCAGCTGGTGGTCTGGTCTGATGCTTGCATGTCATCCCCATCCAGCTGCCTCTCTTTCCTCTCCACTTGCCTCAGCCCCAGTCCTGGGGATGCCTTGCTATCTGCCCTTTCCCACCAGCCTCATCAAAAATCCAACGACAGCAAATCTGCCTCCAGCCTGACCCTGACAGCCACTTCCTGGGAGCAGAGGGAGAAGTGTCCATGAGGCAACAGGGCGGCACACACAGTGAGTAGCAATCCCTCCTCACCAAGAGGAGGCCTGGGAAGGAGAGCTTAGGAAGCGTTGTTGTAAGGACTGTCCAGGACTATTTTTAGGACATAAACCAGGCTTTGCCCTGGAAGGGACATGAAGAGCAGGAAAAGAGGGCCTGGTCCTACTGGGCCAGGTGGACTAATACAGAGTCACCGTGGAAGGGAGGGAGGGAGGGAGGGAGGGAGGGAGGGAGGGAGGGAGGGAGGGAGGGAGGGAGGGAGGGAGGGAAGGAGGGAGGGAAGGAGGGAGGGGGAGGGAGGGGGAGGGAGGGAAGGGGGAGAAAGAAGAGGAAAATAAAGGAAGAAGAGAAGGAATGAGGGGAAAAAGAAAGAAGGGAGGGGTCAGTGGAAGAAAAGAGAGGAAGGAAGCAAGCAAAGGGGGAGGGGAAGTGAGAGTGGAGAGAGGGGAAGAGAGGGAGGGATAAGCACTGAGCCATAGTGACTCCCTTAACAGTGGACACCCAGCCCGGACCCTGATGGCCACACCTTTTCCATTAAAAGAACATAATGGCTGACTATAGCCTGAGTCTAAGGAAATTCAAAGTGAATCCAAAAGATCTTCTGACACCTGGGAAAAGTCATAAAACACACACACGCACGCACACACATGCACTCGTGCGTGCGCGCACACACACACACACACACACACACACACACACACACACACACAAGGGCACGTGCAGCAAATGTTAGAGATGACTACGGGCACCTCGATGTCCAAATCAGTGGGAATCTGAGGAACAAAACACTGGTAATTAGAGGCTGAAACGGAGCACACAGGGCAGGAGCAGGCGTGAGTGGACACACCAGCTACACTGGCATCCAGAGAAGGGACACTTCTTCCTGACAGCACAAGCCAGTTCATGAACTCAGAACAAGCGGTGGCCTCGACGAGGACACCAGCAAACACAGGGCAGGACTTACTTGACAGGCAAGAGTCACCTAGAGAGGACTGAAAACAAAGGCAGGGATGTTCCCAGGTCTCTATGACGACCTCCAGGAGGCCTCCAGGCCACTAGTAACCACCAAGGCCACCGTCCTCATCTTAGTCATGGCTCCAGGGTAGGGAACCCTGGCAGGCATAGTGATGAAGTTCCAAACTGTAGGCCAACTCAGAGCCAACTGGTGAGTCATTACAGGTCAGAGGCAATCATAGGAAACTCGAGCCCCACACAGGGGGACCATAGGAAACAGCGGCAGTTCCTGAAAGTGTCAAGGTTGGGGAAGATAAGCCCAAAGGCATGTAGAAGAGATGAGGCAATTAACTGCCGGGACCAAACAGCCACACAAGACAGCAGGTGAACGCTCGTACAGGCTGTCAGCTACATCCTGCATCCTGGGTTTGATCTTTGTTGGGTGTCTGAGAGAATGACAACCTTCAGAGAAGCTAGCCAGAGGGTATACCCGGGCCCTGGCCCTTCGGTAACATTTTCTAAAATTGTTCCACAATGGAAAAAGCACAACACAAAATAGATAATTAATGGCTGGTGTGGAAGAGCAACCAGAAGTAGTTCAGAGTGCAGAGGGCTGTGCTAGGCTCACCTGAGGTCAGCCTGTGGGCCAGCACCAGAGCAGGTGAAAGACCAGGCCACATGGAAGCCCTTTGGGAACACCGTGAGCGTGGCCTGGTGGGATCTGGGGAAGGCCATATGCCTCATGGGCTGGGAAGAAAGGATGGGCAGACAAGGACACTGGGGAAGCCTTGGAGATTAGGAGCCATTGTATGTCCTCTTCCCTGGAGACACTCAGGGTCACAGCAGCTGCTATCAGCATCTCCAAGAAGGAATTCTAACTCTGGACAGTCTTAAAAATCTAGATCCTGCAACTCTGCGTGTGCGTGCGTGTGTGTGTGTGTGTGTGTGTGTGTGTGTGTGTGTGTGTAGAGAGAGAGAGAGAGAGAGAGAGAGAGAGAGAGAGAGAGAGAGAGAGAGAGAGAGAGGTGCATGTTGGGTATGCCTGTCTGTGAATGTCTGTGTGAAATTGCATGCATCCATACTCATGAAGAACAGGATGTCAGCTCTCTTCCTCGATGGCTCTCCATTTTGTTCCCTTGAGAAATGGTCTCTCACTAAACCTAAAGCTCACCGAATTTTTACTAGACTGATTGGCCAATGAACTCAACCCAACTTCCCACTCCCACACCCCCACCCCCACTCCAGCCCTGCCAGCACTGAGTTGCCAGAAACACCAAGCCACATCTGGTTTTTCACGTAGGTTCTGGGGGTCCAAACTCACCTTTTTCTTTTTTTAAAGACAGGGTTTCTCTGTGGCTTCGGAGCCTGTCCTGAAACTAACTTTGTAGACCAGGCTGGCCTTGAACTCACAGAGATCCACCTGTCTCTGCCTCCTGAGTGCTGGTATGAAAGGTGTGTGCCACCAACACCTAGCCACACTCACATTTTTAAGTACACTTAGCTCATGGAGCCCCCCTCATCACTCTTCCACCATTGTGCTTTCTGATGATGAGGCAGCCAGAGCGGAGAGGGCCCCGTGCTCCTATGTGCTCTCATAAACAATCTCTCTCTGTCTCTCTCTCTCTCTCTCTCTCTGTCTCTCTCTCTCTCTCTCTCTCTGTCTCTCTCTGTCTCTCTCTCTGTCTCTCTCTGTCTCTCTGTCTCTGTCTCTCTCTGTCTGTCTGTCTCTCTCTCTGTCTCTCTATCTGTCTCTCTCTCCCTCTCCCTCTCCCTCTCCCTCTCCCTCTCTCTCTCTCCCTCTCCCTCTCCTCTCTCCTCCCTCCCTCTCTCTCACCATCTCCCTGTTCTCCGGAAAGGACACCGGTCTCAGGCTGGGCATGCAGGTCTCCAGGCCTCCACTACATATTTTCACAGTGACCCTGGGTCTTAGGGATGATGTTGGTGAGAATCAGGCAAGCCCAGTGGACTCCATCCATGGGGAACATATGGATGAGGCCCATCTATAGTAACCGTGAGACTGGTGGTTTGCAGGCTCTCAGGAAAGGGGACTGACAAATGTTAAGTGCAAACTTCCTTACATGGTGACTGAATGTTCTGGAACTAGATGGAGATCATAGCTGCCTGGTATTGTGATTATTCCAAATGCCACTGAATGGTCCACTTGAAAATGCCTACAGGGATGAAGCTGAAGAGAGACGGGTGGGTTCTGTTTGTTCATGGAGACAGAGTCTCACTACATAGTCCAGGCTGGCCTTGAACTTGTGAGGAGAAGTGCATAGGCCAATGTCCTAACCGTGAGTATTGTAGTAGATGCATTTTACTACATTTTTAAATGTAGTAAATGTGTCTAATTCTTTAACACCCGTGTTTATAAAAAGAGACCTTAGCTACGTGGTGAATTCCAAGCTGAGAGACGGGGAAAACAAACAAACAATGACTAAAGAATTACAGCCAAGGCTTCCTCTGTCCCTCACAGGTATGTCTGTATATGCATGTCCACACACATTGAAGAGCTGGCTTTCACACACATCTACCTTCCCAACACTTGGGGGACAGAAAGGGGAAGACTGTGAGTCCCAGGTTAGCCATGGACCCAGAGGAAGACTCTACCAACAAAACCCCACAAAAATTGGCTGGGGTTACAGCTCAAGTGGAGCCCTGGCCTGGGTGTATGAGTTGATAATGCGTTCCGTTCTTGGTGCCACAGCAAACAAGGTTCTCTAGGAGATGACATCCTGGGAGTCACAGCAGGTAAGTCCCTCTCCCCCTCTGAGTCTCTGGTTCCTCAACTGTGTGGGTGGCCCTGAACTCCAGATGGCCATGCAGACTTCAATTGGCAGTCCCCAGAAATGGCCAGGCAGACGATGCTGTGTGCCCCAGGACTATGGAGTGGCACAGCATGGCACAAGGGTCCCAGAGCACCGGGTCTGTAGATGTGGGAACCCCAGTGCCTCTCCAGAGCCCACATCTGGGGCTCAGCAAGCATCCACACTCTCCAAGGCCACAAGCATGCCACATATGTTTGTGGAAGTGGGCTGTCCCTGGTGTTCTAACTCCTGCTAACACGTCGGGCCACGGAACATCATATTTTCAGCTCTGGGAGCCTGGTCTGAGCAGTTGGGTACTCTAAATTTAATTCTGCAGGTAATTTGAACGATGCTATCTAATTTCAAATGTCCCCACTCTTATGAGTGCAAAAGCAGCATAATTTTTAATTAGTGGGTAAACAGTAAATACTGAACGGCAGTAAAGTGGACAGCACTGTTAATTAAAAATCCATGGTTGATAAAAATCAATTTGGTCCTTGCATTCAGGTCCCTGCAAAGAGTTGTGTGACCCAGCCATGGCCCCATCTGCCGGCAGTGGTTCATCTAGTTAAGACTTTGCTGGGGGGCGGGGGAGAGAAAAGGACAGAGAATCGAGGTCTGTCCCAAAGCTTCAAGGGGGCGACCTCATGAGACTATTACTAACTATTAAGTTGGGTTGGTTGTTGAATTTTTTTTTAAACCTTTACATTGAGGCTATGGGAAGGTGGCAAGGCTGGGCCCCAGGGCTTTTTTATTTTATTTTATTTTATTTTTTAGGTCTCCATAGTGTGCTGGGCTGTGTGTGTGTGTGTGTTCGTGCTCTGAAGATGAAGACAAAGAGGGACTGACTGTATCTCACAGACTTCTAACGCAATTAAATCCTAATTTCTCACAGAAAAACAGCATAAATGAAAACACACTTAGGGGGAAATAACATCTGAGGCGTCGTGGCAGAGCATGACACCTCTTCTTGGCGCCTTCAGGGAGGGGTGCATAAAACAAAATGATGGCTTCCCAACACAGAGAACAACTCTTCAAGAGCCAGAGACTCGTGGAGAGGACAACACTGTAACTTTCAGAGCCGTGTGCTATTTCATTGTGAAATGTGAGCTTCATTTCCCAACCAGGCAAATAAGGCTGGCCCCTCCTGCTTCTTTGCTTCCGTCTGCCTCCCAAATCAACGCTTTGCAACAGGTTTCACTGATGCTGGTGATGTTCAAATTAACCTGCAGAATTGAATCTAGAGAATCCAGCAGCTTCAGACCATAACAGTGGCTCAGAGGAACCAGAATGTGTTCAGGTTGACAGCTTAGGAGAGTCTGTCTCCATTCAGGGCGCGTGGGCTCAGAGTGGATACCCCCGCACCCACCATATTGGCCTGGCTTGGGTTCCTTTGTCTTACTGACATTGTGCCAGATTAATCTGAAAAGCCCACCTTCCACCTTCCAAGTCTTCCATGCGCCTTGCTTCTCCGGTGACGGTGTGCCCCCGGTAAGGCTCCTTGCCCTGGTTAGTGTTGAATTGTGTTTGTCCTACTCGTCTGGCCATGGTCAACAGATCCATTGACCAGCAGGACGAAGGGCCACGCTCAGTTCTTCACGTGGTCGCTCTTCACGTGTGTGTCCTGTGCTCTGTCTATACTCCAGATCAGCTCCCAGTGTTCCCAGCGGTAACCCAAGCTCGCAACGGTCTACGTCAGGCTTGAATCCCAGCATCCTAGGCTCTACTGGTTCTTGCTCTTCTTGACAAGTGCTGCAAACCCCTAGAGCTGAGCCATCAAACACAAGCAACTCCTGGGGTGGCTGCAAAGACCGCAGGACATTCTGTAAAGCCACCTTCTTTACAGATGATACCACCATCACCAGCTACACCATTCATCTAGTCACAGGGTCCCCAGAGACCCTGAATGTGACTCCAGATCCCAGGAACGTAAGTTTTCCTGAGAGATCGCAGGGCAAAGAGAGTTTGAGGTCTAAGTGAGAACCAGATAGAGCTCGGAGAGGCAAAACGGGATCCCCCTGGCCTCCCCTCACACCCAGCTGGGAACCTGTGAGCCAGCAGTGGAGAAGGGATGGGAATATACCGTGGGACAGTTTCTCCACTCCCTCCGTAGCCTTCCCTGGAGGCCCTGGCTGGCTAGAGCTCAGCCTCCGTCTCAGTGGGAAGGGCTGGGTTGGCAAGTCTGATGCAGTGGCTAGCAGCCGGGGTCAGGGGCCGCTATGAGGACAGTCTCTGCTGTAAAGCTTGGATGTCACTCACACAAGCTAGCATCCTGCCATCTGGGCTGTGTCAGCTGTCCTTCTGAGTGGGGTGATAGCTCTATCGGGATTACAGTTCCTCAGCAGCTGAAGGTTTTGCTTCTCAACTCTAAGCAGCAGCTGGGATCTGAAGGGAGCTGCCCCACGCTGTCCCACGCCCTTGCCAGTCTCTCCTGGGAAGAGGGCCAGGCAGGATGTGGTGTGTGGCTGGTCTCCTGCTTGGGCTCTAGGCAGCCACCATGCACTCAGGGAGCACTGGCTGAGTGCTGTGTGCTAGACTCTGATATGCATCCCATGTACAGAGGAGGGGACAGTGACAAACCTGCTGTATGCAGTCAACAAGCATCTGGGGGCTCTGGAGCCTGGGGTGAGCTGTGGAGCATGCCCGAGTCCTTGCATGGGAAGAAACACGTGGGTCAGGCTTGAAGCGTGTGGGTCTCTGACTGGGTTCTTTCTCCTTTGCCGCTAGTGTCATCGGAACAGCGGGGATTTCGGGAGGTGGCCATCTCCACTGGGAGCCCCAAGACCAACAGCCAGTGCCTAATGGTATGCCCACCACTGTGGTCCTGCCCCAACACCTGGGTGGGCCATGGATCTCCACTGGGTAGGTAAGACTTCCCTAATCTCCCAACCACGCATTGCCGAGCTTGCTTTCTCCCCTCTGGAGGTGGCATCTGGAGCAGGGAACCGTCAGGCACCACGTCCAACCCCCACAGTTAAGCTGAATGACACACGCGTGGAAACCCATTGCAGACACTCTTGCCAGCTGCTGCGCAAGGTGCACAGAAGAACGTGCGCTAAGCAGGCAAACGGGAAGTGTGTAATGTAGATTTGGCACGGCACTCAACTGAGCTGCAAAGCAAAAACCCACGGCGTGGCAACAAATGTCCTGGAGATGGTGGCATTCTGAGGTCTACAGCGAGGGTCAGCAGAAGGCACACCGGTACAGAGGGACGCTATCGGCAGCCAGAGTGTCTGAGTCCCCACCCGGATCTCCTACCCTTGCAGACACGCCCATCTCGCGGCAGGGGCTGCTTGCTGAGCACCCCTCCTGAGGCAGCCATAGGTCACCCTTCCTCCCACGGTGGGAGCTGGGGGACAGTCATGACGCCCTCACTTATCCCCTCCGGTCTCCTCCTCATCCCGTCCCATTCCGGGGTCAAGGGCTGAAGTTTCCATGTCCTCCAGGTGCCTCCTGAGCTCATGGAGAAATCTGCCAAACATCTGCTAGCACTTGGGCAGGGCGCAGGCTCTCAAAATTGCCTCTCGCACTTTTCCCAGGCTCTGGGGCGGCAGCCCCTACCTCATTCCGTCCAGCTGGGACCCAGGCAGCTCCTGGCAAGGCCCCTGAGTGCTCTCAGGGGGACACTGAGCTGGGCTGCTCCTCCTACGTGCAGCAACAACACTCTGGAGCAATTCTGAGAAATTTCTAGAACTTTCTTCCTAGAAAGTTCCCACTGTACTTGTTGCTTTCTGAGAGGAGTGCAGAACAAGGGTCATAGTCTGGGCTGAGATGACACTCTGCGTGCCCAGGGAAAGTCACGTCGTGTTGCAGGACTGTCTGAGGTCCTCAGGTGCACGGGCTGCCTTTCCTCACGCCAGCCACGGTCTGGACTGCTAGGCACTTACTGTTTCCTTCAGACCAACTTACTCTTATTTACTGAAACACATTCATGCATTTTTACAGCCTTATTGGGGTATAATTGTCATACAGTAAACAGCACACATTTATAGTGTAATATAATTATTTTTTAAAGACGCCTAACACAGCTCTGTGCAGAGAACAGTCACTCGCCATAAATAAGAAGTAACTGTGGGGAAACTCGGTGAAACAAAACCACATAATTGGGTTCTGTCTAGATTCACGGCCCATCTCAGGCCCGGCGTCTGCTCTCTGGGAGCAAAGGGAGCTGAGGCTTAAGACTCATTAGCTCTCAGCCAAGGCTTTCTCCTTCAAGTTAGCAGAGAGCCTGGAGGAAACGAGGGAGCCCTTTCTGCTTGAATGAGAGCAACCTAAGTACAAAATACATATTAAGGTGGGAATCCAGGTGGGCAGAGGGAGAGGGTGCATCCCCTGCCGCCCACCACAGCGAGCCCTCCACAGGGATGCCTTCTGCCCTTGGCCACGCCTGTGGATCCCGGAGCCACTCCTTTTCCTGTGCAAGCCCTGGGCCTGTTTACATTGCTAACAGACTAGATCGTGGGGCCAGATCAGCTGACCACTTGTGTGTGTGTGTGCGCGTATGTGCGCGCGCACACATACACACACACACACACACACACACACACACACACACACACACACACACACAAAGGTAGATGTGGGTGTCTTCCTTAACTCCTCAATTGTTCTCCTTCTCCTTCTTCTCCTCTTCCTTCTCCTCTTCCTTCTCCTGCTCCTCCTCCTTCTTTTTTTGAAGCAGAGTCTCTTACAGGGACCTAAGAATCTCCATCAGTTCCTAAGGATGCTCCTGCCTCTACCTCCCCAGACCTAGGGTTACAGGAACACACCACAATTGCTTTTTATCGTTTGGATACTGGAGATCAAACTCAGAGGGCATCACCCTTGTGTGGCAAAAGCTCACCCACTGGCCTATCTTCCCAGTCTGGCTTAGGAGCCGTCATTTCCCCCAAGGCAATGCAACAGAACTCCCATCAGCCTCCAGCCCACAAAGTATGTGTTGTCAACCCCTTTCTGGGAACAGCTCACTGTTGCACGAATAAACCAGGGAAAGGAAGCAGGTCACTGAAGGGTTCTACCACCCCCACCCCCCCACCCCCACCCCCTTAACCGCGCTGCCTGCTTCATTCAGCAGGAAGTCCGGGACAGAACAACAACGCCCTAGAAACCAGTGGGGGAAGAGGTCAGGGTTTCTCGGACGCTAAGAATGCATTGAGTGGCAGATGGTGGCAACAGCCCCAGTCAGGACCATGGGGTTGACCAGAAGGACAACAGGAGAGCATTCACAGAGATCACGAGGTTGAGAATGCTCCCCAGCTGGGGAAGCAAGCTCGGGGCCCAGGCCTGGGTGAAGGAGGCTGGAGATATGGGAGCCCAGCCCAGAGGGAAGGGGACACCCAGGTAGGTTTTCTTTTCTCTGTCCAAAACCCATCTCTTCCCAGCAGCTGGGAGGTCCGTCCGGGACCAGAATTCCTCACCCGCTCCTACACCTTCTATTCCAACCGTCTCTTCCGAGCCTACCAGTTCTACTGCAGTGATCCCCTGCCAGGGGCCTGCCCACTCACTGCTTATCAAGGGCAAAATCTGTCTGCGCCGAGCCTCCTGGGTCACCCAGGGCGCCATGGAGGCCAACTACCATCTTCACAAGGTGGGCATAGTCTTCCACAGCCGTGTACCCTGCTTGACATGGATGGGCGCCTCAGCCAGGCCCAGGCTGGGCAAAACTGTACGGCTTGTGCCATCCATTCTCAGCTTTTGCCAGGCTAGATGGTATTTTGTAGAGAGTAACAGAGTTCACGCTCCCCAGCCTCGTCACTTCCAGGGCACATTCTCTGGATTTGTTCTTCAGGACTCTCGCAAGACCCCATACCTGTCGCTGCGGAGCACAATGACGCCAGCTGGTGTCCCCCTCCTTGGTTCTCAGTTCACCTGGTCCCTCTATTACCCACATCGTCCGACACCCAGCATGCAATGCTCCTCAGCTGGACACTAAGCACGCCATCAGCATCACCCAACATGGAGTCAGCATAATGTTGGCACATGCACTGGGAAATCTCTGCTGGGACTGCAGTACCTACCCCCTCAGTGACATCCTTCCGGAGCCCCAGAGGCACCCTGGGGACCAGGGAACAAATACATGCGTGCACAGTGCTCTAACACGCTGCATCAAAGCTCCAAGAACATTACGGAGTTGGTATAATGAACAAAGGTGGCTGGCGTTGGGATGTGAGTACTAACGCTTCCTACTTATTAAAGCTTAGTGGAAACAAAGGACTCTGGGTTAGGACCTGAGCCTCTGTGAACTCGTGGGTCCAGGGTGAGGCCTCTGGTCCTCATTTCTAGCATGTGCCCTGGTGGTCTATGAGCCATTTCCCAGAGCAAGGAGGCTCTGGCTACAGTGAACTGCCCCTCTCTGAGTGATCCTCACGGAAGCCACACAACCTTAACGGGAAAGGAAGCCAGGATACTGTCCCTACACTATTAAAGGGTGGGGCTGTGGTCTTCGGTGTGGAGGCCCTGTCTGATGGCTGGTAATGCATGTGCACACCTCCTCAGGAAAACGTTGAGAAAAGAAACTGAAGACATAAAAGGCATTAGCTTTAAGTGGAAGCCAACCCCACTAAGACAGCCTGGAAATGTGAGGCTGTGGCTAGGGAAGGATGAGAGCAGGGACTCTTTCTTCACCCTCAAGTCCAAGCAGTGCTCCTAGTGGCCGGGACACTGGCAGTGGGACAAGAGAGGCAAACAGGGACAGGGACGCTGGCACTTGCTGCTTACTTTAAATGGAGATGAAAGTGGGTGAGGAATTCCTGGCCACTGAACACCATATGTATTTCCTGAAAAATCAATCTGAGCATGGTGGCCCAAGTCTGTAACCCTAGCACTTCGGAGGCTGAGGCAGGAGATTGCTTTGAGTTTGAGGCCAGTCTCAAAATCCAACAAAACAACAAAGGAAAGAAAAGAGGCAAATTCAGAGAGGGAGGAACGCGTTCCCCCATCTTCATCGAGTGCTATCTGAACCTTGGGCCATCCTCCAGTCATGGAGGATATATTGAGTGCCTACTGTGTTCTCTACACTCAAGCAAAGCCAGATGGGGCAACTTCTGATCTCCCAGAATCCCAAGGGGTGGGCACTGGTAATAAAACATAGACCACACCCATCTGCCTGCCTTACACTTTTCAACTGCCCCCAAAACCTGGGATCTGGGAGGCAAAGAAGGAACATCTCAAGGTTCTCCTGAGAAGGGTCTCCTTCCTTCCTTCCTTCCTTCCTTCCTTCCTTCCTTCCTTCCTTCCTTCCTTCCTTTTTGATTTTTCAAGACAGAGTATCTCTGTGTAGCCTTGGCTGTCCTGGAACTCACTCTGTAGACCAGGCTGGCCTCCTACTCACAGAGATCGGCCTGCGTCTCCTCCCAAGTGATTAAAGGTGTGCGCACCCTCAGGGTTCTTTTTAAATGACCTGAACATCAATCACTTTGACAACTGTCTATGATGCTCAGGACATAATCCTGAAGAAAGCCCCCCTTCTTGTTCCAAGGGACACCATGAGGGGCTGACAGCATCCTCTCTCCTGGGCAGAGCTGGGGGGGGGGCACTATTCCTTCCCTTCCTGCCACCCAGACAGCCCTGGTGATCCACACAGGCTGGAAACGTGATTAAGAAACAAGACACATAGAAATATGTCATTGCAGACCAGTGCCAGATGCACAGACATTAAATTAAAGGTCTGCTCGCAGCTCCCCTCTTGGGGAGGGGGAGGAGGATTGTTTGAGAGAAGGAAATGCTGCAGTCAGATCCCCAAATATTACCTTGTTCCTTACCTTCTGCTCTCAGGGCCTAAGCCTTGCCCACGACCCAAACCAGACGGTAAACACGAACATTTTTTAGAAGTTAATTTAAAACCAATTTGATCCCCAAATCCATTGCCTAGATATAGAGTATTAGTCAATCAGTCTTTCTCCAACACAGTCTGGGCAGGTATCACTTGTGGGGCTTAATTAGAAAGGAGTGGCCTGGTGAAACATGAAGCTGGCAAGTGTGAGCCTGGGGCTTTATCTATTGACACAAAGGCCTCTTGTCTGTGTTGAGGACACCTTGGGTGGATCTGATGGGGACAGCAGCTTTGTGTCACCTCCTTGAACTTCCCTGAGTGAGAAATGCCTTTTCTGTCCCCCTCAACCACCCTTAAAGCTCTGCTATGCCCCCTGCAATGTCTCTGTGCACAGGAGATCATGCACACGTGAGACCATGAGTGTGTGTGTGTGTGTGTGTGTGTGTGTGTGTGTGTGTGTGTGGCAGCAAAGAGCCACTCTGGGACTATTTCAATGCTGTGCATTTGGTCCTGTCAATACACATTAGTGTAAGCATAGTTCAGAATGTGGGTTAAAAGGCCTAAATTAGAGGGAACTCTTATCAGCCGGCCTCCCAATTACTGACACTCTAGCTAACTGCCATTGCTTCCTCCTTCACAAACAAGTCTGCCGCCATTTACTGCTGCCCCACAGTGCCTGCCAGTCCTGCTCAGAATCCCCCAAGTAGCTAGGCACCATAATGCTCGTCTGTTATCTGAGCCCCTTGGAGGCTGAGGCAAAACGGATCGCCTGGAGTTTGAACCCAGCCTTGGCTATACAGCATGACTCTCTCTCTCAAAATAATAATGATCACAAGAATAATATCCAGAAATAAAACATGATATAGGGTCATGTGTGTAGAAATAGAAGTTCAGCTTCCTCACAGGAATAAATATTAATAGTAAGAGCTTTGAAAGTGTGACAATCCAAACAAAAGGGGAAAAAATGTCCCCCTCCCACTGCCTTTTCTGCCTGGGCCTCGGTCCCCACGTTTCCCTCAGGAGCAGCGGGAACAGTGCTGGCAGTTGGCTCTCAGGCAGTGCTGAGTACTGGCTATTCCAAGGTCATCACGTCTGCCCAGAAGGCTCTGTGTTGTGACAGCAACTCCCTTTAAGGAAAGGAAGAGAAGGGGGTAGGGAAGGGAAGAGGGGAGGGAGAAGGAGATGGGAGTCTGTGTCTAGCTTTCATGTGGCCTCTACTAGATGTTTTCAGTCCGAAATGAAGACCAATTAGATTCCATGTCTGTTTCCTGTTGTTGGGTTTTACTCACCTTAGCAAAGTCAAACCTGGGATGACTTCAAGTGAAAAGCCGGAAGAAGCTAGTGTACACCCTGGGGTAGCAGAGCGGCCCTGCAAATCCCCCACCCCAGGGCAACTGGTTTTATCTGGTTATCACAATGCTGGAGGCTGGGCAGGGTGGTTCACGCTCATGATCCCAGCACTTCAGAGCTGTAGAAGGAGAATCAGGAGCACAAGGCCTGTCCAAGCAAACACCAAATCCAAGGTTTTCTTGGACTACGTAGAAGTTATCTCAGATACATACACATACATACATACACACACACACACACACACACACACACACACACACACTCACACACACACACACACACTCACACACACACACACACACACACACACACACACACACACACACACACTCACACACACACACACACACACACTCACACACACACACACACACTCACACACACACACACTCACACACACACACACACACCACACACACACACACTCCACACACACACACACACACACACACACACTCACACACACACACACACACACACACACACACACACACACACACACACACACACACACAGGCCAGGGTGGGAGAGGGCTAGGCAGAAGCTCACTGTCTCATGCAATTGCAGAGGAAGGTTGAGGACTGTAGTCTGGATTCCCAGATGTCGCTTAAATGCTGGGCGGGTGTGGCAGCCTGCTGTAATCTCAACATTCAGAAAGCAGAGGCTAGAGGATCCCACCGTTAGCTGTGGAGGAAGCTTAACCCTATTGACAAGTTTGGGTTCAACTAAGAAACTATGCCTCATAGAATAAAGTGGAGATGTGGACCTCCAGCCTACACATATGCCTGCCCATCCTGGAACACACCTCCACACCCACCCCTGCCCCCCACACACACACACACACACACACACACACACACACACACACACACATACACAGCCTACACATATGCCTGCCCATCCTGGAACACACCTCCACACCCACCCCTGCCCCCAACACACACACACACACACACACACACACACACACACACACACACACACACCTCACATATGCGAAACAAAAATAACCATGGCGGCCTTGCAGAGGAGGGCAGCCTGCAGCGAGGCTTTGGGACAAGCTCTGCGGGGCTGTGTTGAACTATGAACAACCGTGGCAGGCTGCCTGGCCTCTGAGTTTCACTAGGCTTGGTTGAACAGTTGCAGGAGGGGTTCAGCATGAGGAGGGGTTCACGTGAGGGAGCTGCAGAGTGAAGGAACAATGGTGGGGAGCAAACTGGGGACCTAAATCTGGGGACCTAACACCCCACCCCACCTTAACTTCAGCACGTTTCTTATTCATTCACCAAATTGAGTTTGCTGGGAGCCTAGGGTTGGGAGCAGTCAGGGCTGCTGCCGAGGAGGTCATGTAGGAGGAGGCGATGGGGCAGTCTTGAGTCTGCTTTATAAGTTTCAGGTCTTTTTTGCACTAAGGCCCAGAGGAGGAGCCTGGACCTTCCTCAGGACATGTGCAGAGGCTGGGGGTGGGGGTTCTTCTCAAATCCAAGGACATCAAGGAGGCCCATCTGCTAGAAGACAGACAGGAGGGCAGAGAGAGCTGCCACCAGGAAGGGGGTGTCACCTGACTAATCACGGGCGCTGCCTTGGGAGTCCATTCCAGCTACAAGCCCGGCTCTGTCTGGCGCTGACCACTCTGCTTAACTTTGGCAGCCACACTTGGCCCTTCCAGGCCTGCAATCTCATTACCTGCTCTGCCTTGCACCAGCCCCCTGTGCTGCCTTCCCGCCAGCCCTGCCACTGCACCTGGGCGGCCACTGGGTTGGCATGGGTTGCGAGGCAAGGCCCGCTGTGCTGTTCCCCACTCGCTCTTCACCTTCGATGACCACAAGCGCTCCGGGGAAAGGTTCTACCACCATTTCCCTGACCCTGCCTGTCGCCAGCCCACCTTCACCATTTGCAGCTGGGTACTACTCTGGAGGCACCCCATCCCCCAGGGTCCATGGTGTCCCTGAGCTGATGTTTGAGGTCCCACGGGCCCGTGTGACCCCCATGGACCAGGTCACTACAGCCATACTCAACTGTTCCAAGCCAAGTAGCTGTGGAGGCCCAGGAGCCTGGTCAGCAGGTACTGAGAGAGATGGCACAGCCACCAATGGGTGCCCAGCACTGGGCATCAAGCTCCCACATATAGAGTATGAGCCGTTCAACCCGGAGCCAGACAGCCATCCGTGCAGAGCCTGCTCTCCATTGGGCAGAGGCCCACAGATGGGTCCAGTCCCGACACTCCTGACAAACGTCACTTCTTCCAGGCACCCCTGGTGCTCTGCAAAAGGCAGGCCCAGGGGGCCCCCAGGCCCTCACAGCACAGGCCTCCAGCGCAGAATCCTCCCCCACTGGGTGGGCCCCATATCTACCTGCCACTCCCCGCCCCATACTACACCTGGTTCAAGGACTGGCCCCCTCTGAATGGCTACGACATCGGTCTTTGACTTCCAGGTGGCCCCTTGACACTGTGGCCCTGCAGATGTCCACCAGGCTCTGTGCAATCGTACCACCATGGTGAGAGAACAGCCCTTCTCCACCGCTGCCTTGGATGGAATATGACCCTGCCACCTCCATCCGGTTCAGCCAGTGTCCCACAGAGCTCAACAGCACTGCAATGCCAGGGGTCCCAGGCCACAGGCCTGGATGCGACCACAAAACGTGCAGTTTCTAAAACCCGACCGCTAGTTTAAATTCTGTCGTGTTTGGCGAAAGTCTGCTTGGCCTTCCTTGCCTGGGGTATTGAGACTGAGAAGGCATGCTATCATGGTGCCCAAGGGTACTTCCTGCCGTTTGGCCAGGTTCTGGGTTGTGGTGTAGAGATCATTAATTTGAATTTAGCAATACAAACTCAGCCAGGGCATGAATTAAAGATGCTGCTTGAGCTTTCAATACTTCTCAGCTCTCTGGCAGAGGGCTTGCCTCTCTGGGGGCAGTCGGCTTTCTTGAGTTCTGCCTGTTGGCATCTTTGGGCATCTGCTTCTGTTAAGTCAGACCTCAAGCTGGCAACAGAGCACACGGATAAATCCGGTCCTCCAGGGCCACAGAGCACGAAGAGAGGGCTTGATCTGAGCTGAGACCTTGGCCTTTCCCCTGCAAGCTGCGGCCTCTAAGTCTCCCGCGCCCACGCATAGCGCCCGCAAGCTTAGGGCTAGCCAAGCGGGGCACAGTCCGTGGAGGAAAGAGCATTTCTGCCTTTGGAAACTAATTAATACTAATGATAGCTGCAGCACGGTGTGCTCTGTAATTAGCCCTGAATATTCCTCCCGAATCCACTGCTGTCAGCAGAAGGGGATGGGGAGGCCTGGGCCACCAGGTTACACGGCGGCGTCTGGGGGCAAGGCCCAGCAGGCCTGGCCTCCCCAAGTCCCCACACTGTGACGCTAATATGCTGAGTTCTTGTCTGCTCAGGGGGGGCTGTCATCACGGTGGGGACCCTGCTCATAGGCCTAGGGCCTCATCTGCACACTGAGAGATTAGCTGGTGTCTTGACTGTTAGAAACTTGTTTCCAGCTCCTTCCTCCTCCTCCCACAGTGTCTCCTATCACAGATCTTGAACAATCCTATGTGAGGCTAATGATGCGTACAGAGGAAGAGCCCTTGGCCTCCCTGAGACTGTGTGGGGTTCAATCAGTCCAAGGAGATTGCTCTAACTTATTATCCATTCTTCTCAAAAAAAAAAAAAACTCCAAGTTAATATTCTCTGTGGGTCTCAGACAGCCACGAGTGTTCCTGGCATATTTACCAAAGTACAAGAAATAATTAGATTATTTACAGTCTTGGACTACACGGCAGTGGGGAGGGAAGGTGACATGTAGGGATGACAGTAGGTGTCGAGAACACAGCCATGGCTGAGCAAACCTTATATCTGAGGCTTGGAGCAACCATGCCAATGTTCATAATCAAATTTAAATCTTTTAATAAAGTTAAACAGCCTGAAAAATGTTCTTATTGGTTATTAAAATCAACCAACGGGATTATAGTTCCAAAGAAAAGACACATGTGAGGAGAATAAAGCAGAGACGTAAACCCAGCCCTCTGTGCCCTCCAAATGCCCTGCCCCCTCGCCCCTCCAGAGCACCCCAGCTCCGGCTTCCTATTGTCTAAGCTATGCTGGAGGCTCACCACACCCTGGACACACCTGCCTTTCTGGTTCTTGATCACACTGTCTGGGGACCTTTGCCACATTTCCTCCCCCAGACCAGGAAAGAGCCCACTCACAGCCTCAGGAAGGCTCACCCGGGTACTGTCCCCAAAGGATCACGCTTCCCTTCCATCCGCCATTGTGGCACGGTGACCAGTGTTTGAAGGGTTTTCCCTTTGTTCATATTTATCCTCTAGGGAATGTCGGCTCCCAGGGATGTGGCAGGGCCCCATGTCTACATCCTCCCTGCGGGGGCAGAAATGCCTGGTGGAAGGGCCTCTGCCCATGGCGAGAAGCCGGTGAGAGGCACAGGCCACGTGTGTCATCCCTGGGTG